>JAUMHO010000012.1:1406499-1623932 GCA_032360965.1 Ulva armoricana
GTATGATAGGGTGGTCTGATTCGAGACCTGTACGCTGTGGCGTGATGCACCTGTGACCGTGCCCCTCTTCGATGTAATAACATACCATTGTGGGGAAAGAAAATTTTTTATCCCCCTTAGTATCCCCCTTAGTATCCATTGACAACGTTTGTCACATGAGTGTTGTGCAGTGTGCCACACCTACATTGAACAATCGTAAACAGCGCAGTGCAAACCCATAAACCCGGATCCCAGGTGGGTGCAACGGACATGGTGGCAAGACATGTACACACATTGACATTAACTGTTTGCACATACAATAACAGCAGCAGTTGCACATTCCACTCAGCCGCAAAAAAATATGTCAGGTGGCTTTTTGTGGCTGTCATGCAGAGCTGGCGAAGAGCACAAGCAATTCAAAACTGGCAAAGGGATTCCTGACCTGAACTCTCTGGTAAGGAGGGTTGCGAGTAGTTTTGCTACATTTCCCTGCCGCAAGCGCGGTACGCCTGTGTATGTCGAAGTCAAAATTTTGAAGGGATAAGCAGCTCAGCGGGGTTCAAGGCAGGGAAGCGCGCTGAGCAGATGCACCCGAGCTGCGGCGTGCTGGTACTTAAATACCCTTCGTGCGCCTGGTGTTACATGCGCCAACACACCTAGCGTGCGGCATGCATGCACGAACGACGTGTCATACCCCCGGGTTATCGCGGAGCGGGAACCCCACCAGTGCCAACGCAGTGTGCGCCTCAGGCTTGTGATCCCGGTTCTCCGGAGATGTCCAGGTCCTTGTAGGATATGGCCAGTAGATATCACAGTTGCATTTACCTACGCACCCTACAATTCCGTGTTACCTTGCCCAGGTCAATGGTCAAAACCCTCCAGCATACGCTAGTATAGTATCAGCCAAGAACCACCCATCTGATCGAAATGAAGTGCATGTGTGTCATCCAATGTAACTCGGAAATCGTCACGAGCTGATAATCACATTCCAGTCAAAATATATACCACGTCAACAAGCTACCTGTGGGTAAGGTGCGATATAATCGCACGCGGGTTTGGAAACATGCGATCATGGGAATAGTCTGCGCGATGTGGGCTGACGTTAAGTCCATTGCCGTATGTATTGCATATTTATGTGTTGAATTTATGTAACCGACCCAATCGAACCTAACAGATGTGGGGGGCCCTCAGTATTCGTAGGGCAGGCTCTCCTGGTAGCTTGGAAAAAGAATATAGTCTCGTTGAAGCAAAGTGGAGACGTGTGTCATCTACACATGATATCACAACGCTTGCAGCGAAGGGACACGTCCGCGATGTCGGCCACGAGGTCGGTCGGGTTTTTCTAGGAGTGGTTCTCATCCTTGTGGCGTTAGGTTTGCTAAGTCATACAATTGCAGCTTTGGCATGCCTATTTCGGGCTCCGAGTGATGAGAATGCGGCATGCATGAAACTGATGCAGAAAGTTGCGGCCCTTGTTCCTTCAACTTTGATATTCGTTCTTGTGAACTGGTTCTGTGTGAAGCTGTTCAAGCACAATTCTTAGTATAGTTCCATTTACAAGTCGCAGTAATCAATGTTTGTAAACTCCTGTCTCAGTCCTGAAACCTAGTTTGGGCAACGATAGAAATGCTATCAAATTATACAGCTCGAAATTTCAGACTACTGAACTCTTGCTGTGTAAATGACTCCAGACACTGCACGTATGTAAATCATGCTTCAATTTTACTCCCTCTTCATGTCTACTGGAAAACCTTCTGGCGCAAGAAAGTTGTGAACCTTGAAGCATATGTGTTAGGATCAACAACCGAAACGCTGCTGCCATCGTACCGGAGTGCCTTGATGGCATGTTCTGCCCGCTTTGCAGGGCTATACTCCTGCAGTGAATACATCCAGATGGTGCACTGGCAATCACAAAGGCATGCATGGCAATGCCTATGTCTGGAGCCGGAAGCAGACGGACCGCCAAAATGTTTAGGCTCATGTAACAAAACCAAGATTCACACCTGTAGGAAGTCTATGATGCCGAAATATACGACAACATCTTCTGCAAGGCCAGTTGCCTTGTGTACAGCTTTCGCTTGCATTCCAACTCCCAGCTGGACCCGCTTTTCACCCAAGCGGAAGGCGAACTCATCACCTTGAACTGCTTTACTTTTCTTTCCCTGCAACAGCACACATCTAGGTTCGGGCTTCTTGGTCAGGTACCTAGATAAATCATGGTGAAGTGAGCAACGTTAAATTCGCACATAAAACGCTTGCACTCGCTTCTGTTTCCGTCGGAGCTGAGCGTGGACCATGAAGACAACGTCCTTGGCCTTAGACTCTGGAAGCTGCCAGCTAACAATCTTCTGCAGATATTGTTTCTTGGCAGCTGCAAGCTCCTGAGCGGCTTTCTGGCCGGCAATCTCAATCTGCTGCATCTGTAGAGCAATCGAGCCCAGATGTCACATTAGGGTATCATCACAGGCAGAACATAGCCATGTGCAGTGTAGCATTCATATGAAATTCTGTAGTGCAGGTTACTGAGCTACAGGATATAGCAGTTATAAGGCCTCAAATGCAGTGATGCATGTGCCAAGCCGCCTTGTCCATGTCCACTGGCAACCCTGTTGGTTGCATGATGCTTCGTTGCAAACCCACGTCCCATGAGGCAAGACTTGAGACACGGTCAATATCAAACCTGTTCTCGATTTTTGTAGTGAATGCCCATCAGCAGAGAGTAGTCCATAACATGCTGGGAACGTAGAAATGTCGCATCTGAGGACAACTGGCGATCCAGGCGATCCTTCCATCCATCTGTGAGCTGCAACTCCACGTCTAGATCACAGTCCTTCCACAGCGTGGATGAAGTCTTGTCTTTTGTGAAACGTCCATGTGTGGAGCCTTTCAAATCATAGCGCTGATGGATCGGCACTTCTGCGTTGAAGACATTGCCCATCACCACAAATCGAATCTGCAACCACAACGGGCACAATTTGAACGACTGCAGCAATCATCTCAATCCACGATACACCCACAGTGCACAAATGGGCACCTTTCGATTCTTCTTTGCATGCTTGCTGTGAAGCTTGATGCGATACAACCCGTAGAATTTGGTCACCAGTGTGTGTGGGTTATTTTGGACATGCTCATAGTACTGTGGAAGCATCGCCAGCAGTGTTCGCATCTCATTCCGCCGCATGGTCTTTATCAAGAATCTATCGTCATGGCTTATATAAAAAAGTGCTCCAGACTTCCCCGGAGAGGAAAGCTCGCGGAGGGCTTGTTCGCCGCAAATGCTGAGCATGTACTCACCGGGATCGACCACAAACAAGGTACGAAGCTTCCTGAACACCATTGGGCAATAGTCCTTCCACCGGAAATCGCTATTGGGATGTGGTGGTGTCTCGCGGCTGCCTTCCCGCGGGAACGCAACTTTGACCTTGTTCTCAAAGTGCTCATGTGTCAATCCCCCACTGCCCGGTGCCTGGGTGACCTTACTGACCGACCAACGGACGCCCAGCTGTAAGTCAAGCATCAGTTCATAGGAACGATGATCTTGATTGATGATTTCACCCACCTTATCATTCTTGCCCATGAACAGCTGCACGGTACGCAAGAGTCACTCACAAGCATGACCCGTTTGGCACGAGCAGAAGCAGCTTATTAGGCATGATCAAGCACACGAATAGTGACAGCACCTTCCGTTTACTGATAGCTTGATTCTCTCCAATTAGGGATGTCAGCATGGCTAGTACTTCATGCCGCTGAATCGGGGTGTTGCGCACAACACGCCCTCGATCGTACTCCCGCACATACATGGCCTCAGCATGTAGCTTGTCAGATGCTCCAGCGTCTTTCCTACGATCCAATGTTGGTGCAGCTATAGGCCCATCTCCGCTAGCCAACTCTTGACTTACGTGTACACCATTTATGTCATCAGCGTGTAAATCCTGCAAACTAAGATGATGTGTGAATCCTGCATCAGCATTACCATCAGCAGATATAGAAAACATTCAGCGGCATATAATTCGCAAGGACGTACATCAGCGCCTATGGCAGCGGCTGCACTCTTGCGAGAAGTTAAGGCTGCCTGCTTGCATGTACGGTATAGACCTACCCCATGCTTGCGACCTTTTGACCAAAATCCATCAAACACAGCACCGTCTGCCCATGTGAATATGCCTTGCCCATCTTCAAGCCCGCATTTCCATTCCCCATCATACCGCTCCCCGGTGCGCCACACAAACGTGCCCTGGCCATGCATTACGCCATTCGACCACTCCCCATCATACTCATTTCCATCTACCCACATATATCGCCCTGGTCCCCATGCCTTTCCCTGTCTCCAGAGCCCTTCATAGCAATCCTGATTAGCATATATTTTCTTTCCCAGCCCATGCTTTCTATTCTTCAGCCATGAACCCGAATACATCGTCCCATCAACTGCTTCGAAAGCACCGACACCCTGCATCATGCCATGGACCCACTCGCCTTGGTATGTAGCACCTGATGGCCACTTGTATCGGCCTACGCCATGCTTTTGCCCTTTCTGCCAAGCACCCGCATATTCACTCCCGTCTGCCCACTTGTAAACTCCCTCACCATGTGGCAGACCATTCTGCCATCCCCCCACGAACACATCTCCGTTTGGAAACTTCTTGCTTTCTTGCAGCGAGGCCCTGGAACTGGCGCTTTCTCCGTTCATAGTCAGTAATACTGCAGCTCAGTGGAGACACTTGCCGTAGATGTGCTGATAGTGCAGACACAGATTCGAGTGATGTTAACCTTCATTGAGGCATACTAGCTCTTTGAGGTTGGAGAGGCTGACGGCGTGAAGCGCTGAGAGGATCCTGCATGTGGACATTGCTGAAATGCCAATCAAACAGCGATTCGTACACATCACCACAACTACCCCTCGTAAGGGACACCATGGTACATCAGGCTGTGTTCCGGGTACGTGCTTGCCACCTTGACTGAGCAATTGGAGCGCGTGAATGTTGACCTATGTCCACCGCACAGGTATAAAGCAGCAGCGGACGACAAGCACATCGTCATACAGGCTAATCATGAGCAACAGCGCAACAAGTACCTTTCATTCAACAGTTGTCACAAGCGCAAATAATGCGGCGTTATTACGGACAGACCCAGGACTGTTTCACTGCACGCAACATCACGAGCTCAAACTTGTTAGCAAGCAAACCGTGGCTTATGCATCGAGTCAGTCTGTATCAGCACACTACGCATGAATTGTTTCTAAATCGGCTGCCTGCGCGATCACGCCGGATTCACGTTGGTTGAGGAGGTACATGCATGTCGCTTTCGCGGCTGTTGCCTCGAACCAGTACGCTCAACGTCCGGGGTAAAGTAGTCAAGTGTTGTCGTCAAGATTCAGAGACCACCATAGACACTGATTCCTACATGACGATTGTTCAACAGATCACTCAGCTCTGGTATGGATGGATTGGTCTTGAAGAACATGTCGGGTGTGCTGCGCCCCTTTCAAACTATCTCTTTCAAACAACGCCAATGTGTACGCCAGCCCTGGCACCCGTGGCTGCACGGATGGCTGCATAGCTTACATCCCGCATAAAATTGCGATTTACGGTACATGACCAGCCTTGGTATGCGTTCAAGTTTCGCATCTGTCGCCTGATCATGAGATGTCGAGGACACTATGTACTATAAGCACTAACAATGGGCACAGGCTGTAATGGTGCATATTCGGCTTATGCACGGGTGCCAAAGCAGGCATGCGGTATCACGTCGCAGCAATGCAGTCCATTTTGCTTGCGTCGTGCTCCAGTGGCACTCGTACTGTTGAACCGGTGATCCAAACACCTACATGGCTGCTCCCAGTAGCAACACACCAGTGGCAGCCACGACTCGGGCCTTCAAATTACTGTACTAGACGCGCTCGTTCCAAGCTGCAGCTGGCCTCAAAATGGTACGTAATAGCAGTGTCTAGCCTAAGGAAATAGTGTTGGTAAGACCAGTCCTGCCATGACTGATAGCAACGGTTTACACACCCTGCACAACCTTGGGCTAGTAAGCTGCCACATCTAACCCCTTCAAACCCAAAGCGATGAAAGTATGTTCGTCCCCGGCCTGAGCCGCACACAGGCTCCTGCATACGTCATGCAGACGCACAGTTTTCATCTGCACTAAATCATCGTGGCTTCCTCGATTCATCACATGCTCAAGTCTGTGACTGCACTGAAAATAAAGAATTTCGGTTGTCATTGGAGTCTGCCGGTCAGGTTTAAAATGCACTTGACTTTGCATGACAAAAATGGATCAGTGATGGATGGAACCAAAACAGCTTGTAATGCAAACATCCTGTACATTAATGACGACAAGTGAGGTCCTCACGTCAGTGTGAGAGTCTCACCATTACGTTGTGTTGAGAGCCCGATCGTTGCGGTTCGGGTGCACTTGGTACTAGTTGCAGCTAGTGCTAGCTATAATTACGTCAATACATTAGTATAGCACGTTTTTGTAAAATTCGTATCAAGCGGAAATATCTGCATGCTGTTTCCACTTTTTGGCAGAGCCTTGTAGATCAGCTGCAGCACCACTCGAACGAATTTCACATGTTATCATCAAACGCTCAATGAACGAAACAAGGGCCAACCAAATCTCTCACACGCACTACGCCAAGAGATCGGCAGTATGCTCTTCCTGGACGCACATGTACACCATGCTGAGGCAGTGCCAGGCACTCTGCGTGCGACAGGAGGTCCAATCTGGCTTGGTGCGTGGCGGCACACTGGCCGGCCATGGCCTTCATGGCATCAGACGGACATGGATGATGCTGGGTCATGTGGAAGGACAGGATCCCTACAGTCGTGACGGTTGCGTAAATGTGGTCATAAGGACAGTTGAATGAGCCAGGGATGGCTGCAGCCCCGCCTTAGAACAATGCAAACTGTGGGATCGGCATGACATATCTGTCGCCATGTTCACGGTGGCTACATGCTCTTCTTCGCCTGTGATCTTTCCAGGCACTTGACAACGTAACACAACAGCATCTGGACACCTGGCACCCACCCAGAATTGGTAGCACTGCGTTCGCACAGAAACTCAGGCACATCTGTATAATACTTGGACATTACTGACGAAGCGGGGACCATGTACCTACAGACTACAAACCTCGAGCACATGTAGGTGCAAATGGGACACCACCTCTGATCTTCGCTCATGAAAAAAAGAGACACTACTGGAGGGTCCGACAACATGACAAATGTAACTGTCCGATGTGTGGACATCACAGCCAATTTTGGAAGGGGACACTTCTCCACTGCTTACTTTACAGTTTTCACTGTGTAAACTTTGAAGAAGAACTTTCAAGACACAAGTTAGCATGGCAATCAAGGACATGCACAGGAATAGGGAATGCCACGCATGCCAACATGCTTGTGATAAACAGTGCTACCAAACCAACTAAAACATTTCAGTATGTCCTGGCGTAGCCCTCGAGCTTTAGTCATCAATTTTCATAATGTACCAGTTCCTCTTCAATTGTGACCCAGGATTCAAGAAGTCTTGCACACAATGCCAGTGTCGATCAGGTGCATGCAGATCAGCCGCATGACACAGCTCATCATAACCCTCATAGGCTAACGTTGATAAGGGACCAACACCAATGCCAGTGCAATCTTCAATTATTGGGTCACTGCCTGCCCTCAAATGCACCTGAAGACTCGATGACGCATGCAGGCGAACCTGATGGGACGCGAGTGACAAATGGCAATTGTGTAACTCCTCCCCGAATGTAGCACTGTGGACAGGCCCAGCTTCGACGCGACAGTTGGTCAGCCTGTGCAAGTAAAGGGCTTGTATCGGTCCATTCAAGAGTATGGTGCAGTCCTGCAGCGAAAGAGATGCCGTCGCAAAAGCAGGCATGTGCCTTGCGAAGCACATATCCCATTCCAAGATTAAAGTCTGCACTACTGCGGCCTACGCCTGATTTGAACAGGTGAATCCCGCTTTCCATGCACATTGGAGAAAAAAATACAATATATTGTCAGCCTTCATGAAAAAAAATACAATGAAAAATGATAAACAAAATTTTGACGTAATCCCATGCCCAGATACATGAGGAACGGACCTTTAAGTCTGACAGAGTCCACGCCTTCCCTTGCACCTCGTCCTTATGAATGACACGTTCCTTGCCAGTGAGATGGCTAATAGTGGTTTGTGCTGCATCGGAGACAATATCAAACGCCTCCCAGGAACTCAGGTCATCAGTAGCTGTCTCTTCAGAGTTCATTGTGCGGATCCCCTGCAAGCGGGGAAGTTGCATACATATATGCCCTGACGTTGTGATTGATTGAGACAGAAGTCACACACCTGTGCCAATGGATCTTCAACAAGAAGTATTTGTGAATGATTTGTAAACTTGAAGCTTTGTCTGGGTAACTTACGGGTGCGCAAGTCCGCCAACTCCGAGCGCAGCTGTTTTGAAACTGTGCTATGCTTCCATAACTCATACGCAGGCAAAGCATGTGCAGCCTTTGAAGCTAAGTGATCTAGCCGAAACAAAGCAGATGAGACGTTGTCGAATGATTTTTTCAGCTCTGCCTTCTGGCTTACATCACTGCGAACATTGCCATGCTCAGCCCTGTATGGATTGAATGCTCGTATAATCACGCCTAGCAATACCAAATACTACTTCAGCAATATCCAGGTGGCTAGTAGCCGTACCTGTCCGCAAGCCCTCTCAAACTTTGCTTGATCGATCCTTCAAGCTCTGTCCAGCCCGCACGAAAAGCTTCAATGCTGGCGTCCGCATTCTCGGGCATGATGATCAGACAAAAATTTTCAACAAAGGAAGTATGTTGGATGGGACTGAGATGGTTTTGAGCATAATGTCCTGCGCGTCCTGCAAACGCACCTCTGTCACCACGTGTAGTCGTTGACCATGGAAACAGCTATAGCTCTATCGACCCAGACTGTATTAATACCACAGGTCAAATAGGCTGAGAGAAACGTCATATGGGTGATTGCGTTTCGAACTGTGTGATCGAGACGAGCACCGTCTGAACGTACAGCCTTGGACTGGCGTGACAGTATTGACATGCACAATCCTGCAGAGCAATCTGCAAAAGGCAAAAAGAGCTGTGCCACAACCTCTACAACGTTCCGCCGGGACTGCTCTCACGGCAGGAGCAACTGCCTGTTTGGCCTCAGTGCATTTGCTGCGTCACAGCAGGTCTCAACCCCGGCATGTCGAGGCGTGGGCCCGGGGTCAACAACGCGTGCACAATGTGAGGCCGATTGTGATATTCGAGCCCTACAGGGCCCCATCTATGGAAGAGGCTGTAGGCATACACATTGGCACCAAGTTCCGTCGGGATGCATCAGAGCTGATCTTCAACCTTGTAACCTTTCGCATCAGCGTCTCAGACTGGGCGATGGGGGCTACAGCAGCGGCGAAATCGCCTCCTCGCAGGTTGTCTGCATCAGACGCGGAGATTTTGCTCTCAGAGTTCTTGGTGAATGCTGGAGCTTGGGAAATGCGGGAGCGGCTGGATGTGAAAGCACTGGGGTGTCACATGGCTGTATTTTCGAGTCTGATAAATTGTGCAGCTTTTGGAGTTCTAAACGTGAGCGCCTGCTGAAGACCTTTAGATCAGTGCTTCTGTGGTTTTGTATCACCATCGCACCAACTCGTTACAATATTGCTGTGAGTTTTGGTCTGTATCTGCAGCCCATCATGGAAAGAATATTTCGCCAAGTTCTTGTTTGCGTGTATTCCCTGGACAACAGCACTGATCTGCCTCCAAGCATCATTGCCCCAGGCTCAATGCTGGCCCGAGCACCGTTTTTCGTTGTTGCACACAGCTTTTACCAGGTGATGCCCGCATCTCATATCTGTATCAGTGCGTAACGACCGGGCTGCCGTCTTTGTTTCACCACAGCTCAGGAAGCGTAGGAAATGCAAGATTTGAGGACGCGAGCTGCAGACGCAAGGGCCCATGCTGTAGATCGCGATGAACTTAGATTGGAGCTTGATCGGGCACAGATTGATCACGCAAAAGTTCAAACAGAATTTGATGACACCAAGTACAGTTTCTCAAAGCACACCACGGCCTTGCAGGCGCAGGTGAGCACGTGGAAATGTGTTGTTAGGTTCCAGAGGCAAATGATTCACTGCATCAGCACGATCGGGCGAAGCGTGATTTCTGCCACAGTTGGAGGAAACCGGAAGAGATTTGGCTGCAACTCAAGAGGAGCTGGAACATGTCCGAAGTGAGAAAGACACAGAGATACTACGTCTAGAGGGGGAAACCAGACAACTAGAAAAGCATCTGATGATTGCATCGAATCTAGATGTAGGTGTCAGAAACCTGTCCAAGTCCGAGAATAGGCTTCTGCACCACGCTGGTGTGAAGAAGGGCGCCCAGCTGAGTGAGGACTTGTGCACAGCTGGTGCGTTTGCATGCATTCTGATCACCAAAAGGCATGTGCGCAGCAGCCGACGATGGATGATCTCCTTGCAAAGCTCTTCTGTGGCACATGTCGAGCGTGTCTGAAATACAGGTGTACACCAAGTGCAGCACGCAGCCAAGCTGCAGCAACAACTTCTGGATCTGCTTGAAAATCATATTCAAGAGCTGAATTCTGCTTACAATCAGCTAGATTCCAAGCCAGACTCGATGGAGGATGTGCTGACAACGTTCACTATGGAATCAGACATGATACATCAGGAGTTGCAGAAGTTGTCCACACTTGTGTAGGTTCCCAGCATGGATGCCAATGTGATTTGCTGTGTGGCCTGACTCGGCTAGAACGAGCACCCCATGCAGGCCAGCTCTTGATCTCAAACATCAGGAAGAGGTCACAATGGAGCTGCCAATGTGCTTGCCAAGTGAAATGGGGCGACTTGTCGAAACTGGGCAAAGATCACGAGACTGCTGTGGGGAACTTCAATCGCAAAGGTCTCATATGGTGTGCTCACGCGAGTCGGCAACCAATGACAGAAGCTGTGGATGATAGGAGATCAGGCCGTGTGCTTGACTGGTCAGCTTGCATCCTTGAATGAAATGAACAGGATCCTGTAACATCTTGGGCCACGCTGTTTCGTCTGTCTCCGCTTCCTGAGGAAACACAAAGTACAATCTGGTTATGGACTGGACCACTTGGTAAATTGAGCTGCATTTGCAGGATCCACTGTGGCGTCAATTATGGTCCAACTTTCCTGCCGATACATTATTGCTCGAGGAGCCCCACCTGATCAGCCGCGACAGAGTCTGTGCCTTCATGAATGCTGTCCTGTCAAGGTACATGGCGCGTGGAATAGAGATCAACTCTCATTTTTCTGTGTCACATTATCTCCTGGACGTCTTGAATGGGCATGCTTCCTCTGCTGTGTCATGAAGAGCCGTCGCCTTTGTAAAGAACAGAACGATTACAGGACAACAGACTGCGGTAGCATCGCCCCCTGAATTGACAATGCACATTGCAGGCAGTATCGACATCAACTGGCAGCTGCTGTTGTGATGCAACAAGTGTTTAGCAGCCTACGCAAACTGCAGAGTAATACACAGATACAGCTGTACTGTGATATTCTGACGGGATCGATTTCTATGGCGCAATGGCAGTACATCATGATGATCAATGCACTGGTGCACAGCCATGCTCCAGCAGGCTCGCTTGGCCTTGATGATATGTCAAACTTGCTGCAAACAGTTTATCCAGATGCAAGTGACGAAAAGCTGCTTGAGATACGGCATCGATTCCGAGACTCTAGTCATGTACGTGTTGATTTGGGCCGGATTAAATACAGTGCCTGAGCGCAATAGGCATCCTGAAGTAGTGCATGCAGGGAAGTAACATGCCTGGAATTATGTCTTTTCTGATCCAGACAATACGCTCTGGTGAAGATGCCCGCCTGCCAAAGTGGCGTAAGCTCATAAAGGAGCGGGATATCCGTGCTGCGGGTGGGCTAGACAAACATGATTTTCTAGCCCTTATTGCGGAACAGCTGCCATTTGTGAACCAGTGCGCATCTTGGTCCCATCCATCCTGTCGCAGTAACATTGTCAGGCAAGTAAACGCACACACTCACCGCCATGCTTCCTTCGCAGGGCTCAAGCCGAAATTTGGTGCAACTCATGCTACAAAAGTAGAGGGAATGTGATGTCATATGACTTGCTACTGCCTGTGCTAGGCTTGTTCGAAGTGCAGTCGTTGTTAGATCAGGCTGTGCAAGCGGGTAAGATGCAAGCTCTCGATAGCCATGTGATCCCTTTGCCCTAATATGGTTTCGTTATTAATGCTATGTGTGTACATGTCCATGTTTGCCACTGTAAATCATCAGCATAGGCGCTGAGTCTCCTGGCATGTACAATCCAGTTTAGGGTGCGGCAGGCTCAAGCAAACTCCCAGGGGTCCAAAGGTGTGGGATGTCGCTGAGCTCATGTCCCTGGGTTATGGATTTGACATGGCTTTGACTCATGTCGCTGCACGCAATTTAGGATGGATTTGTTGCTTAACGTTGGATCAGTCATGCATCGGTGCAAAATTTGATTACAGTGAGAACAATACAATAAACCCCGGCATGTGGGTCATGCACAGGCCGGTATCATTCAGGTAGTGTTTACGTGTTCAGGGCAGCCCCTGCTACACATGGCACTTCAAAACCTTCTCGGTGCCTTTAATCCCGTGTCATCTGCTGATGGCCTCCAATTCTGCAAGGATGCTCCCCAGCCTGTGAAAACCAGATCAAAACATACATGTATGCACCACCTTCAGCACACACAGGGACATGGCGACAGGTGGGATCTGGCATGAATATGGCACGGCTGCACCACGTTGTTAGACGTGCTTTAGGTAATCAATACAGCGACGGAAAGATGGCCACTCCGCAGAATTTGACAGTACCGGGTGCTGCGGACATCTGCTTTTGAACATGGCATCGTGCCAGACTTGTACGTGGACCGTATTTTGACCCCTGGGTGTAACCTGTGTATGAATGCCATGCTGATAGGGCTGCGGTACACCCGGTGGAACACAGATGGAGGCATATCATGTGTGATGCTGTCGTGTGTGCAGCTGGTCAACGGCAATGGCGTGTGTAGAGGGGCCTGCCTGCAACACGATATCCTGTGTGCCACGTGCGATGTAGCAAATGAAAATGTTGGACGCTCCTTCCCTGGTGGACTCCAGGACGAGGATGCTACGTTTGTTATGTCCTATGTCTACTGAACCTTATGCATGTTCTGGACTAGACTCGTCGGGGAAGTCTGGACTCACGGTGTGGCTGGCTCGAGCATCGGTACAGTAGCCTGTGCAGCGCGCACAGGTGGGCTGACCCAGAGTGTGGCTGTTGCTACGCGCCCCGCTCTTGCCTGACTTGTCCCGCGTGCATGCGAGGTTGGTAGACTCTCCTGTCCCATGTGGTTCCGGGTGGGAGGACCCTGGTGTGTCTGATGGCTCAGTTTTCTCAGCCGCTATGCATCGGGTACGGTGTGGCTGATTCCCACTTGGGTTTGGTGTGAAACCCAAATATTTCTCAAGCCAATGCCAGATTTGGTCCGACCAAGCTAGCATACATTCCAAGCCGACGATAGCCATGCTCTGCAGGTTGCCTCGACCCAGGTGTCATCATCCACGACCCCTCCCCAGAGGACATACAGAATCTGCAAGACACCCACCCACACGCAGCGCCAACCCAGCCACCCCCCCTCACCACCGCAGCACCAGACATCACAGACGAGATCGTCCAGCATGTCCCCAGCAGACTCTCATCCAGCAAAGCCCCCGGCCCTAGTGGCTTGACCTACGAGCACACCTCCGCAGCCTCACGTGGCAGCCCGCTTGCAAGAAAGGCCATCACACGCCTCATGAACGAACTTGTTGCAGGCCGATTCCCGGACCTCCCAGAACTCCTCAGCTTCCGCCTCTGCCCGTTCTGCAAACAAGACAGTGGCGTGCGCCCCATCGCCTGCCAAGAAACATGGGTACGCATCACCACTCTCTGCACGTACGCAGCGGCCCCCAATGTGGGCCCCTCGCTTGCGCCACTGCAGGTTGGCGTGGGCGTGAAAGGCGGCACCCAGACGCTAGGGCACGCACTCCACGCAGCCCTCACCGACGACGTAGACAGGGTCTTCATCGCACTCGACTTCAAGAACGCGTACGGCTCCATCCACACCCAATCCATGCTCGACGCTGTCAAGGAACGCGCCTCTACCCTCCTGCCGTACGCCATCTGGGCCAAGACAGCACCAGCCCGGCTGCACGTCGTCGGGGCCCCCGACGGCTCAGCTCCCATCATCTCATCCCGCGGAGTGAAGCAGGGCGACCCCATCGCCCCGCTCTTCTTTGCACTGACACTGCAGGGGCACCTCGTATCGCGACAGCGGCGGCAGACCCGGCCGACGCGTCTGTTCACGCGTACGCCGACGACTGCACCCTGCAGGGCCGGGGAGAGCCCCTGCGCAATGCCTACAGGACCCTCACGGAGCGCGCCGCAACCGTCGGCCTGGAGGTCGTGCTGACAAAGAGCGGAGTGTACTCACAAGACGACCTCGACGGAGCCATCGCTGCGGCCGCGGAGCTCGATCTGCTACACCGCCCACGCGGCATCGTATGCGCCGGCACTCCCCTCGGCTGTGGCGCCTTCCTCAGGGAGTACTGCCAGGAGCGCGCAGACAAAACATGTGCTTTTATCGACCACCTCCTCGACCTGCCCCTTTCCGCCCAGAACAAGTGGCTTGTCCTGCGTGGATCCCTCCAGAAACGCGGATCCCTCCAGACAGGCGGATTCGGCCTCGCCGACACGACAGAGACCGAGGCCAACGCGGCACTGGTCTCCGCCGCGGCACTGGCCCAGCGGGCTTTGAGCGCCGCCCCTGAGCGCTTCCAGCCGTTTGCTGGCGCATACGGTGTGCAGAAAAACTGTTGTGGTGAGAATTGCATGAAAGTGTAGCAGAGGTGTCAGAGTGGGGCCTGCAAGAGCTCGACGATGAGTTCATGTCTGATAAACTGCATGAAATAGGAAAGAAAGTGACCAGGCAGTAGGTAAGGAACGGTGTGATGCTCTGCTGCAACAAATGGCAGACGGGTCCTCGGAGGGGGAGCACGCCAGTGCGTGGATGCTCAGCTGCGCATGCAGGGGGTCCTCACTTTTTCTACACTCGTTGTCAACCAGCAGGTTGCTGACCCTGACTGATGTAGAGTTCGTGCATGCGGTGTTGTTCAGAGGTGGAATGCCACTTGCGATGCTGCCCGTGGGCTGCAAGGTGGTCTGCGATTGCATGTACTGGATCCGGGTGGGTGACGTAGAGCACGCTATGTGTTGTAGTAAGAATGCAGGCCTGTGGGTGTTGCGCCACGATATTTCCGTTTCGGTTTGGCGCCGCCGTGCAGGTAAAGCACGCTTTGCTAGGTCGCATGAGCCTGAGATGCGTAAGCTGAACGGGGCGATCCTGGATGACAGCAAGGGTGACGTGTTGGTGATTGACGCAGCAGAAGGTGCTGTTGTCTTGGATGTGAGCTTCATCCATCCAGCAGGGGACAGTGTTGTTGCAAAAGCAGCCAAGGTGGTAGGCAGCGCAGCAGAGGTGAGAGATAAGGATAAGGTTGAAAAGTACAAGAAGCGTGCGCTGGATGGGTACAAGTTCGTACCTCTTGCCCATGAGTCGTTTGGTATGTTGGGCAAGCAGGCGATGATCTATCTGCACCATCTTGTGGAGAGTGCATGCAGTAGGAGGGACACGAGAGATGTGTCGATGTGGATGGCACAGTCGCTGAGAGAGTTCGGCGGGTTGCAAAGGGAATAGCTTGCTGATCAGAAATACCATGTCGCACATTGCACAGATTGCAGGGACTAGTTTCGAACCGGCGGAGTGTCCAGGAGGGACGTATGCAGAGGATGTGTGATTAGTTGGTCTGGTTCGAGACCTGTACGCTGTTGCGTGATGCACCTGTGACCGTGCCTCTCTTCTATGTAAAAGCACACATTCCAAGCCATTGTGTAGGGAGTTCCCTGCCTACCGCGGCTGTATTTCACCTCGCGTTCATGGTTTCGCAATCATGTGGCACTATGCAAACACCCGAATCACCCTCAGCTCATCGGATACAAGTATGCATTATTGGCTGGCATCAGGCTGGTACCTATTCCAAAGGATGGAGATCGGGTACCATGCTAGATCCAATCAGGCATCAGCCACCCCTGTGCACAGAGTGAAATGATGAACTATTGTGTCTACACCACTGTCATTGTTATCAACACAGTATGACAAAGTGGTCAGTGATTTCAACTATCAAGGAAATTCCAGACGGCTGCAATCAGCACTCCTTGATGAGCGCCGATTGGGTTCACACTAGCGCAAGGCCCCTTGCTGACGCTGTTGCACACACTTCTGAAAGGGTGGGCCTGTATGCATCCAGGACTTACAGATGGCTGGCATGGTCTATATGCTGACGGCGCCGTGGGGAACAGGTACGAGGACATTTGGCGGTCAGGCGATGGTTCTGCATAGTTCAGCTCTGCATTACTGCGTTGAATCTCAGCGATTGCTGCAAGTTCAATTGCTCACTTCCAGGGTCCGCCGGAGGTAGCTATTGGGGTTCAAGAGACCACATCGCCATGCTGCACGGCGCCAGGAGGGCTGTGAGATGTCGCTCTTACATCAACACAAAATACATGGCAATGGATTTGCATGCAGGTTTCTCGGGTGTGTGGTGTTCTTGGTGCTCTGCCGACAGTCGGAGATGGTTGGCATTGTCTTCGCTGCATTTGGGACATTGAGGGAAGTCTGATTCGGTTTGTTTGTTTTACACGGAGATCAACACAACAGCCTGGCATCGCCAAGTGGTAAACGCACAAACCGACAAAAGCAGAACATAACAATCACATAAACCAGAACAGGCGTCACACCCATAACCCTGGCTGCCCTGAATGCTATACACGATTTAAATACATACGTGAGTCAATCCAACCGCTAGACCACTCACAATGCCCCAAATGTAGCAGCAGCCAAGCAGAAATACTCCGACACACTAGAGTGCCCTGCAACCCTGCACGCACACCCCGCCATCGCCCAACAAGCATGTCTTGGGCAATCAACCATGACAGCACAGGCGGGCACGCGGCACCCCCCTCCACCGGGGGGCTACGATCAGGAAGAGCTGGGGCGGGGGTGACCAGAAGGCAAATGACTGAGACAGGGCGGGGAGGGGTAGGCAGGTGGAGGTTGGTCGTGTGGGGAGTTGCAGAGGGGAGGGCGGAAAGGGTGGAGCAAGAGGGTCTGACTGGAGGAAGGAGAGGGGCTGGGGAGGGTGAGCAGTCCGGCGCGGAGGGGGCGGGGGATTGGCCTGGTGCGGAGGTGGAGAGCGTGCAGGGCGTTCCTGGCAAAGTCACGCAAAGCGACAGCTCCCCTTGCGGGGGCCGAGTCACAGCGCAAGGCCGTTGGTTGGCCACACAGCTCAGGTGAAACACGTAGCCCAGGTGGAACCGGCCGCCCATCGGGTCACGCTCGCATCGGCGCCGAAGCAAGAACCTGCCTGGTGTTGCCGTGACAGAGCGTGGTGGAAAGGTCACACACCGCATTCTCCATTAAGATCTTCTTGGAGATAGCGCCTGTCGAGGCCACGAACTCTGCAATGGAGCAAAGGCCGAGGGGCCCACGTGGCCGTACGTTTCATGGGACAGGGAGACGAAACGGCAAGCGCCTGTGCCGGTACGTCCGTATTGTCCCGCTTGAACGCATCCTTGGCCTGAGTAGATGCCCCGGTCTTCCATGCTGCAGCAGCAGCTGCTGAGGATTCGAGCGGGTGGATCACGCACACATCCACCACCACGGGGCGTCCCGGGAGGTACAGGAGGAGTTCACCGCGCAGCGGAATACTTTGGGAGCGCGGCGGAAGCCGCGTGTTTAATGAGACCATTGGTGTGCATGGCGTCAGTAGCCGCACCGGCGGGGGCAATCGTGGGTGCGGGGGTGGCAGATGTGACGGCTGTGGCGGGAACTGCGGCGGTGGGCACGGCGGCGGCGGGGTGTCTGGCGGCGGCAGTTCCAGCGGCGGATGACGCGGCGGCGGCGGTTAGGAGAGATGCAGAGGGAGTCTGGCCCCCTAATATGGCACGGCTGAGGCGGGGTCGGGAGAGGGGCCGCCGGGGCGGGGGTTGGTTGTGCGCGCAGGCAGATGTCCGCCTCCGGCGGGGGCAATCGGAGGCCGGTCGGGCAGCTCCTGAAGTCAAGCTGCACTGGGCCGCTGCAGGAGCTGTTTCACATGCAGCTCACGGGTGGCTGCGATACTGCCGCGGCCGGCAACTCGGAGCCAGCCTTCCGCCATCGTGTTGTGGCGGGCCACCACTGTGTTCCACGGCGGGCCGCAGATGAGAGAGTGGGTGCCGCCTGCCGCCACTGATCGGCTGCACGCGCATACAGGGTCTCCGTCTTGGCCCGCAAAGAGATCCTCACCGAGGCGCAGTCATGGGCTGATGCAGAACTCTACAGCTGTCAGCGTCGCCGGGCTCGGTCGTGCCGTGAGCCATGCCGACGCCATCGACCCGGCGCAGCTGCGTAAGCCGGCAAGGTCTGCGAGAGCCGCAGACCGCATCTGCGACGACGACCCTCTCGCCTCTGTCTCGAATGCTGCGAAGGGGGCAGCTGCGCGAGCGTCGGCGTCTGCATGGGAGAGCGTCCGCTGCAGGGCTGCCGGTTTGTTTGTGAATTGTTTGGTTTGGTTTGGTCTGTTTGAGTGGCTTCATAATTAAGGGCGATAAATTTGGGTGTGCGAACTGTTGTGTTGGGAAAGCCTGTTTTGCTGTGCTGGATTTTACGTTTACCGCTTGGCGGTGCCGGGCTGTTGCATTTATCTCTGTGTTACACGTAGATCAACTTGAAAGCCCGGCAGCGCCAAGGGGTAAAATCACAAACCAAACCAAGCAAGCAACAAAACCACCAACACAACCGAACGACCACACAATCCTGGCGTCAAATCCATACCCACTCGCCGCCCTGAACGCTATACATAAACACACAGGCAACAGTAAACCCACCAGCCAGACAACTCACAATGCCCCGAATGTAGCAGCAGCAAATCAGAAACACCCCCAACACAGAGCCGGCCATGGAATCCAGCACGGCCCAAAATCCTGCATGCACATCCCACCGTCGCCAAACAAGCATGTCATCGGCAACCACCCGTGACAGCGAAGGGGGGCACGTGGCATCCCCTTCCCAGGGGCCCCGCGAACAGATGTGGCTGGGCCGGGAATGACAGGGGGTAAATGACGGTGTGGGCGAGGCCAGGCAGGTTGGGGTCCGGGCTCGCGGAGGTTGGGAAAGGGGGCATTTCTCCGTGTAACACGGCGTCAGGCAGCATACGCCGCGCCGGAAAGGCAGACGGCGGACCACTGCAAACACCGTCACAGCGGCAACATGTGCGGCATGTTGAAAAGACGGCAGTGCCCACATGTGCCGCAAAATCGCAACGAGCACACACATAATTATGCATAAACTCGGCCCAGCTCGGCAATCCTTTCATGCAGGAAGTGAAGCGCAGTCCCCTTTTCTGTGCGCCTGTCCGCCGTTGCAAATCTTGATGAGATTGAGATGGTTTTCCATTGTCACAGATTTTTGGCTGTCGTTGAGTGCGTTGCATGAAAATCGCAGCAGGCGGTAGGTTGCTAAGCTTCACATTGTGGCCCGACGCATCTGGGCTGATGGGTACAGGCTGGTAATTAATTATCAAGCTTCTGCTAGTGTTCATATTCTTGTTCAGTGTGTCGACAAAGGTCGACCAAACACATCTGCTGCATTTGTTGCATGTTGTCGAGGTGGTGCCGGTGATTATCTTGGCCAAGTTCATGATTGCTTGCATAATGATGAGCATCGTGATCATATCTTAAAAGGGGGCATTTCGGTGCGATCAGCAATGGGAACAAAGAACATTCGACCAGGTTTGCTCTGTGACGTGATCTCAAGCATGATGCGTGTCTGCAGGATTGCTTGCCTTACTAGGGAATCACTCACAACTGGAATATTTTGTTCGACTGTACTCGTTGAAATCGCTTGTGAAAATATCATGCAGGGTTTGTATTGAAGGGGCGGTACTCCGCACCATCAACAATAAAAAGGGTGTTCGCCAACGAAGAAAACGACAGTTTTATTTCTTTTGATCAACTGGGTCTGCACTTATGGAAGCTTAATACATGCAGCACTGCTATCAGTCTGAAGCGTGTGCCATCGCCAAGGCCCAACTTTGTCACCTGCATGCTGTACATTTCTGGCCCCAGACTTGTGGCGTGTGCATGTCTTGATGGAAATCTCAGGCTATACAAGTATGACCTGAGGCTAAAATCGACACTACCTTGGGGAGAAACTGTCGTTTTCGACATGCATCACATCGTGTCCAGCAATGAAATAGTGGTCAGTGGAGCACAAGGCATCAAGGTGTGCTGCTGTGTCCACGCAGCATCCCAAAGGTCTTGTCTAGCCTGGTCGGCATCCTCGTCGTAATGGACCCACAACACCTGTCATGGCCTGCATATGACCATGATGGCTGTCCATGAAACTTGAGTCCGCACCATGTGATACTCCATGGCGGCCCGAGGAACTGCAGAGATAGTCTGTGCACGTCCCGCCTCGACAGGAATGATTGTGTAGTCAGCACTGCAGCTCTTTCCAGATGCTGAATGCTGACAGGAACACAAGGCTTGTGTAGATCTATTACACCGAGCCCGACTTTGAGGCATATGCGCGCAGCGTCAAAGATCCTGAAGATGTTGTGTCAGCTGAGTGCAATCCATGGGCATTTGGACAGTGCCAGCAAGTCAAAGCTCGCCTGTGCCTGCATGTTCCAGGCTTGGAATTACAGCACCCGGACAGCTACCGACAGGGCGCACAAACACTCTGGTTGGACGATGCAGACGCTGTGGTGTTCACTGCCGTGTGTGGCAGTGTGTTTGCTTTCAGTGTTCTGGACGGCACCTGCGTCGCCACCTGGGAACGTATACATACACAACACATTTCAGCATTCCTCTACCTACCAGACCGGTGTCAGGCTGTGTCAGTGTGTGAATCACCGAAGGCAATCGTATGGAAAGTTCAGTCATGGTATGTTCACGGTCCTTTCATAGTATCTCCCTCCAGGCGCTTGAGGCGTCCATGGCAAGACATCATGTGCCCACCAAATGTGCTGAGTGCACAGGAAGGCCAAGTACGTCTGCACATTTGGTGCCTTTACTTCTCTTGTGACAGCACTGCAACGAGTCCCAGACTCTCCATCAATTGTCATTGCAACTCAGGATGGATCTTTGAAGATGTGGTGCATGGAAACACTTCAGCCTCAAGTGTCCATCAAAGCTGCAAGTGGCATCTCTCACTTTCGCTTTGCGTCTGCAAAATGTGGAATCATGTGGCATGGAGTCACGGCACATGTGTTGCTGCTGCATAGCATATTCCCCACTTTCTTCACATGTACATCAATGCCAATTCTAATGGAAAGGACATGCTCTGGAAACATACTTGTTCGCTTTGAGGTTACCTACCAACTAATGTGGTGATTCAGCTGTGTTGTTTGGAGTGTCTGCAATGTGGTGTTAGTAGTCAGGGACATGCTGCAGGATGATTCTGCTCGGATGCTTGACTCTCAAACAGGAAAGCCTGTCATGTCTGTTCCTCCTCAGCTTGCATCCCAGAGTGTCAGCAACTGTGCGTGGAGCGCTTTCTCAAAGACCATGTACATGCTCCTGAGCAACAGCGTTGTGCATGTCTGGCAACCAGTGCCACAGACAGATCAGACACAACTGGTGGCTGTCTGGACGGAGCATCGCCGCAGTCGCCTGGTGACCTTGTGCATAGCACCACAGGAGACCATCCCACAGACGCAGCTACACTTTTGGGGGCTTCCTCCAGGAAATAGAGAAGATGAGTTCTTGTTTGCAGGCACTGCTGATGGTGACGTATGGATCATGGATAGGCATGCATTTTCTCACGCTTGTTGCAAAATTGAAATAGGGTCAAAACCAACCAGCAATTCCGTGCAGGGGCAACGGGGCCCAGATGATTTCATTCTGCGCCCATAAGTTATGTAGTGTCAAACATATCGTTTGTGACCATCGCCAGCAACGGATGCTCACCGTAGCAGGTGCATTCACCGAATGGTTACACATACTTTTATGGTGTACAAGAAACAACCACATTGGCAGCTGCTCGTGATTGTAGGCTCCGCTGCGCGAGTGTGGACATTCAAGAATGGTGTGAGATCGATGGGAACAACCGACCTAGGCACAAGAGGCACAAGTACAGCAGTGTGTGGAAAACATTTTATCATTGGTACAGCAAATGGTGCAATACATCTCGTGGAGAGCAAGACTGGGCTCTGCGCGATCACTTTGGCATGTGCCATCCACACCAGTACTGTACACTCAATTCACGCGGATCAATCTCGTGAGTGGCTCGTTTCAAGTTCAGCAGACGGGACAGTGAAAGTATGGACTTTAAGTGGCGCAGTGATTTCTTGTTTGCAGAACACAAGGAAGGTCACATGTGCTTGTTTCCTTAATGACACCCTTGACATTCTACTCGCAGCTCCAACACAACTGCAAGTGGTCAGAATAGCGGTTTATCAACCGCCAAGCCATGTGCCGTGCGATCCTTGGCATATCTATGGTCCAGCCACTCTCTGATATAGCTTACTGTTCAACTTGCGCTTCATTCGCAGAGCTTCACGCACCATGTTTTCAGATGTCAAGAGGGACGGACACTTCGGTCATGTACAGCCAAGAGACACTCCGGGTTGGTTGCTCACGAAGCATCAATCGGTGTCGAGATTGAACGCTTGAAGCAGATGACCCTTTCGAATCCAAGTGATGAGGCGCCTGTGGTTCGTTGTTTGTGTACACTTCAATATTAAGCCAAGGTTGTGTTAATTCTGATTTGTAAGCTGCACTTTCTACGCATCTAAATGGTGACACTGACTTGCAGATTCTGAGGATGACAGAGAAGAGTGCAAAAGAAATGCCAGTATTGGGGTCGGGCCCCAGGCTTGATGTAGAAGGCAAAGGTACCCCAGGGCGAGTGACTGAGCAGGTGAGGGTTGAGATAGGCCTCACGTATGTGCCACTGCCAGTCGCAGTCTGAACTGACGTGCGGTGTAGGCACGTTGGTTATCCGGTGATGAAACTGAGACAACCAATTCTGAAGATGAATCATTTCGAGCTCTGTTGCTTCAGCATGCAGAACATTGCTGCAAGCCTGGGCAGACACACAAGCAATGCTGCTCCACTGATCCTAGCGTAGAATCAGCGCTACAGCCTATGCAAAAAAAGGTTTTGCATGTGCTACAGGATCCTGATATGTTTTGGGATGGGTGTGTTGACCTGCCATCTTGAGGTAATGCAGACAAAACGAACATGCAGAAGCCCTGAAGTCCATGCAGGTCAGTGCCGAAGAAGATGAAAAATGGCAAGGGCCGAAGACGACGCCGTACTAAAAAGAAGGCAAAAACTGGGGCGTTGTTTCACCCGACAAATACCAGCCAGGTCAATCCATGTATTAGAGAAGCAATCAAAGAGCTCGAAGCTGGGAACCAACAGTTGAGGCTGTCATTGCATGAGGCTGGACGATGAATATGTCCGCATGTTTCTACAGCCTCATCTTTCAATAGGGGCACAGGAGGGCACAACTGAGACATTTTTACATCACCAGTTCTATAACATCGCACAGCATAATCCATGTGTAAAATAGCGCAAACAAGGCTACGAATAGAACACATCTACCGCCGCATGCCCCTCCCACGTCCGCGTCCGCGACCTGCTCCCCTCCCCGCTGCTGGCATTCCTGTAGCATCGGGCGGCTGAGATGCTGGATTTCGGATCGTTTCGTCCACTGAGAGAATCAAGCATGTAGCCTCAGTTGCTGCTTGCAACGCATTGAGCTTCACCAGCTTGGGCTCCCAAACAAACGAGTCAAAAGTGTTGACAACACCTCCTGTGCTGACATCCACACCAAACTTCGCATGACCTGAGTGATGCTTTTGTCTCAACTTGTTCAAAACATCATTGGCATCGAATCCAGCATTGTTGCATAGCTGACGCGGAATAACCTCCAAGGCTTTGGCATAGGCATTCACAAAGATTTGACTCTTCGAGGTCATGGTGCGCGCATGCTGGCGCAAGGCTCTGGACAACTCCATGTCAATTGCACCACCGCCTGCCACAATCTGAGAATTCTTGAATGCTCGTCGGACAATCATGATTGCATCATGAAGAGAACGTTCAACCTCGTCAATGAACTGCTCTGATCCACCACGAAGAACCAGAGTTGCCGTTTTGGCCTCTGGGCACTCGGTGAACAGGTTGTAGCGCTCTGCTCCGACTTGCGTTTCTTCAAATGCTCCACAAGTCCCAAGAACTGTACCGCATCCCACTAAGATGCAGTCAACACACTGGCATCAGCATGAAAGGTGTATAATACAGGAAAAAATTCCACTATGTGTACAGTGGAAAGTGTACATACCTTTGGGATCAAGATTGTTGACTGTTGTTTGAGTTCTGGCACCTGTTGCTTTTGAAACACGGTGCATGTCATCTTCAGCAACACGGCCCGCACAAAAAATGCCTCTGTCAGCAAAATACTGGGTGGCCAGATCACCAATAGCCAGCCTAGAAAGGACAATTTGAGCGCCGCTCTTGTGACAAGATGCCAACTTGTCATATATGATGTTCCATTCTGCATCAACAATAGATTGATACTTCGTGGGATCATCCAATCTGATCTCAGCATTTTCACGCTCAGACTTCAGCTCCAGCTCAATGTTCAGCAATAGAATTTTGGGGTCCATGAATGACTTCGGCTGCTGTTCAAATCCAGCATATGAGAACGTCTTCTTGAATGCTACCCCCCGGCACAGGAAGCTATCATGGAGGCCACCGCCTGTCACTTTCTTGACGCCAATCATGGCCAAGTCCAAGATGTCTGTGTCCAGGCACGAGACAGCATCGACTACCATGTCAGCAAAAAAATCTTTCTCACTCGCGATGAGCTTTGAGTTCATTGACGTCATTGCACATTTCCGTAGTATGTTCTCTTTTTCTCCAGACGCATGCTCTTCTAGGGAAGTAGATTGTGCCTCCAGCTCCGCTACAGCGACACGGCAAGCTTCTCGGAAGCTTCGCACTATGCTCTGCACCACAAAGAAAGAGTATGACAATGGAAACCAGGTGCCCAATCCAAGACTCTGGGTAAGACAATGTACGCAGTGTCATACTCGCGGGTGGACACCATCATCAATGAATGCTTTGGCCTCTTTCAGAAACTCACTAGCCAGGAGAACCACTGTCGTTGTCCCATCTCCAACCTGCACGGCGCCCAGGTTCCAATCATTGCATGGCAGACAGGCTGCATTCAACACGGCTTCTATTGCACTGTCAGAGTAGCTGGAGTACCTCAGAATCTTGAGACAATGAGATGTCCACCAGCACTTTGGCAGCAGGATGCACCACGTCCAGGAGTTTCATGATGGTGGCACCGTCATTGCTAATGGTTACTTTACCCTGCAGTGCAACACGGCTGGATGTACTCAGAGCAGAAGATCATTAGGGCACATCCATGCCGCTTGCCCAACAATGCAGTTTGTACAAGAGCCTTTGTGTGACAGTGCGTGGTCTACAGCTGTGACCAACATATATGGACCAACAACAGCTACCGATAGAGACAACGACACAGCATTCCCTGGAAAAGGTACGGTGGCTGCACCTTGCTGTCGTGAATAAGCTTGTCCATGCCCCTTGGCCCCAGCGTGGTCCGAACAATATCTGCGACCGCCATGCATGCATTGATGTTGCTAATCAGTTGTGGTGCGCCTTGGCTCGTATCTGTTCCTTCTTTCAAAAGAACTATCTGTGGAGCCTGCACCTCACGAGATCGTGATGTTGGTAGATTCCAGAGCGTACGCTCGGCCGTCAAGACGTCGGACCGGCTGCAAGATTCGAACGGACTTGCAATTGCATTCGCCAAAACAGTGCCAATTCAACAGTGACAAAGTTTACACGCATCCCATTACTTGGGAGGAGATGAGTACTCACCATCATGTGCGACATGTTGCAGTCAGTCGAAGCTGAGGTTGACCAACTACAGCGGCAGGTTTGTGCAACGCAACGCTTGAAGACACAACGGTTTGCGATGGAGAACTCCGATCTGTGTCAGTGAATACTAGCTCAAAGAGCAGCATGTACGCAGTCGCAATGTGGTTCCGTGTCTGGGCATGCTCGGCTACGACATCGAAAAACCCCGATATGTAATACTTCTACGTTGTGCAGCGACCAAAACAACAACGCGTCCTAGCTTGAAATATACGGCATCCAAAAACCTCCATTTGTGATGGCCACAAACCCTCAGCACAAGCTTGGAGCCCACACAGGAGGACACTCGACCTTTGCAAGAGCGATCAACGGGTACGGGCCACCAGAGGCGGTGCTACGTTAAGATACTGCATGCACCACATGTTAAGGTTGAAACTCGCCACCGTGGCAGGATAGCAGTATCTCAAAGCACACATCCTGGGGCAACTGGCAAGCTATACATACGCAGTCTCCTGTGATACAGGAATTTTGAACATTTACCCCTTACGTTTATTAGCTGCGCATAATTAAATGAGTGCCGTTTGCTTGCCCAGCGGCCTCAAGAGTGACTATGCTGCTCGTGCGCCTCTCCAGCAGGCCGGCGTTCGCGCGCGCAATTGCACGTTGCAGCAGAGAGAATTCTTTACAGATCGTCGCAGC
Organism: Ulva armoricana; assembly: GCA_032360965.1. Lineage (NCBI taxonomy): Eukaryota > Viridiplantae > Chlorophyta > Ulvophyceae > Ulvales > Ulvaceae > Ulva > Ulva armoricana. The sequence continues at coordinate 1,433,204 of JAUMHO010000012.1, forward strand.
TTAGTTATCTCGTATGGTAAGGGCAAAAATCGGATGCGCCAAGGCGCACCCCAGTCCCAGCAGATGAGGCCCCCAACGCCTGCCGTTGATCCCGACAACGAAGAGTTCGTGATCTTCGTCAGGGCAACGAAGCTGCCACGGTGGATTCCTTTTACAATTGTCAAGGGTGGGACACAGGCTAATCTTCTCGTGAAAGCCATGAATGGAAACTTTGGCAAGGAGTTCTACAGCAAAACCCTGATAAACAACATCGCCCAGGTGCATGGCTTCTCTATGCGCTTGACTGCTGTACTTATGGACTATATGAGCTCTGTGCTTCGTGGCTATTGTGTTTGTGCTCCGCGGCATGGGTATGCTATAACATTATTGGCATACCAGCGCATCGCATATAACGCTGCTCCTGCAAACTGCAAGAACTGAGACATGCAGTTAACCGCAAGATTGGCTCAGTGACACTACGTTGGAAGGGTCTTGGTTGATGCCCATGCGTGCCTGTGGCACAGGTGGCACTGCTGATGTTCAAGCACTCACATATCTGGTGCATGTGCAGGCGATATACAAGGACAAAGGCAAAATTGTCATGAACGTCCGGGAGAACATGCCTGGGTACAAAAATTTTACGGATTATGAATTCGGCTTCAAAGTGAGGGACAAAGACACGCCAGAGAACTGGATGGAAACCGATAGCATTGTTCAACTGCCTGCAGAGGAAGACGTCCCTAAGGGCCCGTTGGAGGGTCTCAAGTCATCTGTGACCAGCATGTTCAAACGTGATTGATGTAATAATATCATGCAATCTTTCATGTACCATTGATGGTTTACGGCGATGCGAGACATCTAGTATAGGGCAATCTTGGAGGCCTAGAGCCCGTTGTAAGAATTGAATCACTTTTTAGGTTGTGGCAATGCAGGTGTACACTGAGGACATGTATGTGTGAGGTCATCTACGCATCGACTGAAATGCCTTACCATTGTTCAATCTCCGTTTCATGTCCTTTGCATATACCCTGTGGGGATCCTGTGGGGATCAAATATGCAAGTTCAGTAATGGTCGCTGCCTATGAAGTCAAGCATGCTGGCTGTCACCAGGTTTGCTTGACACCAGGGTTTGTTCTGGGTTGTTGATTCAGCAGGTGTGTTTGGAAGGCAACTGTGCCGACCACTTGTAGGCAGTCCCGGTTCACCACATCGGTGTCACACGAACTTCTTTCCCCCTTTGCATAGACCGGTGGCCAATGGGCACTTCACAGCGCATCGAAATCGCGTGCGTGCGGCCATGTGGCTACACGTGTCAGCGAGCAAAATTCCTCGCACTGAAGCCACTCCGCGGGGTTTGCCAAAGCTTAAAGCAGCATTCATTGCGATACGTTCCTCGTTACTTGGGGCAATTCAGTCCAACATGGTAGCTTGGTGGCACGTACAATTCTTCGTGCGCGTGAGCATATCGCACCTCGGCGTATCTGCGTTGGTTGGGCACATTCAGCGGTCGTGGCCATCAAGATGGCTATGACCCCTGAAGGCGCTATGAGGAGTACCCAGTGAGACAGACACACGCTTGAAGATTAAGTGTCTGCTGATGGGGGTTTGCACGCCGGTCGAGCGCGCCGGAGGCAAACCCGGTGTCTACCCAGCTGCCTCAAGCAAGAACGGCAGCGGTGTCGCCACGGACCTATTGCGAATGGTTCGGCAGCAAAAACTTCAGAGGCTCAGTTTGTGCAAGGATCCCATATATACGCAATATCTCTCGACCGAGAAGCAGCGTGCTGTTCACATGAGAAGAAAAGGATGGGTGGAGCACGGAGCGCGACCCCAGGTGGACGATGACTTAGAAAGTGAGGCGCGGCAACGTGTGACTGCTCTTGTTTCGTCAGCAGCAAGGAGTCGAGGCGGGGGGCAAGCAGGCGTCTGGGCAGCTTTTGGAAAGCCGTACAAAACGCTGGGAATGCTGGAACAGGTTCAGGTTCCGAATCCCTGTGTGGCATCCTATCCCTTGCTAAGCTCCGCGATGTTGCGTTGCTGGATCGAATCGCACTCTCTTTGAAACTACTACCTGACCTCTTTGGAGCAGCAGGAGTTCGAGATAGCCAAAAAACCCAGTCGGGGAAAGCACAAGATAGGGCAACGGCGGACCATGCATATGTCTGCGGAGGTGAATAATACCCGGAAAATAGCATCTCAGTGTCAAGAAATGGCTGTTCAGGCGCATCCAAAGACCTCCATGCCACAAGATTCAAAATTTGCCGAGGTACGTGGCACCTGGCACACACAAAAGAAGGCTATGCAACAGTTTTAGGAAAACATCTAAATTCTGTAACGCGTAGGTGCCTGTCAGGAGCGCAGCTGCCCGCACTCGAGCGGCCCGCATCGTCACACCATGGTTTAACCCATCCGTAGCTGCTGCTGATAGGCAAGACCCAGCACAGTATGGCCACCTTGCTCGACAAGACCAGGCAAGCGTATCTCTTCACATAAAGACGCAGGTGCAACAGCGTTTGGATTCGCATCCGGACCATGTGCCATGTGTATGTGTGGGCCCTGCATTAACCACTTCTGGATACGGTGCAAGCATCCAACAACAAGGATCTGACACTTCAAGTACTGTACACACGATGCGGAAAGCTTCGATTATCCCCGCTGGGACAGAGGTTTGCTCTTAAATAGCGGGTTTTGATGTGAGTGTCGCCAAACAACAGTTTGGCAGCCCCCTTCACATGGATTACGAGAACCAGTGCGGCCGGAAAACAGTTCACTGTCTGGTTGATAGCACATTGTGCAGCACTGTTATCTGTTACAGGAATGTGATAGGCGCATCCATTGGAAGAAAAATAGAAATTGGTGTACATGCCCTTCCTGTTCATGCGCAACATGACATGATACGCAGCTGAAGGTCCAGTCCATTGTTTACAGGTAGCGCAGCAGTTATCTATGGATTGCAACCTGAAGGTGGACGGTGTTGCTCGAAACGGGCAGGAACAAATCAACGCGCTTGCGTCCATGGCGACAGGGTACAGCCTCGCCGTCTCGGACACGGGATTGGTGGAGGAAGAACCTGATTGGGCTGCCCTGAATAAAGTTAATCCTGTCACATCTTCTGCACAGGGAAGTGCAGCTCGTATTTGGCACATGCGCTTCATGAAGATTAAAGCAAGAGGCCGCATCCAAATGCAGGTATGCTGTGCATGCCATTCGTAAAGTTTTATTGCTGTTTGAAACCTGAGATTCTCTGCCATGCAGCAGCTACTTTGGCAACGCCTTCAAGGACGATGTCAGGCTAGGGCGCAGCCTGCCCTCGCTGCTGGATTTTATAATGCGATCGTTTCAGAACTCGAGTACAGTCTTGGAAATCGGCCTGCCTGTGCAGTAACAGGGACCCCACCCAGAGACCCATATGACCAGGCTAAAATGTTCATGGATCATGTTCAAGATGATGCTGCACCTATCCGGAAAGTCCCTGGACAGCTACAGCTCGAGGATGTTCACATCCTCGAAAGGTTCTACAATCAATTGAGTCTACTTGTGGAAGCTCAGTGCCCATCTGATCCCATGTCACTTCTGTGTGTGCAATATGTACGCTGCGCGTCCTGTTACATTGCATGCCATGTTCAAGACTGCTTGACAACGGGGGAGCCCGACAAACAACAGGCCAATTCTGGCTTGCAGGTTAAGGAGCTGTTGGAAAGTGGACATACGTTACACAAGCCGCTTTTGATCAGCCTTCTGGAGCGATTCGCTTCATTCGTGCACAGTGTTGGAATGACGACACGGAATGTGTACCTTTTGCCAGTATTCACATTCGTCCAACGCTGCTGTGGAGTGTCGGACACAGCACTCGAACAGATACTGATGAAGAACCAGCTAGACCAGATGGTCTTTGGATCCGCCAATGATGGCGGGGGCAGACCTGTGTCCCCCTTGAACCGGCGCCATCGCTACTCGCCAGCAAGCCGACCACCCAGCTCAGCTTCAAAGAAAAGAGGGCAGATGGCCTGACAAAAGTGAGAGCTGGTTGTTCGATACAGTGAAGACGTTTGTTGAAGGATCAGGCCGGAAAGTCTCTGAACTTTCCAGTATTCCAGACAAAGTACTTTCCTCTTACTTGTTTCGGCGAAGCAGCTGCAGTAAGCAGTGTAAAGAATGCTTTGGAACAGTTGAGGGTCAATGATGAAATTCATATTGCCAAGATGCAATGCTGACCTCAGATTCGTCGAGGCGGAATGTACCGACAACGAGGATATAGAGGTACTGCGAATTCCTGATAATAGTCGCTCTTATCGCTGAAGCCGTACTCGCAACCAATCGTACCCAGACAAACGGCAACCACAGTTACGAAGAATTGTTATACGTCCTTTCGAGGAGTTACTTTGCATCGATAACTCGTCTTTGCCGACGACGTACAGCAGTAGCGCGGCAACACGCATGCTGCGGAGAAGACGTAATGCATGCAGTCAATGTGAGCAGAGCTCTTTCACCAGCCAAGTGGCCAAGCATGCAGACAAGCGATCTTGCACAAAAATGTCGGTTTAAGTACCAAGGCCTCCATACTACCTGCGTCTCTTACTGATATCAAACTCAAGCATCGTCCTCTGACACATCATCATGGTCCTTTCATTGCGCGCCGTTGCGGCCCGGCCAGTTTTGCCGGGAAAGATTCCGGCGAGGCCAAGGATCGGAAAAGCTCCTAGCGCCAGTCTAGTAACTGTATGCTTTGGGATCAGATCCATCGAGCGCCCGCGTACGACCATCTGTCGCGCAGACGCTGGAAGCGTCGCCCAGCCAGAGCCAAGCGCCATCGAAAAGTTCGCCGATAAGCTAGCAACTCTGTTTCCCCTATGGGTTTTTATTGGTGCCACGATCGGTATATATCGGCCAGATGCAGTCACCTGGTTTTCTACGCAAATGTTCAGCACGTCACTCGGATTCCTGATGTTGTGCATGGGCTTGACTCTTTCGGTCGCCGACTTCAAGGCTTGCGCCAAGCGTCCTGCACCAATCCTCGTGGGCTACTTGGCCCAATACTTCATCAAGCCTCTTCTTGGATTTGTCATTGCGAAGGCTCTGTCCCTGCCTGATGCGCTGGCTGTTGGTCTGATTCTTGTGTCATGCTGTCCTGGGGGACAAGCATCGAATGTTGCGACATTTATTGCGCATGGCGACGTGGCTTTGTCCGTCCTGATGACAACTGCATCCACAATTGGGGCTATCGTGATGACTCCGCTGCTGACCAAAGTCCTGGCAGGTGAGGCTAGCTTGACATGCATGATTGTAACGGGTTGAAACGGCCTGATCCTATCATTGTCTCAAGTCAAGCAGGCATCATGTGTATGGCATGAACTGCATTTGTTTGCAGGCACACTGGTTCCTGTCAATGCTTGGGCCATGGCACAAGACGTTTTCAGTGTGGTCCTTTTACCCACTGTTGCTGGAGTGGCGTTGAATGAGCTGTGCAATCCAATTGTACGCAAGATTAAGCCACTGCTACCATTGATCGGTGTCCTCATCACCACAATGTTGTGTGCCTCCCCTGTGGGTCAAGTGTCTGCTATCCTTAAGAGCAATGGTGCAGCTCTTTGTTTGCCAGTCGGACTTCTGCACGTGTGTGCCTTCTCTCTTGGATACTTCATCTGCAAAGTGCTCAAGTTTACCGAGAAAACAGCCCGCACTGTTTCAATTGAAACTGGGATGCAGTCCGCTGCATTGGGCTTCTTGCTGGCTCAGCAGAACTTCAGTGATCCTCTTGTGGCTGTCCCGTCTGCAGTGTCGGTTGTGTTTATGGCACTTGGCGGGAGCTCACTGGCTGTGTTCTGGCGTGGCAAGCCTGTTGCTGACCGGGCGTAGGGCAAAAAAAGGTTCTGCCAACCAGCATTGTTGGCTGCAACCCACGGTTTGATCTGACTGTTGTGTATGAATGTTACATGCTGATGTGTTCAGGCGTGGGTTTGCTAGTATAGATCAGGCAACATCCGACGTGGAATCAACCAGCAGGAGTATGCTGTGTTGGATGTAAAATGTAATAGTATATGCTTTACAGTATGGTGGTGCACAGCTCTGCCAGAGTTCCGACATGATGTCTTGCATATGTCCTGTTGAACAACATGTATGCACCTCACTGGCCGCCGCGTGCCAAGGGTTCGGCTTAATGCATGAGACCACCACTCACAAAAAGTATGCTTGCACTGTGAATGGTGCGTGCACCCAGGTCCTCGCTGCGGCGCCACTGCGATCACGACTCGATGGTCGGCCAGTTCTACCTGGGCTGCCTGTTCCGACTGATGACCTTGCGATGTGATTTGGCCCCGGCGAGGGGGCTGTTTCTCACGCATGAATCTGCAAGGAAACATTGTTACTTCACTGCGCCGGCAAGGTGACTGCCAGCCCACGAGAAGGTGTGCCTAGAACGTAAGCATTTACCCCTAATAGCAGTCTCTACGCGGTCTGATGCTCAGACCTGCTATCAAACTGCCCCGGGCGGCGGGTGGGCGATGCAGCTGTGACGCTTGGCGGTGCCGCAGCTGTGGACAAGCTTCACCAAAACAACTGCACCTATTCCTCCTAGCCAGCAGCCTAGAGCTGTACTGTAAACATATCTGATCCTCGGGTCGTCTTACACGTGTCTCTACTGCTCGCTTCTCTTTGGATTGCCATGGCTCAGTGGCCGCTCTTGCTCTTCAGGTTGCATGCGAGGCCGCAGGGCCTACCCTCTCTAGTCCCTCTCCCGAACTGGAATCCGGAGGTGGCGAGGCTGTGCTTCCCTCTGGTCCCACACCTTCAGGTTACATCTTCTCAGTACCTACCAGTGCTCCTGGGGGTGGTGGGCGGGTGCGATACTGTCTGAACAGATGTTGGCTGCAAGCAATAATTTCAACACGATGACAGCGTGCGAATCAGTGTAATGTATTCATCCCTGTTCGAGCTTAACATGTGTCCTGGTTGCACTGCGCGCTGCTGCTGTGCGGACTGGCCGTTGCCACGCTTGCTTGCATTTTATATGTCAACGTTTTCCCTTGTGCCCACTTCCATGGTCAACGTCAGGCCGTCGCTATGTCCTGTGCCTTTTTGCATCACTGTAGTGAAGTAAGCACTGGCCTTCACACCCACCACCTCCGTACCGGACTGGTGTCTCGCCCCCTCGATGCTGGACTGCTCGCTCCCCCCAGCTCCTCTCTTTCCTCCATTTGAACCCCCCCTGCTGCTCCCCCCTCCCCCCCCCCCCTCCCCTCTCCCAATCTCCGCAAGCCCGGACACCAACCGGCCTGCCCCCACACTCCCTGTCATTAACTCCCTGTCACCCCCGCTGCAGCTACAACTGTTCGCGGGTCCCTGGGAAAGAGGGTGCCGCGTGCCCACTGTCACGGGTGATTGCCCATGACGTGCTTGTTTGGCGACGGTGGGGTGTGCATGCAGGATTCTGGGGCGTTCTGGATTCCAGGGCCGGCTCTGTTTGTGTCGGGGTGTTTCTGATTTGCTGCTGCTGCATTCAGAGCATTGTGAGTTGTCTGGCTGATGGGTTTACTGTTGTCTGTATGTAGTTACATGAAGAGAGACACGAGCACAGGCGCATAACGCAAGAGCGTACAGGTCTCGAAACAGACCAACCAATCAATCATCCTCCACATCTACATACAGCGTCCAAATTAAACTAATCTCAAAACAATGGCTGTATTTGTGGATGGCGTTCGGGGCAGCGGGTGGTTATGGATGTGACGCCTATTTGCAAATAAACAATTGGATTGTGTGGCTGTTCGGTTGTGTTGGTTGTTTTATCGTTTGCTTGGGTGGGCTTGTGATTTGAGCCCTTGGCGCTGCCGGGCTTTTGCGGCGATCTCTGTACATGTGTAACACGCACTCAGGCGCTCTCGTACACCGGCAGTACTCTTGAAGGTTCTGCTAGCTCGGACGCCGAATAGCACAGGAATGCTCGACACGTGTACATGCATTGCACCGTTTTTAAATAGCTGTGCACTGTGATAGGAGGAACACGAAGCAGCCATTTATCCTATGACCACCGTCTGCCAAACCCCGCCATCCAGTGCAGACGGCCACACGCCAGCTTTCGACGTACGCCGGTGGCTTATTTCCATGCAGTGACGCGTAGGCACTCGAATTCTGCATCACATCCAATCTGTGCCCGCTGTGACCCGCCTGAGCTTGGATCAGCTGTGTGTGTCATGCGCATTGTGACCGTTATGACAGTCATGGCTTGCTTGGCAGGTACGTCTCCGTTTTTTTTCCTGCTGGAAATCCCTTCGATGAACACCATGTGATTTGCTCTGGAGTTTCAGGTCATGTTTCATGCTTAGAGCATCCTCCACATCCTCACGGACGCCTCTTGATGGAATCCGCCGTGGCCACTTGCCTTTGCCACTCACTCTGCGCAAACAACCTTCATCTTTGCACGTATTTCAATCATAGAGAGTGCTTATGCGAGTCCAATAGCTGCGGCCAGTTGCCTCAATATTGTTCGCTACTTTTAGACCCTCCCAGCCCGCCTCCACACTCGTTTCCACCGCCACCATACACTGATCCACCAGCTCTAAGCCCCCCGCTATCATCTCCATTCCAACCAGTGCTAAGCCCGCCACCAATTGCACCTCTTCCATCCCCTCCTCCTCCTCTTCCATTCCCACCTCCTATGCCACCGGCAGTACCTGCCACAGGTCCAACACCTGTCGCAGCCGACATCCCTGAACGAGTTCCTACAGAGCTGCCAGATTCGGTGCCGCCTGTGATCGGACTGCAATCTCGGCCACCGCTTCAACTGAATGTTGAAGACCTGCGGCAGTTGGATGCATGGGTCGCCGAAAACGTATGCATGTCTGCTGCTAACTGTTCTCACCAGAACACCAGTACATTGCGTTTACACGACGTCAAGTTTTAAATGTGAAAGCTAGGTGTGCTGAATCAGAGCGATAAGCAGGTTGTTGCTGTGGATGCCGAGGAAGGCTGGACATCTGTGGAAGTGGCAAATGTCACTGACCTGCTGCAAAGAATTCAAACATTGTACCTCGCTGCTGGAAACCTTGCATCATGGGTGTCACCTTTCTTCTTCACTGACTTCCAATCTGTTGACACAGCTGGGAACGAAGCAGTACAAGCAGTTGGCACAGTTTTTTCTGCTAACTGCGGCATTGGTGGCAGACTTTGCCCTGACCTGTCATGTGCCACATTTGGACTTTGTGGCTTGGCGAGTCAGATCCCGACTGGGTCCCAATATAATATCCAGCTTGGCCCACAGATCTCAGTGAAAGGGAATGGTCAGATCAGCAGCGGCAATGTCATGCAGCACGTCCTTCACTATGGCAATGAAGGCTTTGTGATTCCACCTGTGGTGGCGTTCGACGAGCTTGATGGCAACCTGACAGCTTCTGTGTCTGCGTTTGGCCTGAAGCGCTTTTCAGTTATGTCAGCTACCGCACCAGGACAACCGCATGTGATTTTATACTCCGTTACGGATTCAGATGGCAACACTGCAGGGGCTGGTCGGACCATTAGCCTTTCTTGCAAGTCTGATGAGATCCTGTGCACAGCAGGCGGCCGTGAATGGAGTCCAATAGATCCATCAGATGAGTTCTTACATTGCTCTGGGGATTCATTTTGTGGGCCTGCAACACCTCCCGTGTCAGGCCTATCACAGCCAAGCATTTCTCTTGTTGGAGAAGCGCTCCTCATCCTGCCAGTCAACGCGGTGTACGCAAAGTGTCCTTACCCACGGCCGCTGGACTCCGTGTGCGACTTGGGAGCTGCTGCAGCTGATCCCATCGAGGGAGACCTGTCAAGGTTCATCAAAGTCTGCTCCCCTCCAGCATCTTCTTCGATGGACACCATTGATGCGTCCTCGTTCGACATGTATGGCGTCAGGTACTGTGACATTGACACACAGTCACCGGGTGTTAAAAACGTGACTTTCTGGGTGGCAGACTCTGCTGGTAGCTTTGCAACAACCTCTCGCATGATTATGGTGGTACAGCCCATATCGCCGCTGCTTGAGGCAGTTTCCTCAAGTGGGCTATCAGTTTATGACTTGGAGGCCAATATTATTGACCCATCTGGCCAAGTTTACCTGTCTGATGACGATCAGGCCTTGTTTCAGACACTGAAGATGCTACTTTCAGAGAAGTCTGTCCCAAGCATGTATCTCAAGCCCGTGCGCTCATTTAGCTCTGAGAGTGATGGCCTGACAACGGTGCAGCTGCCTCAAGGAACTCCGTTAGCGAAGTGCCCTAGAAACTTGGTGATGACCCAGTTGGACGGCTTCTGCGATCCTGGGGTCAGTGTGGCAACTTCTACTGGCATGGATCTTTCCGCTCGTGTGGTGGCATGCCCATCTCCAGAGTGCTTCAAGACTGGATGTCCCGGGAAGCGCTTCGATGCTGTGCGATGACTACATTCTCAGCACGCCCAGTATGCTGACACTTGCACAATTGTGAAGACTGCATTTTTGCAGGTGGGGCTGGCTTCGTGCATGATTGATGTGTTTGCAGATGTCGGAACCAGATATGAAATTGAGTACATGGCATATGATGACAGCATGCCAGCTAACATCGTGACCACCAATCGAAGTGTTGTCATAATATCTCCTTGCAAGCCAGGCCAGCAGCTATGTGGCCTGGACTGCTCATCTGTGCCCTGCGAGGCCTTGAATCTTTTCTACAACCCCGTGATGAATCCCACATTCGTTGTTCCAGACAATGGTATTGCAACAATCCACATGCCATGTACTGGGACCGCCTTTCCAGCACGCCAGGCTGCTGTGTGTGGAGATTCATCATTGGTTGGTTCTAATATGTGTGTGGGCATCATCGGAGTTGACACATATTCACCGAATTTAGTGAAGGTGGAAGTCAAACCGTCAGCATGCCCCATATTCAACATTCCATCAGACATCGAACCATCATTAGCATGTCCTCCATGTGTACTGTCCCTGCTCGAGGCTGGAGCTTGCGCTCCTGGGACATATGACATCATTTATTCATATGCATACCCAGACCTGGATGCCCCTACATCCCACACACGGTCAGTGGTAATACACTCGCAGCAGGCAGTCACGTTTGAGCAATTAACCAGCATCTCTATGGAGATAAACCTCTTAGCAGATGTGTCAGATTATACATCCTCACAACTGCACCAAGCGCTGCGCCACGTCATGGATGAACTCTGGCCAGCTATGCGACAAAGTATTGAGGACCAATACAACGCCAAGGCGCAAGGAAACGATGGGCACACAGAACTGACATACATTACGCTGTCGCCCACTGCTCAAAATGATTGGGTTTCTGCTGGGAATAATCCTTCGATTTTGACAGGCTCTGCATGGGTGCATGGCATGGTTTCCAACAGCAATGCTTCGTTGCCATGGTTAGATCCGGGCACGGTTGCACTCAACATCTCCTCTGCCGTGCTATCTGCTTTGCAATCAGCTTTAAATGTGCCAAGGCCTGTACGAACTACATGGCTAGAACTCGGCCTTGCTGACGGAGGAGCGCTGGAAGCGTTTGAAACAACAATTTTGTCAGAGTTTGGCATGACGAGCGACTTCAGCTCCATCAGCGTAGGAACTGTCTGCCCATTGTGGACAGACGCACAAGTTCTCAGCTTGTCCGCTGAAGTTGTGTCTCAACAAGTGACAGATGCCCTTGACCGCCTCAGAATCACAGCTCAAGGTACAAGCAAGGCAATGCCTCTGGTAGCAGAAATTGATTCAGTCATCAAAATGCAGTACCTGGGGACGGCGTGGTGCGACCTGGCAAGGGATACAACCACAATGTCCCAAGCAATAAGCCTGGACATCTCTGACAGCTTGGAGTTTCTACAGACTGATATTTCCTCCTCCTTGCAGCTGGTTCTGCTGGCTGGAAACCAACAGTCTGATTGCCTGGAGAGGCTCAATGAATTGACACTTTTGCAAGCCGGTGCCTTATCATACACAAGAGATCCTGCAGCAACGCAGGCAGCGTCGTCTACAGAATCAGTACCTATCCATGAGTTGAGCTCACAGGTCATTTGGCAGATAACCAGCAGTACACTATCTCTCCCACCGGTGGATGCGCCAACCATAGCTGGTGGCCGGCTGCAGGAGAGCAGTGAAAACTGGCACTTCAGGCGGTCAGTATTGGATTCAAGGGATTTACACCACCAGGCATTTGACATAGACAATGCAGCAGAGGTTCAGCCTGCTGGAATGCAATGCATACAGGCATTGCGGCAAGACGGTTGTGCAGCAGTCCCGCGCGTCTTTGGTCATAAACGGTCTGGAACTACACTGCTAGGGGGTGTCCTTGTACACCAGACTAGGGGTTCTGATGTGCAATGCTCGAAAGGATTTCAGGAAAAGTTATCATTCGGTTGTGCAGCAGTCACACGCACCCGTGGGATTGCAACTCAGGTGAGGCCGTGTGTGCCAGAGTCTGCGGTCACGCTGCCTGGGTTTGGAAGTGAGCCAGCGCGCAATGGCCAATCGTCACTCTTCAACCCATTGCTTGATGTTGAAGATTACTACAATACCAGCAACTCTCCTGTTGAAGTTGATTGCCGAGGGGAACCCAGGCCTTTTCAAGCCATCAACCTGCCGGGATACAAACCTGGATACCCTCTCGTGATGGAGGCTTGTGCAGATGCTGCTGCAACAATGCGTGCTTTGCAGTATGTGACAGATAGCCGGTAAGATCTCGACATTAACCCGGATTCAAAGTACTCCAACCGTGCTGAATTTGATATCAGTTGCCTGAGTACAGGTACATAGATGAACAAACCAGCACTGTTACAGTGGACCTGCTGTTTTACAACAAACGACAGTCCGTTTATGGCCAGTTCCATCTGTCCCTTCAAAGAACCCCAGCTGGCCGCTTTGCTGGAGAAGCGAAGGTACGTAGTCCTTCATCTTCTCAGGGAAGAACATGACTGCAAACTCAATCCAGTATGTTAAAATGTGATGGACTGCTGCATGTGTGGCCACTACTTGCGTGTACAGGCCATGCGTCTAGATGAATTCACGACCTTTGCTGTGCCCAGATGTATATATTTATGATTACATTGAGATTACATTGCCGTATGTATAAGGGCATTGACACCTACGGCGACGGGGACCGATATATGACGTTACTGAGCTGTAGTCCCGATTCCCATGCTTGCAGAGGGTTTTGCTGGAAAGGAGGTAGGACCAACATTCCTGCTGCTAGCTTCAGGAGCCTACCAGGATCATCGGGGCTACATGAATGCAGATCAATGTTGTGAACGGTCTATACAAGGCAGGCTGGCGCCAAAGTATCTGGTTGGCTCTGCTGGATTCCGTGAAGATGATGATGACAGCATGGTCTCTACAATTCTCAGCATACAATAGCCCTGTGGTAACACAGAGGCTGATTCTGTTCAGTGATGTGCTCACATCCGGGTTGCTGCTGACGGCGGATATCCTCTGGGCTGCTGCCACACTCACTGCTCTACAGGCTGACTTTCCAGGAATTGCGGATCACAACTTTCGTTTCTACAACGAGTTTGCTGGTGGAATGAGGATCTTCATGCCCCGCAAGCTGCTAGAGGGAGGTCCAGATGCACCTGTGTGGTCACGGCCGGATGATTACCAAGACCTGAAAAAGCTTGCCGGCCTGAATGCAGCAATGCACTTGTATGACTCGTTGCGGATAAGCTCACTTGTTGTCCGGGTATGCACAGAGTGAGCGCCCATGCATGAGGTACTTCATTTGCTGATCTCTTCAAATGTGTCCATGTTGATGCAGGGCGCAGCTGTTTTAGGAATGATGCTGGCGTTCATCCTTGCTTCCAGCGCAATTGGGTCACTTCAAAAGCTGGCATACACACTCAAAGGTGAAATCCTGCATCTCTGGTGGGGAGAAAATGAACTGCGTGATCGACATAGCTGGAATACAAATGGGGACTGGCACCTGGCAACATTTGCGGTGTGTGTGTGCATGTAGGAGCTCTTCTGCCTATTTTTGAGCTTGTTATTAGTCTGGGCTTTGTTGGTGGTTTGATGGCAAGCTTCATTTCAACGTTGTACTTTGACGTGTCCCAGGATATGAGCTACATACAGTCGACCCTCAACACGATCGCGGGCTATGGGGTGTGTAGACTACGTTCTGAACCCCCTCAATGCAGCGTATTACTTGCTAATTGCATTGAGGGGTATGTCCAAGACTCGTTGCATCCAAGGATTGTGCGCAGGTTTCAGGATGGTTTGATGCATTCTTTGCAAAAATCCGGGTAACAAGCATGGAGCTAACAAAATTTGAGCAGGAGTTTGTGATTGTCGTGGTTCGATACCTGACGCCCATGCTCATGTATCTCCTGTACTCCCGCCTTACTATCACCACAATCTTGCTGTCTTTCCGGAGAGTCAAACGGCAGCTAAGCAGATATGAGGATGACTCCGATGGAACATCGACATGGAAAATCTTGAGTGATGCATACAGTGTGTATTGGCCAAGCATCTCTCAAGCCGTCAAAGCTCAAGCAGTTTTCGAAAGGCTCAAAGCTGTTGAAAAATCGTCAACAACGCCTGGTCTAATAAGGTTGATTCAACAGGCTGCTTCCCATAAATCGGGGACAGCCAAGTCAGTCAAGTTGGTACAGCAACTAAGACACATGCTGAACGTGCTTGTACCCCCTGATGTGGTCCGCTTTGTGAGGACATTCCATCATGGTATCAGTGCTAGCAAAGCTCCACTGGGCAGGTGTGTTCACTGCTGACAGGCTTGTCGAGGCAGCCCAATTCATCCTGCGCTCGAGAGCAATGCTGGAACCTTGCAGGTGGTCAATTCGCATCAAAAGGCACAATAAAGAAGAGCGATATGATGTACGTGAGTTGATGCAGATAATAATTTTCGCTCGGTCAGCTTGTGAGAATGAGCATGGGCTGGTCCGGTCCAGATCCAAACCTGCTATTGCTGCAGAAAGATTTGAGCATGTTTTGCACGAGTGCCGCTATGTCTCTCATGAAGTCAGGAATTTCATGGCTGACCTGATAGATGTCATAGCACAGCTGGTCATGGCCCACAACAGCCGTTGGATAGTGCCAGGACCACAGCTGCCAGCCTCAACTTGCGCGAGCGTCAATTTCTCACGCCGTTCTGACCAAGCCATAATGCATGCGCCAAGCCTGAGTGTGTCTAGCAAGCAGGAAACGCCAGCACCTCGCCACCGCAACACAGTCAACGTCAATGAATGCCCACGCTTGCCTACTGCTGCTCAGTTGTCCCTCCAGAATCCATCAATGGCTGGTCCAGCACGTTCCATGGGGAGAGCCAGTAGCATAGCATCTGTGCAATCCCTTTCAGAACTAGCTAGCATGTCCTCCCTTCCATACTGTTCCGCTGCCATGGTAATGCAGCCAAGCAAGTCTGCATCCGTCAGGCAACCCGCCGTGGTGCAGCCTTTGCCAGGCATTGTGGAAGCTCAACGGCAGACGGCCAGCCGCACTTCAACCGAAGCTTCAGAGGTTTACACATGTACCACAAGTGACAGAAAGGATCGCAGCACCACAGATGAAGAGCAAAGTACATGCACGCCAGCATCAGACAAAGAACGCGCCAGTGCTTGTATACAACTCATGCCATCTCTGGGGTTACAAGTCGCAGCAAGCTTGATTGACCAAGCGGAGGCGGGTTATCAGTCAACATTAGACGGAGGGCCCATTGGGGAGGGGTATAAGATGGCGTCCGAGTCAGGGGGATTCCGACGGACACCGGTAAGAACTCCAGAAAGCGGGCGACAGACCACACGAACAGTCCAGTCCGTGTATAGAGGCGGCCAGAACGTGTCAAACCCCCGTAAGCAGCGGGCTACACAGCTACACGTTATGGGAAAACCGGTAGGTTTTGCAGTTGCCACCCCGGACAGCCAAGAAGGTCTGAATAATGACCCAAAAACGCTCCTGCGTCAAGAAGTTGAGCCCATCCAGAATGGCACGCATCCCGTACCAGGCCAGCCGCGGGCAACATATAATACAATGCAACAGCAAGTTGATGATCTTGCGTCTCAGTTGTCGCTGCCAGCACTGTCTCTCGAGCCTATGGCCCAGCAGTCTGAATCGGGCTCAGACATGATGTGGCAATATAATGCGACTGCCCGTGCTTCTGGTCCACACATGCAAGATGACAGCACGAACAGCAGCTCTTTGGAATTGAAACCATTGCTACCTACAAACCAAACTGCATCGAGCCAAGTTTCAAATGATGGTATCGCTGGTTTGCGCCATGAAGCAAAAACACATGCATGGGCTTCCACCGCCACAGCCCCACATGGCAGCTCCACGCAACAGCCGCAGATGGATGTTGTAACGTGCGATTTGACGGACTGATGCACATGTGTACATTCTCATTAACAGTGTTTCCGACAATTGCCGGCTCTTTATGCTATTTCTGTTGACGTGTTCAGGGATGACAACGGCCAAGCGCTCGATGAGGCACCAGTGCAACCAGAAGCTGCGCCAAACCCATGGAACAAAGTGCAGGAGAGTGTGAACCGTGCACCTCTACTTCACGGGCACAGCATTGGTCTGCTGTCACAAGCCATCTCTCTGAACACTATCTTCTGCTTTGGAGCTCACCTTGGTTTAGAAGGTGACGGACTTGCCATGCAAACAGCAGCATTACAACGGGATCGTACCAAGGAGCAGTTGCGTGTTGTGGAGCGCAGGCAGCGACGTTTCCGCTCTCTGGGGCGTATGCAACATGCGATACGGAGAATATCCATGTACAGCAGGTGTGAAATTTGGCCCACTAGCATCGCCAAATTTAGAGGTGTGTGCTGACAGAAAGAAGCTTGGAAAATGCATGCCACATGGGGTCCACTTACGCACGCCGGAGTACATCCATCGTTACACATTGGCTTGTGTATGGAGTATCTTAACAGCTTTCCCGGCTAATACAAGTGGGTCGTACATGCAATGTGGGTGACATCTGCTGTTTGCAAAAGCATCGTCCAGGAAAGGGCACCTGTCATCTCGGCGGAGGTGACACGTGCTACTTGCTCTTTGGGACCACGGCCAGGCAGATTGATGTGACAGGAAATCATTCTTCTGCCATACAAAAGACGTGGGCAATAGAGCATAGTAAATGCAACCGGATGTGGTCTGCAAAGCGTGCACGGCTGTCTCCGACAACAATCAGCTCGATGTCATACTGTGAAGTTCCAAACGAAAGCTTCTAAACGACCATCCACTTCCTTTTTCCGCCGAGTTTGCCATGACCCTATGGTAGGGGCCCAGCCGGGGTTCGTGGGACTGTTGTTGCAGGAGTGAACAGTCGAGCCTCCCTCAGCACCTACCAACCAGACCGATGTTTGCAGGTTTACAGAGGCCTTAGATGATGCCACAAGTGTACTAGGGTCGATGGCCCAGGTCCTTGCTCTATTAGAAGTGCTGAATAAGTGGCAGTGTCAGCAGCTCGGATCACGGGCTGGATCGTAAACGATTTCCTTTAAAAATGTAAACCATGAACAGTGTAGCGCCCTTAGATGTATAGATATGGTTACTTGCTGATGCATGAGTGTAAAATGACTTACACATGACTGCTGCCGAGGTCCAAGCACATGATTCCTGCAGTCGCAGCTGGTATCACAGCATGCATAAAACTGATCGTAATGCTCCAAATTTGTTGTCAGGCTTTGCAAGTAACGATGATTGCCACGCGTTAGCTGCAGAGGGATATCAGCCCTGGCGAGTCCACCAAGCGTTCCGTGTCCTATAGACACTGTGCTTACTATCGAACTTTCGGGAACCTTTTGAGCGCTAGGCCAGCACCGATCCTAGCCCAGACGTGCTGTCGAAACACCCTCTCTGTGTGTTCATCGGAACTCAATGGTGATCTTTGTAACAGGTCGAGAGTGCTCTGGTACCGCAATCTGGCTACGTCGCGGATATCCAAGGGCCGAGGCATCCGTCTGGGTCATCCTGGGAGACCCCAAGCGATCGCGCGAAGACTTAATCTGCAATTTGATTTTCTATAGCTTACTGCGGTACCATGTTCGATTGGTCAATAGTCTGCAGCTTCAATAGAGAGGAAGAGCATCCGCTGCAGTCCATGTTCGAAACTTGTGTCAGAGCACATTCGAACCTAGACAAGCTGCCTATCGATGCAGAAAGTGCTCAAAGTACGCTGAATTGCTACACTGACCTCGCATGTCACTGTGCGAGACATGTTGAAGCGCTAGGACTGTTCTCAGCGAACGAGGATGAAGACGACCTTTCCACTGTCAGCTTAAGGTAAACGTGAGGGGAACAATGCGTGCTGCATCTTTGGATAACATCTTTCTAAGCACATCCTTTCACGTGCAGATATATCCTCGCTAGCTTCCTTGTCGCCGAAGGCTATGCAGACACCCGTGAAAGGTTGCCGCGGGTGAGACTGAGGGCATTAAATTCTGCGATAAAGTGGTACAAAGACTTCTTATCTCTTTGTGAACGGTATAGTCTGATACACCCTTCTGCAGCCAGCTCCGCCCAGCGCATTATTCATGGGGAGGATACTTCTGATCATCATGCAGCCAGATTAGATAAAATTGAACAACGGAGACAGGAGCGTACGATAACAGGGAAAATAGATCAAATACTGTCTGCAATGCGAGTGTCAGAAACAGCAGATTCTCCTCAAGGTGAGCCCGGAGAAACAGTGCACTGCTGCACCCGTTGCCGATCCCAGCATTGCAGCTGAAGGTGAACCGGATGCAGATTGTGTTGAGGAGTCACAACGAGACTTGTGGAGTTCAAGGATACATGCAGCAAGTATCAAAAGTGTACATGCCATTGAAATGGTACGGCAAGAACTGGCCATGCTCAAGATGAAGGCCCAAGAAAGTGATCATGAAGACCAAGAAGAGCAGCAAGAAAACTCAGGTATGCGGCGTTCATCTTCCAAGTAGCCATGACGACAAAAGTTAAGGTTTACCTCACTAGCTCGCCACAATGTGCAGAGAACAAACTTGAGCATGAGAAGCGCAAAAAGGAAATGAGAGGAACCTTGATGCAAATAGCAAAAAGCCTGTCGTCTAAGCAAGATCAAGCCAAAGCAGTGTTCAAGCCAAGTCACATCCTGCCCACTTATTCTGTGGAGCAAGCCGGTCTTATGGAGCTGGAGCAGGTGGGCCACAGATGCATATCGAACGCTGTGCATAACTTTCCTCTTTTCTGCCGGTACCCAACCGGCCTCACGCTTCTGTGGCTCTGTAGATGAGGATTAGGGAGGAGAGTGAAGCACTGTGCACATTGCAAGAGGAGCAGCGGAAAGCCAATTTGAGTAAAGATGAACAAGAGGAGGGGACGGTGCGGCAACAGCGCGCATTAGATGACTGGAAAGATGAACATCCGACCGGATACGGCAATAGCAAGTTGAGGCCATGTGCGCTGTAGAGAAACGGCGTTGCACTTCCAGAAACGACTGGAAGAGTGTCATGGGTTCTTCTCTGGTGGACCGTATGCCAAAAAAATTGTCTCAAAGGCTTGACCTTACACGCTGGAAGTCATCCATAGAGAACTACATGTTCATGGTTGTGCGGCCACGCAATACAGTTTAAAAATGTTTCCAACTGATTCCATCAAACCCTGGGGACAACAGTCATTAACTCAGTCAGCAAGCTGACTTCTTTGGCTGGTACCATGTAATTTAGTGACACAATAACATCATGAAGCTTTACTGGTGCCCATAGCCGCCTTGATGATGATCTGCATGCAACGGACCACGTGAGGTGTGAAGCCTAGCACATCAGCACAGAAGGACTTCAGCATGGCATGTAGAAACTACAGTTGATCCACGCAGCCTGAATACTTCATATCAGAACATGTAGCAGCGGTCATCTCAGACACAACTTTGACCACGAGCTCCAGTAACCGTGTCATGATGAAAAGTATGATTGAGTAACATACGTGGTGCGCCCCCCGGGCCAGGTGGGGCCATCCCGGAAGCCATTGCTGGTGGGGGCATGCTGGGTGCCGGCCGCATGCCTGCAATCGGGGGAGCCATACCAGCCGGAGGCATGCCCCCAGGCGGCATGCCTGCTGAAGGCCTCACTAGCCCAGCACGTGGCCGGGGAATGCCACCAGGCATGCCAGGGCCGGCGAAGCCGGGACCATGTTGCATGGCCAGAGCCATGTTGGCAGCCATCTTCTTCTCTAACATGTCCTCCGTCTCTTGTTGTTCAAATTGTAAGTAATAGGCACGGACATTGGCCTTGTGTTTGAAGCCGGCGTTGTGTTGCTTGCGAACTGATGGCTGCATGACACCACAGCAAGTGAAATGAGCTAGCCCAGAAGGAATGACCCGCACAGGAAGTCAGGCACAGAAAGTGAACAGTTGAGTGACAATCAGAAGCCACGAGTGAGCCAGGCGTTGTGCGAGTTTCAAACAGGAATGCTTACCGAATCATGTGTCAGATGGCTGTCACAGTAGTCGCAGTAGAATCGCATCGTGCCACTGTCACCGGACAGTCGTGCAAACGAAAAAAGTTTACTCCAAATACTCCTGCATGCGAGTTGGAAATAAGATCACCTGGTGACACAAGTGATCAGGAATGTGCTCTCGGCTGGCCTTGAGTGAAACGCAATTCAGCGTCGCAGGTGTCCCCAATTCACAAGCCCCTGACCGGGGCACAAGGAGCCGCTGGAAGTTGGGAGCTGTACCAGTGGTACACGACTGCAATGTAATGTCGTTAGATGCGCAAACAATGCTGTAGTTCCATATTCTCTAGAGCATATTTTGTGTGGCGGATTTCGCTCAGCACCGCTTTTACACATGCAGTCAGACAGGCTAAGCAAAAGGCACAGCCAATTAAGTTTCAAGTGAAGCTTTCGAATGCAGCATCGCCTTTGTGCCTTGGTTAAGTACAGTGCGTACCCGCTGTACCGCAATGCAGCCGCTAGACTACTTTCAGCCCAGACCTACAGAAATGAAACCTTCCAATCAACTTTAATACTGCACTAGGTAGATAAGTTCGTGATCAGGCGTCCACGAGACACGAAAGTGGTCCCCGCCGCTGAAGCGTCAGAAGTTCTTTGAATGAATGAAACAAACTTGTACAGAGTAAGTGATCGCGACGTGACCGACTGGCTGCCATGACATGCAGGACATGCAGCGACCGCCAGAAAAACCAAGCTGATCTGCTACAAACGGCATGCATGCGGGCGCTAGGCTTGACAGTGTATCCTGCCGTCGTTCCGTCGTCGTGCCGCTAGAATCCAGGTGGCAATTAAAGTCACACTCCTCTCAGATAGACGTATGTTTTAGTTTCATGAGCGCGCTGGCTGGGTACGCTGTTTTCGCAAATGGCGGTTTAAACGTGCATCAGCGATCGGCGCTGCGCATTGCCAGTCATAAGGAGACTGGGTGCCATTAAAATCGTGCAGCACTTCATACGGAAGGCGTACTACGGGTTGAGACTCCAAGTGATCGGCTCCGCAGTGGTGACGTGACAATGTGCTAGATGATGATTCCGCTCTGCACACCTGGAGAAAGAAAAGCGCACGAGGCAAAATGTTCTTTCATCAAAGTGGCCCCAAAGTATCGCTTGGTGGAAAGAGCTCACAAGGGGCATCTAGGGACGAAGTGCTGAGGCGCACCAAACTAGAGCGCGAGAAGAGGCGTTTAGAGCGGGAGAAGAGCCAGGCGGCCACACAGCTGCAGGTTGTTCAATCATGTACTATAAATTCGCCTTATGGTGAATTGCATGTGTTTATTGCGCTGTGTGTTATGGAACCTGGGCGATCGCTTGACATGGAGTTTCGAGCGTTCAGACATTCCGGATCAAGGTGTGAACATGCAGGCGTTCTGGCGAGGCTATATATGTCGGCAACGTTTGCGAGAAGAGTGGCGCCAGCGCTTCCATGCCTGCTACTCCTCAAGCATTGGCGACGATGTTTTGTCATCGACAAACCCATTGCTGCCGCTGTTTCATCGCGTGTATCGCGCTGACCGCCCAGACGATTTACCACAACTCACGCAAGTTAGTGAAGCTGTAGTTTCAGCAGTTCTGCGTGAGGGTCGATCGACCATCAACGTTGATAGGGCCAGCTTCTATGCACTCAAGACGTGCTTGGCAATTTTGCAAACGCTGGAAGCCCAGAGGTATGCAAATGAATAGTTTCTTTCAATTCTAACTTGTTTGTGTCCCATGCCTTCCGGATGATAGAGACTGTTTGGTCGGGGGGGTGGGCTTGTTTCTGCACAACCCTCGTCTGCCGATTGGGGCAACTGCAAGAATAGATTCCATGTTTACATTCAAGTTACCTATCGTGACAGTTAATTAAACGTCAAACTTCAGTTGTGGGATATCCTGATGCCGCTTTTTTCTTGCTCCAGCCATTCACATCGATGCAGGGATGAATTGGCGCCAGTGCTTGTAACTCCCCACGGAACGGCACACATGAGGCCAGAGGCACAAATGGCTTCGTCAACGATAAACAGTTTGATAGCACTCACCAGCAATGCAACGTGGGATTCATGGTGCTGCGGACATAAGCCCCGACCGGCGCACAGCATTGTCCAGGCACTGGCTGCAGAATCCCTCTTCCATTGCCTTGCAAAGCTTCTGGCGATGACAACGATTTACATCAGATGCAATACTGGCAGCCCCGTTGCCATGGAAACGCTTACGCTGCACCTTGTGGCAACATACAGGAGCGCTGTTCAACAGTTGCCAGACAAGGCTCTTTCGCAACACGCACCGTGGCTTCTCCTGGCTGTTCCTGGCATCTTACAGTGTGGTGTGGCGATGCTTGAAGAGTTCAGAGCCCTGATGCCCATGATCCTGGCATCGGTTCTGCATTTCTCACCCACAGATCTCAAGGGCGAAATCTATGCTACGGCTGCACTCCTCGGTGGTGGTGCCCATAAAGCCCTTGCACACGTACCCCTGTGCTGCTTGCACATGCTATCTACCCTGATGCATAGCATCTGCATCACCAGCGAGCGCCTGACAGCTCGCCATCTGATCGCTTTCTGCCGTATGGCGCGCCTGCTGGTGTCACTCCTGCCTCGCATGGCACGTAAGCAGCTAGCAGTAGTTCTCATCGATATGTCTGGGCAGGAGCACGGTAGCCTGCACATTCCAGTTGCCGCCTGCTTTGGAGGTGATGGCATGGATGAGGATGAGGATGCAGACAATGCGTTCACGCCTAACGCGGACTGGTTTCTGCCAAGTGGCACCACGGTTGACAGCAGCGTAGCTGATGCCCCGCCTGATGGTGCCCCAGACGAGGTTGCCTTCCCAACCCCACTGGCTGCAACCCAAGCAATAGCAGCACAGCTACACGCGTGCGTGGGGGACGCCGTTTGCTCAACTGCAGATGGGGTGAGGGAGCTGAGCCTGTGGTTGTTCACACTGCTGTCTCTCAGCCAATCCGATCCGCTGTTGTCGGAGAAGGTGGTCACCGCCTGGGCCAATGCACCTTGCCAACTCATTCGCTTCATATGGCGGCAGGGATTGCAGACGCACATGAGGAGTCGTGTGCTGGACGGCACAACCATCGCAGATCTAGAGACAGCGGCATGGCAGCCGGAGCAGCCGGTGCAGGCGTGGATGGTCCCACTGATGACACTATGTGCTGTGTACTCGCAGTATGTGTCCACTGCGCCGGATGAGTCGCTGTTTGGGGATCAGGTAACGCTGGCTCTTTGCAGGTGCCTGTTGCGTCTGCCTGCCACTGTGCTGTGCCTCCTTTGGCAAGTGTGCCGGAGCCATGGTATGCAACAGCATCGTGGGAATTCACGCAAAGTGCTTGCAGGCTCCAATTCCGCGAGCAGAATTGGTTCCGAAGACAGGCGGGCGTGAGGCAGGCGAGTTTATTCCGTTCCTGAGGGAAGCACTTTATCTTGTCGTGTTTGCGGGGCAGCAGGGGGGAGGTAAAGTGCCCCCCAATCCAGATGTCTCGCGGCCGTTCAAAATGCTGACCGGCCGCTTGTTTGGGCAGCTGCACAGCCGTGCGGCCCGGCGCCCTGATGTAACCGATTCCTGCTTCCAGGCGCGAGACTTGCAGCACGCTCGCTTCCTTCGAGGTGTGCTTTCCATGCTTGCACTGCCTACACAGGGCTTCCTGAAAGACTGCTGGGAGGCAGACATCAGCATCGCACACCAAGTTACCAGTGTTCGCCAGATACGGACTCAGAACGAATTGCAGAAACACTACAGCCATGTGCTGGACACCGTGCAGCTGCAGTGTTTCTCTCCTGTGCAGATGTGAAGCTTGCATTGGGGCTCGTGGATTTGTTTGGAGAGGATCCCTCAGATGATGGAATTGAGGCACGGCTGAAATCTGCCTACGTTGAGGTGCTGAAATATGCACCTGGCATGGCTCGTTTTGATGACCGTGCGATGGTCTTTCAAGAGCTGGTTCACCGGGACCGGGAGGTGTGCACCTCTGCAAATGCACACGCTTCTCATTGCTCCTGGCCGAGATGGTCATGGCAGACCATGCCCAAGTATGCCAGGTTAGATCACACCTCAGTTTACATGCGGGAAACATGGTGCATACTGCCTGCACAGCACAACACGAGCTTGAGCCGGACATACCCTGGGTTTCTTCGGACCTCTGACACAGACCACGTGCCCCAGCACGCAAGCTCACCCAGGCAAATCAGGCATAAGGCAGGTATTCATTCGTGCAACTTCCGTGTCAGTAGTGGTGCTGGTTTGTGTCGACCTGTGGCCATGCCAGACTGGAATCCTTTCCCAGTTCGTCGACATCCATGTACTGCCGTTATGACCAGAGATTGAGTTGTAGTTTCAGCTGTCACGAAGCCAGACTACCGGGGACAGCTCAAACCTAGCTGCCACGGTCCAGGCTCAACTGCACATGTATGTATGCTGGCGGCCTTTGCCATCTTAGTTGAAAGGGTGTCATCTGGGGAACAATGTGCATAAAGGGTGAGACATTTGCACGCACGATGATGATGCACAACAGAAGCATGCGTCCAGGCTGGCATATCTGTATCGCCATGTGCTGATCCACATACTGACTTCCTGAACATTTTTGGAGGGTAGCACCACGAGGCGAGGACGTTACGTACAAAGCACTGAGTTCGGTCTCGTATTTTGACCATGTCCAGATAGCCTGCGCTGCAATCATGCCAGATTCACTGTGTTACGGCGCGCAAGTGTCTTGTGAACAATCGACCTTGATGTATGAAGCATGCGCTGCAGACACTGCTGTCGTCAACTAGCAGCGATAGTGTGCTGTGCTGTGTGCAGAGACATGTATCCCAGCAGGTCATGCCACACGCTGGCCTGGTGGCCACCATCCGCCGAGACCACGTCTTCGAGGATAGCTTGCAGTTAATGTCTGATTTGCCTTCTATGGACCTGAAGAATCGGCTGCGCATTAGCTTCATCGACGCCATGGGTCAACCTGAGCCTGGCATTGACGGGGGTGGCCTGTTTAAAGATTTTATTGAGAACCTTCTCAAGGTGTGCACTGCAAAGCCATCTAAGCTTCTGCCACTACCTGACAGGATGTTAGGCCGGACATGACATCAAGTTCTTGCTCCTGCACATGCGTGTTTCAGTTGTGGATACATGTGTGCATCGCACACCTGATTCACTGGAGGCGCCTGTTGTCGGCACGCCTCTGTCTGACCACAGGTCTATCTTGGTTTAGACCATGTTTCGCTGTGTGTGGCACACAGCATGCGGAGCAATCATGTGTGTCCCTGCAGGAAGCGTTTCATCCAGATCTCGGTCTGTTTCTCCGGACAGACGATGGCGCAATGTTCCCAAACCCAGCAGCCAAGTTGTCACCAAAGCTTGCAGCCAGCAGGAGTATAGCTGATGCGTTCCGGCTGCTGGGGTCGATGCTCGGTGCGACAGCCTCGGCCTGAACCTGTGGTGGCACTCGCGCATGCACCATAGCATGTACCAAAGCATGCACCCGCATTGTGGCAATTGGTCGCCCGCCGCACAACGGCTGCGCCTGGGACACAGAGCTGATGGCCTCTTGCATAGTTTTGTTATGACTAGTCAATGCAGGAAAGGCGATGTACGAAGGCATCATCGTGGAGCTGCCCCTGGCTGCGTTCTTTCTGAAGAAGCTCCGTGGCGGCACCAGTGATCTTAACGACCTGCCCTCGCTTGACAGGCAACTCTATGACAACATGATGAAGCTCACGCACCTGAGTCTTGACCTAGAGACAGTCGGAGTTCAGTTCACCATCATCAGCAAAACATCGGGAGTGGACCATGAGGTCCCGCTGATGCCAGGTTCGGCTTCACTTGTCATGGGGGCGATAGTGAGCTTTAGGTCGGCTGCGTATGTACAGGATGTCCACATGCCAGTTGACTGTTTCAAGCACTGACCACTCTCGGCATCATGGGAGAGTGCCATTGACAAAGGTGCTGTGTCATGCGAGTGTTGGGGCGGTTGATCATCAACAGAGTGAAAGGTGTGCAGGAGGGGAACATGTAGCAGTGACCAGGGAGAACCTGCCGCTGTACTTGACGCTGGTGGCTGACTATCGCTTGAATCGAGAGATTGCGGCACATGCGGCTGCATTCATGGACGGGTTCATGAAGTTGATCGAGCCCGCATGGTTGAGCATGTTCAATGACCGCGAACTGCAACAGCTCATCTCTGGGGACAGCCGAGGTGGCTTTGACCTTGACGATTTCAGGGAGCATGTTATCCTTGGAGGTGGCTATCACGCTGGGCATAATATTATCCAGATGTTTTGGAGGGTGCTGGCTCAGCTGGACAAACAGCAGCAGTCAGCTTTCCTTAAGTTTGTGACGGCATGTTCCAGGTGTGCAGCAAACCGTGTGGCTTGCTTGAAGGCTGTGCACTGCTGCATCCGTTGTCCTCAGATAGTTTCTGTGCACCCTGAGGAATTGTGTAATGCGTAAGCAAACCCACCGACCATTTTGGCATTTTGCAGGCCCCCACTGCTGGGTTTCAAGTACATGCAGCCCCCGATTGCAATCAACATGAGGGGTCATGTGGGGACAGCCAGTGATGAGTCCGCCCTGCCAACTGCGTCAACCTGCTTCAACTTGCTGAAGCTCCCACCATACAGAGATGAGCAGACAATGCTGCAAAAGTTGCTCCTAGCCATTGAAGGGGCCCAGACCTTTGATCTGAGCTGACAGCAAGCACGTACCTGGAGGCAGGTTGCCGGAGGTCAGTATTTTCGGTTGGTAGATCTATCACAGTTTGGCTACTGTTCAGAATGCGATAGCACCAACAGCAGTGCTCCGTGCATTCCTGTCGCCATCGTGATCCGTCACCTTAAGAACATCGAGCCGCTAGTGCATCGGCTCCTTTACTGCCCTTCTGAGTTCTGAGTAAACATGGCCCATGCACCACGGATGTGGTCGACGTGGTTGTAGGTAGTGTCGAGACTCGGTCGTTATGCCGCCTTTGCACCAGCACCGGTCAAGGGCCAATTGAGCATGCCACATATAGGACTTGTCATCTCTGCGCAGCTCCGTGGTTCAAACCACCCAACTATAAATGTATTGTCCAGGCAGTCATTCCGGTGCAAAGTCGCCCCAGAAACTTGTGCCTTGGCGATTACGGTCGTCAACAGTCTGCTGCCAGTAGTGGAGGAGGTAGCTGTCATGGACACGAAACTTTCTATGCACCTCTAGAGTTGGCGTGGACCGCATGGATGGGCTGCGCCTGGGGTAGCATGTGCGTTGAGCAACAATCATGTTTTATACTGGACCCTGTGTAGTACTGGCAACCCTAACACGTGTTGGCGAAAGTTGTGGACTTGTCGTATTGTGTTGCCAAGAGATATGGCAAGCAGGCATAATTCAATGCCCCTGATCGGCTCTTTGATGATAGTATGTCAATTCAGAGGACCTGCTCCAGTCCACATGCGCCAGGGTGTACACGAATAGCTAGATGGTGCTGCAGTGTATGGCGGGCTGGATACCCCCGCGCATGCACCCGTACTCAACGGTATGTTCTCAGGAAGCTGCAGCGAAAACTGTTGCGGCTCTACGTGGCAGTTTGCTTGTCACTGCTCGATACATGTCTGCATGTCTCGTAATGTCAGATTCGCACACGTGCACGGCGAATCCAAGCCGGAGCTCTAATGCAATTTATATATCCACAGAAGAGGCCGTAGGTCTAAGAAGCTTGACATCACTGTTGACTACGTTTCGTGACACCCGGGCTAGGCTGCGTTCGATCGAGTTTGGGACCGTGCAGCTGCGTACTACAGGATGCAATTGAGTTTGATGAGAGTTCACAGGATACGTTGTGAATCTCGTACATGCAGGCGTGTAGCATGTGCCGCGGTCGGGTCTGAGCAGCGCGCCAAGCAGGCGCAGACCGAGGTGCGGATATGGCATCTGGCACGGTGTCAGCGCCAGACGTATGACTCCCGTGCGGCAAGAGTGCTATGATTACATTTTGCAGAGCATTCAAGATCAGAGTGGCGTGTCAATGGGTCCGATTAGTCTAGCTTTCGCTGAATCCCAATTACCGGATGAGGTTTCGGATGAAGAGCTTGTAGAAATGGTAAAGAAGGAGAAACAGTCGATAAATTCGATACACAGCATGTCGACAGAGCAGTGGCGGGACACATACGAAACAGATGGCATGGTTGATCTGTGGGTGGAGGAAGAGTTCAACGCTGGCTCAAGACTGAAGGTGTGCCTACATGTCCTGAATGGTCGGCGTCAGCTTGTGCAGGACAACCCGGCGGAGATCACTTTCCCAGGCAAGCTGAATCATTTGCCTTCAGGGGGGGCGTGTGGTACATAAAGGTGGCACATATGGGCAAAAAACAGGTGAAGGCCCGTCTTTAGGCGCAACGGCCACTCATCATGTCGTGATCAACGACCGCCGTGGGGGAAAGACAGTTGAAGTCGAGATCCCGGAGGATAGGTTTGTAATCCCATTACATAACTCGTAACCTTTGTGAATGTTGTGCGTCCAGTCACTGTCCTAGGCAAAATTCGACAGCAACTTGCAAAAACTATAGAAATCTCTAGTTTGGCAAAGCAGACTCTGTACTTGCAGGTATATCTTGTGGGAAGCTGAGGATGCTGGATTGGAGCTGCCGTTTGCCTGTCGCATGGGTTGCTGCACTGCATGTGCAGTCCGTGTCAAGTCTGGTGCAGTATGGCAGCCAGAGGCATTGGGGATCAGCAAAGAGTTAAAAGACAAAAACTTTGCTCTGATGTGTGTTGGATTTCCTCAATCAGATGTGGAACTGGAGACAGTAGAGGAAGATGAGTTGTACATGGAACAGTTTGGGAAACCTTTTGCAGAGTTTGCTGTAGACAAAAGCGGTATTTTCATCGACCGGGACGATTTTGCATTGGAACTCGCAGAAATGGATGAATGAAGCTTGCTTCCTGCGAATCTTCATAATCATCCATACGGCTGTAGCACTGTGATTCGGACATGGCACACAGGATATGGCACACAGTACATGCCTTAATTTACAGTGCACGTGTATAGTATGGCCAGACTGGCTTGTAAACCCGCATAGTCAGTGCAGTAGTAAAATGTACTGTTACACAGTGACTGAAAAAAAAAATGCCACGATTTGTTGGTGTGAAAAATTCAACGGGGTTCTCATGACCTTCCTACTGTGGCACATGCCCATGATGCCACACTGGGAGAGGAGACTCACGGATATTCATTCCAGAGTCTTCATCTATTTCTGAGCTTGAACTCTCCATGTAGCGCCCCTGACCATTTTTCCCTGTCACATTGAAGAATGTGTGTTCTATTGTGGTGACACAAAGTGGCTCGGTATGATCTGTGCTATACATGCTGCTGGATGTTAGACCATCCACTTGACCGGACGATGGTTGTGCATGCACCCTGCTTCCACCAACTCGTCGACTGGGCAGCCATGATGGCAGGTGGTAGTTCCGAGTTTCCCTGGGCGCTGCAGGTGTTACTACACTGCCGGGCCAAACCTGTACTTCAGAGAGTTGCAGCTGTTCAGCTTGCCACTGCCACCGCTGCGACCCAATGAGACTCCAAGCCCATCGCTGCATTTTCTGAATTTTGTTCTGCTGGAGTCTGCTGACATCAGAGAGTGAGCCTGCTGTCGCACTCTTCTTCTTGCGAGCAACCTGCAGCAGGCCTGGTGCTGTACACAC
This sequence comes from Ulva armoricana, assembly GCA_032360965.1. Taxonomy (NCBI): domain Eukaryota; kingdom Viridiplantae; phylum Chlorophyta; class Ulvophyceae; order Ulvales; family Ulvaceae; genus Ulva; species Ulva armoricana. The sequence goes on from JAUMHO010000012.1 coordinate 1,463,258, forward strand.
GTTCCTTGAGGCCGAACCTGCATGCTTAAGTACACATGCAACAAGGATTGCATTGAGCCCACCTCCAGAAGGGAGAGGATAGCGGTAGCAACATGATGAGCAATGACTCGATTGCTTGATTTGCGCTGCACCAATGAGCTGTTCCCCGTTGCATCTTTCCTGGTGATAGCCCGCATCGAGTGAAGCAGTCTTACAGCAGTTCCCATGGGGATTTGATACTTTGACACCAAATCCCCTGCTGAGCATTGACCAAGAGTCCATGGGTCATGATCATCATCCAATAGTGCCTGCATCCATCAAAACCTGTGCAGCATGCCTGTAGCATATCCACACTAGTTCCTCTTGACCAAGAAAGAGTGCTTCTGAATTGATGCTAGATGCGTGTTTTAAAAAGCGTTCCAAAAGGTCCGGCCACACTGCATGGACAAATGTTGCACCTGTAGCATATTGTCCAGTCCATGGCTCTGCAGCTTATGCTCCATTGCCAAAACTGCTGGATGGTAGTGAGACTGCTTTTCCAGCAATGCCGTGACACGCTTGACAAGGACAATCCGCTTGCATGACTTTGCAAGCACATGGGCTGCAGCTGTGAGCTTCGGGTACACATTTGGATCAGACAAGTCTATAAAGAGCTTCACATCATACAGTACTTCAAGTTGCAAAGGTGTAGCGTTTCTGTCAATTTCACGACGAGTAGTTTTACTGCGTGGATTCATCAGCTGCACTGCTCCTATTCGTATCCCTCTTGCACAGTCCAGCATCTGCATGAACTGAGGATCGCCACCATCCACATCCACACCATATGTTTTATCCAAGGGTTGTTGTACCCAAACCCACCCCTATCAGAGCATAGGTCCATACCGCTTGTCGGACAGCATCTCGGACAACATTTCGCCGCACAACTGGGGCCATTGCAGGGTAGTCGCGTAGTGCTGCTGCGTACTTTGCATGGCTCATTGACAGGGTCATGACATGCGTCAGACAGATCACGCCTGAGTTCACAGGACGTGATGTGATCAACATCTCTTCTCCAACAACAGTATAGGGTTTTAAAACCCTAGCTGCTCTCATTACTATCCCTCGTTCTAGAATGTGCAGGTGCTGTACCGGTTTGCCAGACCTGCAGGCATGGAAGCGCAGACACGTCATGATGGTAGCCAGCATGTGGCCATAGTATAGATCACGCTTTATTGCATCTATATAAATGAGCCAAGAAACTTCAGCCAATGATGATTCCATTCTATAGCACCCCAGCATAACTTACGAAGCATTCCCATCATCCAGCACTGGGAACAACGTGAGATCGTACTTGATTATCATGTCTTCTGGACTGAACAAATTGACCTCAAATCTGCTGCACAGGGCTGCCAGAAACTCGACACTAGTTGAGGTGAAGCAACGTAGCTGCTGCAAGACGGGCACGTGAGTCACAGTGTAAACTTGAGCTGCCAAGTCAGAAGACATGCTTTGAAGAACATCAGCGACTTCTGCGCCGCGCGCCCGTTTTTCTTTCCATCGGAAGTGCACATAATCTCGAAGCTTGACACGCAAATGCTGAGGAATATTTCTTGCCCGCAGAAATCTATTGAGAAGGTCGATCTCCCGCGTGAATGCCTGAGAGTCTTCATCCATCCGTGCAATAACACCTGCATGTGTGAAGCCATGATAATAATCAAGTTGCTAACACAAACTTCAGCATCACTGCAGAGGCATTTTCACCACGCACTTCCACCACACATTACATAGCAAACTTCCATGCAACTGAGCTTCGTACCACATACGGCGCCAACTAGGTATGCATATAGACCACCTCCAGCAACTGCAGCAAGCATAACAAACAGTCGTTCTGCATGCGTTGCTGGAACGATATCACCTGCAACATCAGTCAACGAATCATCACGGATTTGGTGATAGCACCATAAAACAAACCAATTCAACCCAACGGCTTGAGCTCATTCTAGCCATGTATGTAACACAGCATTCCACATTTCACACATGGGGTGACAAGGCCATTTCATACATGACCTTGATTTTATGCACAGTTAGAAGCGGTAGAAGCAGTATCGGACCATATCCAATGGTTGCAACTGTGATGACCGCAAAGTACAGAGATGCTGTGTACTTCTGCGAAATGCTGTCAAGCTTGGCGCCATGAAAGTCTTCATACAGCGTAATCCAATTGCGAGTCTGCTCAGGCTCAGCGACCATTTGTAATATAATGACCTGCAAAAAGGGTGGACGTAGATGACGCCGCATGCTATACTGTTTCCACACAGAAGTAGATGGTCAATGATGCCACACCATGTGCCACATACATGCCATCCAATGCGCTGCCAAAAGGAACACGGCAACAAATTTTGCCAGGCTGAGCCATCGATAGTCAATCTCCAGAGCCGACTCCCACTTTGCAAACAGCTTCGATATCCGGAACATACGCATCAGCTTGACCAACCGTAATATCTTGACAATCTTGATGATACGCAATGTTGCAAGATCCCTGCAGTTATGAAGTATCCATCACAACCATCCAGCAGCATTAGGCTAACCTCCCTCAGATGATCCCGGAGGAGTTGTCTCACAGGTTACCACGTGTCAAAAGGGACAGACAGTATGTCACAATTTTGCCATGGCCCTGATCATGGAACCAGTGCAAAACAGAGTATCAGAAGCCAGAGGGGCCCGGTGTCAGTCCACAAGAAGTACACACTTATTGAATATTGCTATGATCTCAAAAGGGAATATCGACATCAGATCAACGAAGAGCCAAGTTTTAGTGTATGTGATTGCTATCTTCTGTGGATCTGTTACCCACACTCTTGCATCATCTTGAAATGGAGTGATGAAGCTGAGGCACATGTCCACAAGGAAGACCTGAGTGCACTAGACTCCGTCACAAATCATTTTCTTCTAGGCCAATAAGTGTCGTACATTGCTCAGAAGCTGGGCGACCAGTGTCCTGCTTCACTCTCCGGCTCCCTGACTGTTCGAGGACGTACCAAGTCAATAAGCCGTGCCACTAACCATGCGGCGGACAAGAATTTATCGTCCAGAAAGGCAACCTCGAATGGAACAGCCAATGCTACGTAGAGTAAAGTGATTGCGGCGAAGCTGTCCCACAGTTGCGCCCACTTGCTGTGTGGATTGATTTGTGGCACAGTGCATGCATGCTTGACATCGCCGGCAGCGCGTTCTCTGTTGCCCATCGCTGTGCGAAACGAAAGCTACAAAGCATTTATTCATTATGCGGCGAGAACGCTGTATTGCTTGACAATCTGAGCCCGCATCGATCCATGGCGACAACTACAGCGCTGTGATGCAACGGAGGGAATTTATGCGCTGCTATTTGCTGAAATCTGCAAGATAATGAGCATATTGGGACCTCACCGGGCTTGCTTTGTTGGCGCTCGCATCCGTGCTCCAGCAAGGCCCTTTAGACGACATGCAAATTACTCAAAACATGACCTCTAAGCGACAAAGTTGCTGCAAATGAAATCCCTGAAACATTCCAGCGTAATCGTCGTTGGCCAGGAAAGCCACTCATGTTAACACGAGCTCCAGGACCTAGGAGCATTCCCGAACCAACAAGCATATCTTCACCAGCAGGTGAGAAAATCCGAAATTAAAACAGTGCTGTTCCTGCGCGGACTGTACAGCATAGATGTGATGCTTCCCATCGCGGGTTCTTCGCAGGTGTGTAGACTGAGTGGCTACAGAGGCGATGTGCACCACGGAACGGAGCGCGGATAGAGTATGCGACGACACCCTGCAGTTCGGTCTCGAACACATTTTCACTGCGCGTGAGAAAGGCATGCCTCTCACCGACACATCGGTGATGCGATTGCCTTGCAATGCCTGCATCACAAGGACTTTGACATAGCTGCAGGGAGGCGGCAATTAGACGCATATATATAGTTTGGATCACAGGGCGTGTCAGAGGCACAGTACTCCGCACGAGTATGAATTCCTTCTGATATACTGACGTTACGTTGCCAGAATTCTTGCCGTTCTCTTGCTAGGCGTGTGGTATACAATCATGGACGATCAGGAGATGCAAAAGATTCGGCGAGCGGTTGACGAGTCCAAACAGCAATTTGTGGTCAATCATGGGGACGAGCATAGGCGTATGCGAGAATCAGCGATAGCTGCGAGAAGCGGTGCTATTCAAGACAGCAAACAATATAACTCCACTGGGCCTGGAGGGCCAGAACAGAAGAAACCCGTGGCTGGAGCTCCGAAAGGAATCCCTATGACAATGATCGTAAGCCATCCAGCTGATCAAGATGGTGCGCAGCCCTGAATAGACAATCAGGTGTACGAGAGACTGCTGCTGTCAGCACTGTGCCCAGCGACGCTGCAGGAGGTCCTGTACAGTTTGTTCGCGGTGAACTCCAAGAGAATGAAGCGAAACAGAAAGTGGCGGAAACTAGGCTTCCAACACTTCCCGCGCTACCCAGGACAGAAGGATTTCAAGACCAGTTGGAAGAGGCAGATGTCGGAGCATCCATCCTGGTCGAGCCTGCAGCTGGGCAGGCAGCCATCGACTTGCCCGTCGCAGATCAGGCCAAACAATCTGATGCGTCTGTCTTAGAGCAGTTTCCAGGTTTCTACGTTCACTGTAAGGCGTTTTTGCCCAGAGCTACACCAGAGCAACATTTTGAGGTGTTCGGCGGCCGTCACCAATTGACAAGGGAAGAATGGGAGGCATTTATTAAGTGCAGCAAAGACTGCTGAACCAATTGATTTTGCATGACTCGAAGTCGTAAGAATTGATACTTTTTTGGTTTCTCGGCAACGGTTTCTTAATCTTCCGCATTTGATTTGGTCACCAGTTCACCCAGGGTTTCCCAGAACTGCACGATCCTTTTGACAGCACACTGAGCACGGAGGTTTTACACATGCAATCGCACACGTGAATTAAATCCACGCATGGGAAAACGTTGCTGACACCATCAGTAATGTGGACTTGAAATTAAATGTCTTGAGATCCGTGTTAAAGTTTTACCCAGTCCAGAGTAGCAACCTCGAACCATCGCGTGTCAGCTTCGGTTAACCTTGTACTTCTTCCACGGGCCGTACGTTATACCAGAGCAGCATAACACCTCACTAAATCAGGAAATGGATTCCGTAACAGGAAGGCCTATTTAGTGATGACTGAGCGAGTATGGTAACAGTTGGGTACTGACATATAGTATGGTCATCAGGGCCATGAAAAATCTGGCTACTTTGTTGAATTTTATGCTGGAAGGCTGATGGTTGACTTGAGGGGCATAGGCAGTGATCGCTGAACCGCACTATCTTGCGATCGTCTGTTGCCAGGCCTACCAGCAAACCATTACATACATCTGAATCATTGGAATCATGGATGATTGTGCATTGATTCTGGTGCACAAGTCATCCACTCAGTAGACAACAGCAATTCGCATCTTGGTATGATGCGCAATTCACTGAATGGGGGGGAACGTCTTCACACTCCTGCTGTAACCACATGGGTCAACCAGCACGAGTGAAATTAAGTGAGACTTGAATCCACATTCTGTGCCTGGCATCTAAACTTGAATACCTAGCGCTTCGATCTGCTGCTCCATGTTTTGGCAGTTCCGATTGATGTCACTCAAAGCACTCAATTGGTTATCTAATGTCCGTTCCATCTGAGCAGCTGGGTCACCTTGATTCATCTGCGAGTCTCTTGCAGAATTGAGCCCAGCTATGGACTGAGACAGATCTTGCGCCACCCTGCGTGGAAAGCAATGTGTTGTATTCATGACGACACATACAGGTCAGATGCTTCAATGGGCGGTTGTATCTGGTCGCTTTCGCATGCAAACATTGCAATGAAATATGTGGATCACAGGTGACAAAGCGCACTGGCTGAGTTGCTCTGAAAGAGCAACAGCACGGTTGTACAGTGATACCCGCTTTGAATCAACTGGATCGCGGTATGGCTGCTCATCTTCAAACACTTTGCTAGCTTCTTTCTCCATATCATCAAGGGTCGTCCGAATCTCGCCTTGATGTGCCTCGAGCATATCAAGCTTCTTAAGCAGTTTCTCTTGAAGTTGTGACACTCGCACTGCTTCCTGCCCCAGTTGTGTCATATCACGCCTGCAGCATTACACAATGAAGGACTGCCAAGCTCAGAAGTTAAATGGAACAGGATGGAACCACAGGGCAGCATTGTATTCTTCTGTGCACACCTGTTCTGCAGAATGTGACGGTCCCATGTCTCGAGCTTCGCAGCCTCATGATCAAATTGTTTGACATACTGCTCAAGCTCATCTCGCCACTGTCGAAGGATTGTTCCCACACTTTTGCCAGAGAGATCTGCTAGTGCCGCAGCAGAAGATGCGTCTGCGGTAGCAGGAGTAGCTGCACTTGTCAGCAATGCCGATGTCCCCACCGCAGTGCTCGTGGATGCTGCAACGAGGTTGCCTGTTGCCGCACTTGATGCACCTGGCGTTCCAAACAACGGACTCGCTGCTGCACTGTCTGCTGCGGATGAAGAAGCAGCAGCACCTGCTGACGCGGCGCCAAACAGGGACGGAGTCACGCTTGAAGTGGGTGCTGCGGGCACCCCAGACGTGGCAAGGGCGGCAGATGAGGCTCCGAACAAACTGGCTCCCACAGGCTGACTACTACTGGAGAACAAGCCTCCCAGGCCTTCAGATCCTAGTGCAGAGGCGGCTGCAGCGCTAGAGCCTGCTCCAGCGCCAAAGGTAATGCCACTGGAAAGAGGTGCTGCAGTTGCTATGCCAGGCAGTGAAACTTGATTGCTAGATGCGGGGTTTCCGAAGAGTGATGCAGATGATCCTGGAGCAGCTCCGAGGAGGCCAGTGCCAGACGAAGAAGCAGAGCCTATTGCTCCACCAGTAGACTGGATTGAACCGAACAGTGAAGGAGCTGTCGATGGTGTGCTTACGGGCTGTGATACGGGGGCCGCTGAAGATGCAGCAGGTTGTGCAGCAGCGAACAGGGAGGTGGACGCGCTCGTCCCGCCCAGACCAGCAAGAGTCGGTTGAGGAAGGCTTACTGCTGCCTGTGAGGCTCCAAACAAAGATTGTGCAGATGATTGTTGAGCACTGAAGAGACCAGCAGAAGGTGCCGTTGCCGACACCGGGTTGGATGCACCAAACAGAGAGCCTGATGATGACACACCAAACAGCGAGCTTGATGATGCACCGAACAGTGAGGATCCGGTTGAACCCCCAAATAGAGGAGCAGCTGCTGATGACTGGGGTGCGCTTGCTGGTGCTGGCATGGAAGTGCCACCCAGGGGTGATACCCCAGTGCTGGCTGTGGCCGGTGCGGGCGTGCCACTTGAGCCGAACAGAATCGAAGCAGTGCTTGCTGGTGCAGCTTGTGTCAGCGCCGAGGTAGAGGCACCAAAACTGACGGCTGCACCATTCCCAAAAAGTCCCCCACCAGCTGGCGCAGCACCGAACAGGGAGGTTCCAGTGGATGGTACACTGTTTGCACCGAAAATTCCTCCTCCGCTGCCACTCGCCCCAAATAAGGACGAGCCACTGTTGGAAATAGCTGTGTTGTCGAAACCAAAGCTTGCTGACTGAGCTTGTGATGGTGCAGCTGCCCCAAACAGGCCAGACTGACCGGCTGAAGAGGCCCCAAACATCGAGGTTGAATTAAACGTCAGATTTTAAATGCATGTCCCACTCTGCGCCGCCACTCTTGTAATGCCTACTGTAGCACCTTCACTGCGCGGTGCTTGCATTTGCCGGTGCGGACATCCCGGTGTTCTAACACAGGCGAGATCGTGATAACAGACCAGATGAAAATTGAAAAAACATCCAGGTTCTTGAACAACGTTACCGCAGACTTTGGATTGCTGTTCGGTCAAGACTGCCGGATGAGGACCGCGTATGCCGTCGCAACAGACACAAAATGAACACCTCGCAGATGGAACACGATCACAGATTCATGCCAAGGTGGCGTGTTCAGGACGAGATCCCGATGCCAGGCTGGGCTCTGCCCGAGCATTCGTGCATGCACATCGATGTGCATTGCTTCGGCTCGCAACCGAATCGCCTTGTAGACACAAAACGGAAACGCTCACAATCACTTTTCCGCACGACCGTCCTGACGTCCACAGAAGATTTTCGATGCATCTCTGACCTCATAGTTGACCCTAATTCTGGGCGCGTTCGGCAAAGAGACACACAAACAAGTCCTGCGTGTTGGAGTCCAAGACCGCAGCTCAGTTTGTGTATTTCATGGTTTGTAAACAGTCTAGGTAGGTCATTGCAACAGCCCTGTTAAACTGGATTTGCTACATGGGTTTGCGTGCATGTCGGTGGCGATGTCAGTTGTATGACGGTAACCATTTGTCAAAATTCTGTGAAACATCTCTTTGAATACAAGATTCAGCTGGACTGGCGATTTGATCTTAGTGTATTTTGTCGTCTGTTAAATGTCTATGGATATGTAAGTTGTGAAAGCACACTCCAAACGTGTGGACGGAGCCGGATCAATCGTGAGTGCGCACAACGCCTAATATAAAATCCCTCAAGATTTGCACAAATCATGAGTGAGATATGCACACGGTGACTAACATGACCCATCTGATGCCTCTAGTAGGCCCAGACCCCGTGTTTGTCTTGCTTTGCCTCCGACAGCGTGGCACGTGTTGGTTCATATATGGCTGGGCGATCCCCATTACGTACTTGACGGCATAAGCCATCTTTTCCTTGAAATATTTATACGCCGGGCATGCATAGATTCAGAATGCACCACAGTGCCACCACGCCACCTTGCTGTGCCAGAGCCTGCCACCATCCTCCCAGGGAGAACATGCAGGCCATAAATCCTAGCCCATGTCTGCGTGACTGAAGTTGTCTGCACTGAAATGGCTGTGTCTAAGGTTTGGCTGCATGTTGGACGCTTCGATTCTAGGGAATTTGTGACAATGGCACTGAATCTGCAATAGTAAGAACACAAGTGCCCGATATGGGCATCATGCCAAAATCAAGCAGGCAATATGCAACAGCACGCCGAGACTGATAGGGGCAGATGATGCAATATGCGGAAATCAGGTGTGGCAGATACGACAGACCCTGTAATAGGAAGTCCAGGACCGGTCCCTCTCACAACCATGCTTGCAGCACTGGCGATTTGGGTGGTCTACTAAAACGCACCTCTGCCATTCTCAACGGGCGCCCTTTAATGCTGGGTTAACACGACACCAGACACGCCCGGGATAAGGCCTGCAATCAGGTCTTTGCTAACATGACCGACGCCAGGATGCCGTTTCCGTGGGCTACCATCAGATGATACAGAATCGGGGTGGTACACAATTCTGCCATCTCTATGACTGGTAGGGCACTGCGGAAAGCGCCATGCACTGCCACCAGGGCGGTGCAGCACATGCATGCAGCAGGTTCTGATGGAGCAAAGGAATTCCAACGCGCTCTTGTCTCGACAGGTTAAGACATGCCAGCAGGAAGTGTTCTATGTGCCTCCACCGGTGCCGTCGGGTCAGCTGTTGTTATGTCAGCACTGAGCCCAGTCTTTCCTGCCCCTTTCCAAATGGCATTCCTTAAGTATTTCGTGTCCACACAGCTGGGCAATTAGGTGTAACTGCCGGTCGCCCATATTCATCAGAATCAAGGTTATCGAATTCGAGTCCAGAGGTACATGCACAGATCCGAGTGACATCGACAGGTGCACCAGAAGCATCTGAACCGAACATGGAGAACTCTTCTGCCCTAGCTCGCACTACAGTTCAATGCAGTACGGCCCTCCTTGTCTTCACCTGTTCACCTGCTCACGGGATGCAATACTCATGTACAAATAGCACCTGCCATTGACAGAAGATCCATTCCTCTGAACTAGAAAATTACCTAGTCTACGTGACCACGCCTGCAGGCTTGAGAAGGGACCAGCAACGTGGTGACTTGGTGCTACGCCAAGCGCTTCCTCGCTGGCCTCCCACGGATGCATGTGTAGCGCGGCAGCAGAAGTTGTGCATAACCAATGATCGACGTGCTGTTGATGCAGCTATCAGACAGGCCGGGCATCGCCATACGATAATTTCTTGGCCACAGTTCGCCAAGCGTCATCCGCATTAGCTGCCAAGCTATGGGCCGCGCCGGCTTGTCAGCGGCCGCGCTACGTCGCGCGCCCAGCGATGCAACTACGAAGCCAGCACATCTGTGTGCGTTTGATATAAGCACGGGGTGTCAATTTACTCAAATGTGATAGCTTGCGTTTAGTTTAATCTCGCCAGTCTGGGCTGCTTACACACTGATGTCGCGTGAACATCGCTACATATGTACACTACCTGACCGGCGCGCGAATGACACACATTGGTGCTGGAGCCGCAGAACTGATCAATGCCAATGGCAGCCACTGGATCATAGCCTTCACAGTGCAATAAAGGAGCCACCACAACGGCTGGCCTGTGAGATTGTGCGAGCCGGTGATAGCGGGAGCTGCAAACTACAGGATGTCTGCAGGTGTCATCACGGAAAGTAATCGAAAACGCATACGCCTCTGAACGACCACAGCAGCTTGGTGACGCTGAAATCTGTGCAGAAGTCGCACATGTACATTTGTGGAAGTGCTCAGGTGGGCAGCTTTTGGAGCCCAGGGCCCTAACGCCAGTGTTGCCGTAGGAAGCGGCCAACCGCGTTTCCTCGCACACTCCACCTCACTCCACGCAGAGATTAAGCTGGCTGCATTTCGTGACACAGTGACAGACACAGTCTCAAACGCAGTCTAGATCAAGGAAACTCTTGTGTTATCATCACAGTCACCAGCGATCGTTGTGTGTGCTGCATCCCAGCTTGTATCACTCGCAACGTCATGCTGCACCGCGGTCTGATGCGGTGAACATCTAGCCAAAGAGCTTGCACACTTGAATACAGCTATATTTTATCCTGGTTGCTTAGACAGTGCGCTGAGCCTGATTGGGGCTGAGCCGATTCAGTTATTCCTGAGACACCGCTGTAGATAGTAAGTCGCAACTGGACGCGCACGAGTCCCGCAGCTGATAGCTGTGTTGGCTAATGGCGTCTAAAGATGCATCCTCCCGGCAGAAGCTGGGCGGCAGCAATCGAGCTGCGCCGGGAGCAACCACGGCCCTTCTGCAGGCGGACCCTGAGCGCTTGCAGGTATGAGCAGAGCGCATCAGAACATATCATTGCTGTTCATGCTGCATATATGCCCATGATGTGCTTGTCTGCACAACCAGATCGTACCAGGTTGCAACGCAGTGGCATCATCCTTGTCTTTACCATCTCGAGACACCCTCGCGTGGGCGTATTGCATTATCATAGCGCGGTTGACAGCATGTTGCTGTGCAGGAATCTCTCCAGCAGAAGATCACCGGTGCCCTCGGACAACTGTCGCGCGCGTCAGAGCTATTGTCAACGCAACCAGACCTAGCCGGTACAACGCAGCTCGATGATCTTCTACAGGAAGTAATTCGTCAGCAAAATGATATTGCGGAGAAGCATGAAGCTTGGGCAGAGTCATTGGGAGGCGATGCGACGCGTACCATGCGACTGGGGGGAATTACAGAAGGTTTTGCTAAAGCTGCCACACACAGATGTGCGCTGCACCTGATAAACTTTTGTTGTTGTTGTTGATTGTGTCAAGTTGAAGGGAACTTGAGCCACGCTGCACTGACGCGTGGCCCTTGCAGTCGACGGACAGGAGCACAACAAAGAGTTATACTACGAGCGCACCATCCAGACCCTCGAGCAGCAGCTGATTGCATTTCAAAATGGTCTTAATAACGGGTCGCCAGTTTTCGACATGCAGCTGGCAGAGGCCAGTGAGAATACGCCATCGCAGTTGGAGGACAATGATGATCACGAGGTGGCAGAGTACATGCGAAGATGCAGGTATGGCATCTGCATGCCGGCCGAGCAGATGTAATTTCTGCAACATCCAATGACGATGGCCGGTGACGAACTCGTGCCTGCAGATTTCCTTCACACTCGGAGCTCATTGAGGAAGACAAGACATTCCAGCCATTCTTCCGCAAAGTGCACTATGACATCCTTGGCTGCTTCTTCTTCGTCTTCTTTGTTGTTGTCACTGGTGCCTACGCGTACATACGTGTGCAATACTCGATCTGGCCGCTAGCTGATCTGGCTTGGTATGGTGCCATCGTGTTTGCAATTGAGATGATGGGCTCCATATCCATCATGTTCTATGGCATATGGCTCGTGGCCCTCCCAGACAACTCAGACATCATCGCAAAGGAGTCTGATCCGAATCTCCGGCGGCAGTACCACATCCGTGTCCTTGTGCCGTGCTACTCGGAGCCCTTGCCCATCGTCCAACGGACTGTGCTTGCTGCACGACGTGCCATTATCCCCCCAGGCTGCACTGTGACAATTTACCTGTGTGATGACGGTAAAAAGGCGGACAAGCGAAAGTTCTGCGATAGCCTGGCTAACACGGCCGGGCCAGAGGTCATCTACGTCACTGGCCGCAAACGTGCCGCCGGCAAGACGCTCAATGGCAAGTCAGAGAACTTGAACCACTGCCTGAAGCTGATCTACCCCGAGGACCGCGGTGATGACGAAGTCCCCAACATCCCCCTCACAGAGGTCATGTGCCTCTTCGACGCGGACCAGTCATGTTCCCGCACCTTCTTCACAGGCCTCATGCCATACATTGACAGCGGCGACAACGTAGCTGTGGCGCTCTCTCCGCAGCTGATGTTCAACGTTGAGCCAGACATGGATATCTTCAATCACCAGAACGTGCATTTCTGGGAGAAGATGCAGCCAGGCATGGACGCTCTTGGGTTCATCTCTCTGACGGGAACCAATATGATTCTGCGGTGCCGTGCTCTGCAAGACTGTGGCTGGTTCCCAGTTGATTCGGTCACAGAGGATTGGGAGCTTGGGATGCGCATGGTGTGGTTTTGACCGATCTTCCCGTGCAGCTCTCCTGCACTTGCCCTGTACGTATACAATGTACATGTGCACGAGTCTGTGCCTTGGCTTCAACCCGGTGCGCGTGCATGCAGAAGAAGTGGGGCTGGCAGTGCCGGTACGTGCAGCAGTACAATGCCATCGGTGAGGCCCCTGAGGAGGTGCGGCAGTGCTTCCAGCAGCGTTCGCGTTGGTGTAAGGGCCACTTCCAGACGTTCTGGTCAAGCCAGTGCCCTCTCATCGACCGCCGCCTTGGCCTCCTGTTCCAGCTCTGCTACTCCTCCACCTGCCTCTCATATATCTCCGCAGGTCTGTCCCCCTCCCCACAGTGTGAATGCACATGGTGTCAATCAAGCCTGCACTGCAAGCGCCCCTCGTTTCACAGCTCCACAGCTCGGTATCAGCATATCTGATGCTTTCTGTTTGGACCGATGAAGACCTACCCACGCTGTGCAGCGATCGCCGTGCCCGTCATGACCCTGGTGCCGATCATCACGCTGCTGCTGGGCTACTTCCCGATCGCGCTCAACCTGCTCACGGTCATCGCGATCACCGTGTACTACAGCGCCCTCCATGCCGTGACATACTACTGCCGCTCGATGCGCGAGTTCCGCGCCCTCTGGCTTGCCAACATCGGCACATCCATCATGTTCTGGCCATACGGCAAGGCTGCGCTGCTCACGCCGTTCAAGCAGATCGCCGGCAAGGGTCTCACCTTCAAGTCCACCAGCAAGGGCGCGCAGCGCAGCTCGGTGAGCCTGAAGGAGATTGGCCCCTCGCTCCTCCTCGTGCTGCTATCCATCCTCGCCTTCCTCTGCGGCATCGTCGACTTCAACATCAATGTCAACGCGCCGAAGGCCATTGCGCTCTGCTGGGTTCTCTACAATATCGTGCCCCACCTGCTGCTCCTCACCTATGCGCGATTCAGCTCCGGCGCCGTGCTGCGCTTCATGTGCACCTTCCTGCTCTACACCCAGAGCCTCATCTCCATCCTTGCGCTCATCCTGCTCTGGGTGCTCTACCCCCGCGAAGAGAACTACGTCCGCGCGACAGACCTCTCCCTGGACTTCCTGTATGCTCAGCGCTCCGGCCAGATTGTGCTGCCGTACCCCGTTGACTGGCGCCGCTCGAGCGGTTTACAGAATGTGGAGGAGTTCCTGCAGCCCCAGCATGACGCCCTCGGACAACCGGTCAGCATCAACCGCACCTCTGTGGACCTGTCGGGCGGCTTCTACACAGACGGCGAGGTTGGCCCGGTGAAGCTGACGACACACGTTGCGATGACGACGGCCATGCTCGCGTGGTCGCTGCTCGATTACCAGCAGTGGTGGGCCAAGGACCAGGATCGCCTCAATAGCGCCCTGGAGCTGGTGCAGCACGGCATGGAGTACGTCAAAGCGTGCTATGTGCCCAACCTGTCACATCCAAACGGCACCTCGGCCGACATGCTTGTGTTTCAGGTGCGCCTGCAACTCTGTCCGAGCGCAGATCCACCCGTCTGTTCCACTGCAGGGTACATGCATGAGCATCCTGGGCGGCATTGAATAACTCCTTGCATGCGTGCTACAGGTCGGTGACATCCGGCTGCAGCGGCAGCAGTGGAACCGGCCGGAGGACGTCAAGCTTCAGCAGCCGGCGCTGCATGTGCCCATGGGCAGCAACACCACCGGCAACGCTTCCCCTGCCGATCTCGCGTCCCAGATTGTTGCAGGCGTCGTTTCTGGAACGCTGGCCCTGTACCAGTTTGACCGCATTGCGACCCCGCTCGCCGAAGAGAACATCGCGCTGTCGCACCGCCTCTTCTCATCCGCACTCTACCGTCCGACCCTCTTCACTAGTGGCGAGAACATCACGAGCCTCCCGGTGTCAGACCACTACCCCTCTAACTCCTATCTTGATGACCTGTTCTGGGCGTCAACGTGGATGCTGCGGTCGTCGCTCGATGCTCATGGCGCCTTCCCGAACCGAACGTCGACACACCTCGCGTTCTACTATGCGGCCTGCCGCACAACGTTTGAGCTCGCGTTTGCAGAGCGTGACAGCATGGCGGTGTCGAATGACTACCTGAACAATGTGGCGCTGGTGCATGCGGCTGTCATCACAAAGGACTGGTCATTCCACTCCGCTGCTCAGTCGTGGATCTGGGATTGGATTTGCTCAGGTGCTGTGCGGTACACGACTTTTGGCCGCGCTCATCACCCGGAGAGCATGATGCTGGGAGACACGGTCATGGCCGCATCGATTGCAGCTGTGTACGTGCATGCGGCCCGGCAGTGGGCCCCCGCCGAGCTCAACAACTACTTCCTGACAGGTAGGACTCACGCTTGAATGCCTCCATTGTTGTGCCTGATTGTACTGCCTGTAGTGGTTACTTCTCGAGTTGGGGGCCCCCACCCCGGTGCCATACCCGCGTGCTTGCAGGTTTCCATTGCTTCGCCGAGGCACAGGGACGCCTGCTGCTCGGCGTCAACTTCCGGAAGCCGCTGCTGGCAGGCTTCAACTCGCGAGACTACCGTCGGTTATGGCACCGTGGCGCGTCATGCCCAACATTCCCTTCTCCGTGCGATCTTTCTGCCGCAACAACAGATGTCAACAACGTGCACCGCCTGAATGGTGCCCTGCTTTGGCTGCCTGGGTTCCGGGACTCTACTGAAGACCACCGCACACAGGGCTCCAATGGCACCGTTGTCTCGCTGGAGAACAACGTCGCTGTGCCGCTGCTCTTTGCGGCGCTGGCGCATCGGGCAGAGACCAATGCATACATGGACTGCCTGCAAGGGCAGGGAGCGCTGATCCCGCATCCGGTTTGCCGATTCGACAGGCCCCTCAGCACGCGGTTGGGGCCTGACTCCGTCCCTGTCGCAGAACGGCCCGAGCGTTTCCGCGGGCTCTGGTCTGAGTCAGACTCACAAGTGTTCCCCCCGCCCCCACCGCCACCCCCAGAGGCAGAGATTCTGGCGGCCCCAGCCCTACAGGAGTCAGCCATTGCACCCGACGGTGAGCCCCACTCATTTTGCCCTTTCTGCTGCATGGAACTCTCCCTGGACATGGTGGTCGTTGCCCGTGTGTGATCACCATGTTCCCTTGGAGAGTTGTTGATGATGACAGAAATTAAATCTGTGCGGTGATTCGCAGGGGTTGGAGCAGTGGATGCCGTGGGCGCTTTGCCGCCTGTTGGGGCTGTACCATCTGCGGGGGCTGTGCCTGCCGTGCCAGCGGTGGGGGCTGTACCACCTGTGGGGGCTGTGCCTGCCGTGCCAGCGGTGGGGGCTGTACCACCTGTGGGGGCTGTGCCTGCCGTGCCAGCGGTGGGTGCTGTACCACCTGTGGGGGCTGTGCCAGCCGCGCCAGCCGTGGGGGCGACACCAGCTGTGGGGGCTGTGCCAGCCGCGCCAGCCGTGGGGGCTGTACCAGCTGTGGATGGTGCCGCTGCACCCCCTGTCGTGTCAGCTCCGCAGGTACCACAGCAATAAAAACTGTAGCTCCAACCGAGATAATTTGCGCTGGCAACCGCCAAGTGGCTGCTGCGAATGTAGTTTTCAGTAGCTACAGTATTGTGTTGCATTCAGGTCGTTCCATCGAGCACATGAGTGAATGGTGGTTTGGTTTTCTTACGAGGGGGAGAAAGTGGGCTGGTATATCACAATTCAGACAGAAGATATTTAGAATTGCGATACGCCACGATGTAATCGCTTTTATTCCAACTGTGATGTGTTACACAGCAAAGTAGCACGGGCCCGAGCATGCTGCACCCGAGCGCAACAGCCACAGGATATATGCATCATCTCAACATGTGTACTGGCGGAAGCAGAGCAAGGATAAAGAGATCGGAATAGATGCACATATGAACTCTCGCCATGAACCCCATTTAACTCGATGCTGTGGATTGCATCAGGCTGCAGACATCCCATACATGTATTTTGCAGGAACGGGGTCTGTGGGTTGAACATGGTACACCAAGTTTCACCTAGGTTTCCACACATTATGGCACACCACGCGCACTGCAGAGAGGTTACAGCCATGCACCATGATTGAAGAAGCGAAGGTTTAATTCGGGGTCTCTTAACTCACGCCGGTCGCTCAAGCATTGCACCGGACGTTTAAACACCTGTGCATGCCCTGCCTCGCTGGCACGAATATACTAGTGTATGATGGTTCCTGCGATCTGCGCAATGCACGTCCATTCGGCTCAGTAGTTGACGTGGCCGAGGCACAGCAAGATCTGCACATATTCTTCATGCTTGCCACTGGACACAACAGGTCTCTCGCCACCCGAACGAACTTTTGCATCGCCCAGCCACACTGGTGCACGATTCGCGTCCAAGCCTCATGCCCGCAGGCCATCAATGCACCAGTTAAGATGTCCTCTAAGCTGCCGTGCGGCTGGCAGCGGCAGATCCCGTGGCACTCCTACCCGATCCCTCAAGTACGAGAGCGATGCCACAATATCTTCCAGTCTGCCCTGGTCCTTCCCAGCATCCTCCTGCATGACTATGCAATTCAACCTGGGAACCATCACAACTGTGCCTCATTCGCACTCAATCTAACACTTACAAGCAATTCCCATCATCAAGACGGACTTCCACAGTGATGCAACCAAGCATGGCTACCACAGAGGAGGCAGGGTCGCACCTTGAGCACCTGCAAGGCTTCCGCACACGACTCTGGGCCATGAATCAATGCTGAAGCCACACATCGAAGAGCGACATCTACGTGCTCAACGACGCTGTCGTTGGGTACAGCTGATGGGTCCGACAGTGGAGCCCACACTGGCCGTGCGCCTGGTTGGCCTGCACCACGAGCTGCAAAGCGAGCCACAGCAGCATGGTTTTGCACGAGCCTATATGCAGCCCGCGCCCGATCTGTCTGCGGCGCTTCGCCTGGGCTGAAAACCTCGGGCAGACTTGTGGAGGACAGTGGCGGCAGCGGGAGATGCCATGCTTTGCCATCCTGGCCATCTAAGCTTTGTGCCACCGGTTTTCCATCATCATGCATTTCACAGCCTGCGAACCGGGCCTCAGAGTGTGTCTAGATAGCGCTGTTTGATCAGGAGCGCAGCAAGAACCACCCAGCTCTGTGCTACATCTTAGGCAAGCGCTACGACTCATGAACAGACCAAAACGAAGCGCATAGACATCAGGGAATCTCATCAACGTCGTTATGTATGCAATTCCGTTGGCGTTATGCACCATTCGTTGCGTGTGTATGCAATGAATGGTACATAACGCCATGGCACCTGTATCGCAAGAGACCAAATCGTTGTACTGCAACACAGCGACGCCCGTCAGCATGTGCTGCAGGAGGCAGTGGACACACACCACCAAGCTGTGGTGGCAGGTCATGGCAGTGAGTGTAGTGGTCGGATCGCGTTGCAAGGTACGCCGGCCGCTGCTCCATGGCATCGAACCATGCCTCAACTCCCAGGAACTGTCCAGTGCCCCGCATGTGGAAGCCTTTGTAGTACGCGAGGCTAGCCACCATTCGCTCCAGGAACGGTGCAAACATGGCGTCCACATACGAAAACTCCTTCCCCATGAAAAGAGGCCCCTGCAAGCATGTACACTGATTGCACAAGGTGGTTGCATGCGGGGTCAAGGCTGTCATTTTGAGCGATGCTGATTTTGAAATGGACGCATGATGCGTGCTGAGCAGACCTCAGAGCGCTGCAGTTCTTGATCGACATTCTTCAAAACTTTGACAAAGCCGCCCTTATTCATGTCATGCATCCAGCTAGATGTCAGCCAGCCCATCCATGCAGAGAAGAGCTTCCGTTCCAGTCCCAGCAGGTCCTCTGCCTTCCTGCACATCCGACTCCATCTTGACGTGCAGTCCAGTATACATGAGAGCTGGCCATGAAATTTCTGACCAGGCTTTCCTGTGAAGGGCTCCTGTAACTAGCCCACTCACGGCTGCCGTTGCACACCACAGGGCGCGTCTCACCTGATGCGATTGGTCTCCGGCGGCAGCAAGGGTACATCGCGGAACTCATACTCCAGCACCTTCATGATCTCAGCAGACTCTGTCATGACTTTGCCATCAAGCTCGATCACTGGCAGCAGCCCACGTGGCACCTTTGCAAGGAATGAGTCGGGCTTGTCTCCGTAGCATCTCATGTTGATTTTCTCAACTGCACGCGTCAAAGCGAGTGAGTATCAGGCGCATTGTCGGGGCGGAGTGGGCCCGGATGCCTGCTCACCTGAGTATGGGATGCGCTTCTCTTCCAGTAGGAGCCACACACGCTGGCAGTACGGGCACCATGCGGCATGATCCCGATAAAACTTGACACGAGGCTCACCATCGGTACCGAATAGCCGCAGCAATGAAAGCGGGCTTGCATCCCCCTGCACACAGTCACCCAGTGCAGGCCTGCATCATCGTGGTTGTGCACCGCCCAGTGTGCCAGCAGTATGCGCGAAATATGGGCAAGCAATCCTGAAACCGGATGCAGAAATGCAGGAGATGGAGGCTAGGATTTGAGCTGAGTTGGATGTGTTGGTTTCTGATGGTGTTTGACCTTTTACTATGTGAATAGAGCTGTCCACTAGCACTGAGGGAGTCTGGTGCCTGCCATGGAATTGAATTAGACGCATTGACCTCTGCAGATCTCCTGCCCCCTGTTCTACAAATGCACGGCACGAAAACAAGGAGGCACGGGTTTTGGGAGTCACAGGTGTTGGGTATGCTCGCGGATGTGAACTTCCGAAGCGGCTGACATGCCTGATGCAGAATGCATTGTTTTGCCCAGAAGAGATGTCCAGTGGGGACCAAAATCCACAAGTTCGGTCATCAAACGTTAACAGCGTTTCATCCTGAACTGTGGCACGTAAGCCCTCCCACGATTCCTGGGAGCGGTGCGTCTACAGAGATAGCCAACTTGAAGGCATAGAATGCAAAACGGTGGCAAATTCCATTCGTGCGCGTGGAGCATCAGGGTTGGGAGTGCTGTTGCACACCAGGAATCACAGAAAGGCCATGTGGGCGACCACGCAAGGCTGAGGATTTGATCTGTGTGGTAGAGTACCCAAGGGTGCGTCAACAACGCAGAAGAACGTTGCAGGGATGTCACCAAACCAGCCATGCAACGTATCAGACCAGCAACACCCACATATCGTCACCGTCGGTTGATTCGACACGAATGTTAGCATAGACTTTCAGCATGAGGTCGGAGCCAGTTGGCGTGCACCGTTCTGGATGGAGCTGCACCGAATGCTTAGGCACCTGAAACAAGGTGTTTTCCCGAGCTCAACACCGATGCATGGTCACATGGATGAGTACTTTGACAATTCACCGTGGAGCAATTTTGAACGAATCTGGACAATTGCTACGTGTTTCAGCACGACAGACGTACGTTGACTGGATCAGCGTAGGCTGCGATGACTTCCGGGTGATCTTGCAGCGCAGCGTCTAGGGAATCCCAACCTGCGACGGTTTGACTGACGGAGGTCGATATCGCCGCCTTCATAAGCGTGTGGCGATGGATCCGTTGAGCCTTGGAGAACTGGCCGTGCTTGACCCAAGAGACCTGTGTGCACATCGGGTGGTATGCGGGGAGCCACAGCTGCTTTGCGCGCCAGCAGCGATTGAAGCACGCTAGCACGGTTGTACGCAACCGATTTATCAGAATATGTTATTGCAGCGGCAAAACCACACCCAATGGATAGCCCTCATCGCTGTGTTCGAGTGTATGCTGAAACGTGTGAGCACCTCGGTTGGCATGTGGTGGGCGACCGCAAGCTTCGACTGCACAACGCTGCAGTCCCTGCACCTTGCGTAATCTCACAGCTGCTCGGTGTGCGCATGATCGTGCAACATATTGAAGCCCTCAGCTTTTCCGTGTCCGGCTTGGCCCGCATGCATGCCCGGACTGAGCGATTCCGACTCGCCCTGCGTATGCGAAGATTAAATGGATCTGCGGAACCAGCGCTAGCTCGCATACTATGATGCTGCTCGCATTGCTGCTGGTGATGGTAGATCGTGACCAGCGGATGAAGTTCGCCGGGAGGGCGCATGGAGAACAATCCCGACAAGCTGGACCGAGTGGCAGACTGCAGTGTACCCAGTTCCAGGGACCCAACCTACCAGTACCCGATCGCCGAAGATATCTTGCATGGAATCACACGGACTCGGTAGCTCGGCTCGAGCAGTTCATAACACTGTGCAGAAGTCCAATACCTCCACCAGTGGCATATCAGCTTAAACAACTACACTTAATCAATATAGCCCATCCATCCGTTGAAAACCCATGTTTGCATTGAAATGACATGCACGGCTGGGTGAACCTAGTCAGAGTCGACGCCAAACGCTCCCATGTACTCATCTCCTTGCCCAAAACCATCATTGCACCCGTACCGGCCAAACGTATCTGAAACACACCCCGCGCGCGCTGCCGCAGTGTCTTGGCCATCTTGCTCTGTACCACCCACGCCCTCATCGGCTCTGTTCCCCTCTGACGAGCCCACAGGTGCCTGAGGCACGTCAGACTGCCACCGCACAAGTGCCAGTGCCCCGCTTCCCTCTTGTCGGGGCAGCCCCAGTGCCGCGTCAACTACCTGTACTGGCTCAGCTGCTCGCCATGCTTCTTCGCTACCAGGCCCTTCAGAGTCGCATCCTGATCCACACCTGCCAGTTTGGGCCAGCAACTCCTCCGCCCTGTTCCCGGAACTCCCCAGTGGCCATTCCTCTGATCGTACAGGACCCGCAGAAACATCGTAAACACGCTGACTGTGCCCGCATGCATAACCTTGCTCCTTTTCGGTCACCCTGTGCAGCTTGAACCTAGCAAACGTGCCAGGATGCTGAGGACTGGGCAATGCGAGCACAGCCGCATGGATCACGCGGAACCGCTTGAAGGGGACATCTCCGGGAGGCGGCCCACGCTTGGTAGCCGGCTGGGTGCCAGCTGGCGGCGACAGGGGCGCAGGGCTGGCTGCAGCACCATGCAGGTCCTCTTCTTCGCTAGAAGGAGCTGTCAGGTCTACGAAATCCACCAGACCACCCCGCTGGTCTGGCCCAGGGCAGCCGCCACCTCCCGCGGTGGCCTGCTTCGTGGCTCGACTCGCTCTTATTGCTGCGTTCACGACCAGGTCCAGCTCGACATCCCAGCTCGCACATGCCGCTGCACAACAGGTGAACATGCTCGTGTCACAAGGACCGTGGCAAACTAAAAAACGACGCTGTGCAATGACATCCGCATGTACCAGACTTCACAGAAAGGTACCACAGCGTACCGACTGTGATGCATGGCACTGTCACGCTCATCTGCTGCCTCTGCAACGGGAACACCCCACCCCAGCAAACATGCATACCAACGCAAAGGCATCCCGCTGGTTGTCAGAACAGAAATCGAGGCCACAGATGGCAGGGGCTGGGCATCGCGGCGCACCTGCTCCTCCAGTGACCATGCGCGGGAGCCGCCGCGGGCCCTGGAACCGGTGCGCACGAGCGGTTGGAATCTCAGCAGCCACAGCAGGCAGGCTTGTCTGCCGTGGCACCAGAGCGCTGCCGCTGTGCCCCTTTGAGCCGGATGCAGCCCCGCTGATGACTCGACTCGCAGAGCCTGTGCCGCTGGGCGTGCTCGACTCGCCCGTCGAGTCTGAGCTGACCGCAGAAGATGACTCGTGTGTCTCGTCGCTGCGGGTTACACGTCTCCGGTTGACCTGACCCTTTGGCCGGCGTGCGCGCTGAGCGGCTCGACCCGGCGGTGGCGTTTCCACAGCTCGGTGGGGTTCCCACAGCTTCAACAGCTTTTCCACCTCAGAACGATCCGCAGTGAGCCCATACGGCATCCGGTAGCCACCCGTTCCTGCACGGGCGGCTTCACCACGGCCACCTGCGCGCTGCGGTGCATCGCGGAGGATTTGAACTCCACGCAGACTGACCTTCAGGAAAGCTGGCAGCTGGGAGTCAAACACGTTCTGCAGCAGGCTCGCCGGAGGCACGCCAGCCTCGGCCGGGCCCCTGTCCCCACATGCAGCCAGGTGCAGCTCGATAGCCTTCCGCCACTCTGGATGGACCTCGTGGTGGCATACAACGGCCGGTACAGGCGCTGCAACCGCCGGGAAGCGGCGGCGCGAGAAAAGGTGCGGGTCGTCGCTGGCTGACCCGCACAGGTCCGGGGGGCCGCTGCGGCCGCCGGCAGCGGTGGCGGCTTGTACGCCCACTCCTGCACAGCCTCCTTGCCCGTCTGTAGCATAAGAAACGCGGGCTCGGGCGCGCTGCAGGTGCTGTTGCTTGCGGAAAGGGCGGCCGTGCACAGGCATGCAGCGCCCTGTCGTGCTCACGTTTGGACGTGCCTCACAAACGTGCACCGGGAGGAGAGCCTTGGCAAGTAGAGCACGGACTGCCTCACGTCTTGTTGCTACGACTCCTCCCTACTTTTACAAGTGCTCGCTCGTTACATGTCCTGGGGAAGGCATACAGGAGGTGGCAGCAGCCAGACCAGCAGCAGGGCCGGTCTGCCGCTCCTGGAACTTGGTCACAACTAAGCAGTAAGGAGATACAACGCTGCAAGCAAGTTCCGGCGTCCAAACATGCATGTGCCAGTTCCACTCACATGTGCAACGTTGATACTGCTGTGGGTGGAGGCGCTTGGTTGAAGGCCCGATGCAGTGGGCAGATTGCGGGCAGGGGTGCTGCAGAGTAAGATGCTGTCCGGAAACGTGGGTGGGTTCTGATGTGCTTGCGCAGCTGAGACGGAATCAGTTTGCGTGATCTACCACAGGAAGAGTGTAACAGCGAGTGGGAAGCTTTGCATCAGGATATGTGCAGTGGGAGGAGAAGCCTAGGCCGCAGGGTGGGCGCGCACGCAGCTGTCGGGCAACCAGCACACACACAGCGTTGCCGACGAGCCGCCACAGGTTCTTCGCCATAGAAGCGTGCATGCTCCACATCGTGTGCTCCCTCCCGGCTGGGCTGAGAAGCGCTCTGAAAGCAGTCTTCAGGCTGATCTGTGCACCCAGATTTCGTGCACGGCTGCCCTGCGGGCCGGGCAGCTTCGCATCGACCGGCTGCTTCAGGGCGCCACTGTCACGGTCTTCCACCGCATCAGGAAAGGCCAGCAGGGCGTAATCATCAGGGAAGCCCTGCATGGCTGACTCCAGCATCAGGCTCCCGAGGCACAAGCCTGTGGCCAGAATGGCGATGTCAAGGGACCATTCAACAGAGACCACGAGCCTTACGGCATGATGCGGGCGTCGTACCTGGCATCGCTTGAGCTCCAGCAAGGACAGAGTTCGGTCAAGCACTGGGTGGCTGTCTGTGCAGTTGGTTTGAACCCGGGGGCAGCCAGTGACGGTTGCCGGGACAACATCCAACGCCGGCCGCTGGTACGACGATGCCTTCCTGCTGTACGCCTCTGTTCGGGCAAAGCGCCCGGTCACAAGCAGCTGCGAGCCTCCCTCCGCTGGTCGCCGTGTCGAGCCCATTTGCCTGGCCCTCTGTCTGGATCCGGCCAGTGAGTGAAGCGAGCGGAAGTCGCTGCGCCATGGCCGCAACGAGGCAACCACGCACTCCTCGTGCAGGGACAGCGGGACCGGGATATGGTTCAACACCCAAACCTCTTCCCTTGCCAGTCCTGCGTGGGTCCCACTGTGTGAAGCATTAGCAGCAGTCGCTGCTCCGCGCAAGCACACCGGGAATGGACAGTATTGAGCCCGTGCAAGGATTTGAGCACACCTGGGCATGTGCTGCCTGGCCCGAGTGCACCACGTACCGCCTTCAGCTCCGTCGCCAAGGCCGTCTGCACGTGCTCCACGGCTGGGGCCAGGTCGACCCGCTGCAGCCTGTTGGCACAAGACCATCTCGTAACCACACCATCTGGGCCTTCCAGGTCATGATCCTGCCAGTCTGCACCTCCTTCGACTGTGCCTGCAGCACAAGTCCCGACAGCTCAGCACCTCTCTGCTGCTGATGCACAGGTGGGGGGCAGCATCTGCGTGGCAGCAGCTCCAGCACATTCTTCGTACATGCACCGACACCACCACCGGTAGACGATGCTCTGAGGGGAATGCCACATGGGATCGGCCTTTCTTCGAGCCAAAGTGAAATCGAAATTTTCCACTCTGCAAAGTGGAAACTGTGGGCCCTTGTCTCACTCTGTTAACGTCTCGAGTCGGCACAGAGCTTCATTTTTCCATGGTGAGGACAGCATTGAGAAGCGTAAGAGGGTCTTGTGTAGGCCTGGTGGCTGACGCATTCCAGATGGCGTTCACGGCCGTGGCAGAGCACGAGGCATGGGATTCGATACCTTCGCCGTCCAGCTTGCGCACTTCCTCCAGCGCTCGATCGGCCACGGACTTTGCATGGCTCAGCTGCCGTTGCACGGAGCGCATCAGGGGCGTCGGTGCTCCGGCTGAAGCTGGTCTTGCCACGTCAGCTGATGGGCATGATGCAGCAATGCTGCAGAGCAGCGCACAGAAATTCCTTTCTGCAGCCGCCTTGCTGGCCAGCAAAGCCAAGCAGTCCATGGCGGTGACTAGGTCAGAGTCCAGACGGGCCGCCCATCGCATGTTCTGCTTGCTGTGTAGCCAACGCTGGCGTTTTGTTACCCCTGCAGCACAGCATCGCTCAGAGATGCCCAAACCGCACGCACAGCTTCACTCGGGCTTTCATGCACTCGACTCTGGCTCAGTGCCTGGGATGGCGTGCTACTGACAGGGTACTCATGTCGCTCATACCTGTTCCCTGATACCAGGACAATGCACGCTGCGATGATGTCGCACGTCGTTGGACACAAACACCAAACCACAGGAACCGGTGCCGCACCCATACTCGAGTGCACCTTCTGCTGCAGCCCCTCCATGCCGTCACCCGAGACCGGCTCTTTGAGGACCTGCTCGAAGGTGTCAGGCACCATCTGTCTTGCTTTGAGAGCTGTCAGAAGCTTGGAGGCAGCATCGGCCTCCGCCTCGGTGAGGTTCATGCCCACGAGGAACCTTGCAGACATGATCATGTACGGTCCGGCGCCCAAAACCATGCACAGCCAAGAAGGCAAGCCTCGCGGATTCTGACGTGTCATGGCATTGTAGCGCTGCAGCAACCGGAACTGTGTCAGAAGTAGTACCTCACCGTTCACACTCGCGTAGGCCATGGGCATCCAAGACATCGCCATGGGGCCCAGCCCAATCGGGCACTGTCAACAGCATGGAACAATGTTGCCTGAACAGGGAAGAGTCAAAACTAAGTACGGTGTAGCCCGAGGGAGCACCCTCGGTCTTGGGGAGGCTCATCACCAATCCCAACATGGCCGAGGTCGGCCTGGTAGACTGAGACAAAGATGCCTCAGACACAGGCTCACCGGCATGCACTCCCGCTCAGGCAACACCGAGGTGTACCTGCCAGGGTGACACAAGCACAGTCAGTGCAACGGGCTCAACAGGCTCTAAGCAGGGTGCAATGCATGCAAGGGCTGCCAGGTGAGCACCTGAAACACAGTGCGTGGGGGCGAGATGGCATCCGCATTGACCATCCCCAAGTAGGCCCCGTTGCTCACATGTGGCACGTCAGATATCACGTCCCACAAGCACGCCTTGTGATCCCCACTCGCCTCCGACATCCCCCCTACGTCCACAACCTGCCCTGCACTGTGCAAAACACATCCTTGCTGCACCAAACCCAGTTGGCGGGCTCGGGGTGCCCCCACTGCGGCGGGACGAGGCAAGCGTGCTTCGGGGCGACACTGCATACCTGACTCTGAGGATGACTCTGGAGATGTTGAGGCGTGTTGAGGCCCTCGCCGGTTCGACTCATCGAGCCTACCGGCCACGGCACCGCGCGGCGGCAGTGACCTGGGTCGTATGCTTCTCTGAACGGGCTGGACGGGGGGTGGGAACTGTGGAAGCACCTTTCCTCGTGCTGCTGCCAAGAGGAACATGCGCAGGCGCCTTTGCGGTGCGCCGCAGTCCTCAGAGTTGATCAGCCTCACGTGGGTCTGCGTCAGGCGCACTGGATTAGCTTTGCTGCAACTCCTCAGCATGGGTGCATGGCAGTGGCCTGCTGCTGTGGCCACGCCAAGCGGTGCTGGATGGGCGAGCCACCTGCGGCGATGAACAGGTGACTGATGATGAGGCACACCTGGTAGCCCAGTGTAAGCAGCTGATGCTGTACCGTGGTCGCATACGCGCGCTTATCTGTGGACAGAGCAACCGGCACCTGCTCCACAACGACGTATGAAGGCTGGAAGGACTCGACTGCATCCAGCAGAGGGTACACCATGTTGTTTCGAACCTGCACAGCGGTACCGAGTGTCGTCTGCGCACCTCGTGCTGAGTTGCCACAGCAGTCATTGCAGGACAGCAGCGGGAAGAGGTGAGCAGACATATACTCTACCTGATCTGTGTCCATAACGTTGGATTTGGAGCTGTGTGGATTGGCCCCTGAGATGTCTTGGCATGGAGGGCCGGCAAGAATGATGGATACTCCACCCGGCCAAGGGAGTTTTTTCAGCTCCCTGAGGTTTTCAATGTAGCTCAACAGCTTGCCTTTACCACCCCGAGCAATTATGTCGTTTGCACTGAGCCACTCTGATGGACCAGGAGTGCGGCAGGAGAAGAAGAGCTGCGTCTCGGCCCTGCAGAGCAGTTGAACCAAGCCTGAGCCGTCCTCTCCTCACAGGCCCCGGACGCTGTAGCAGTACCACTACAGTAGCGGAAACAAGTGCTCCATCAGCTATGGCAGTGGCACGCAAAAGCGAGGGTTCGGGCTACTCACCGCATGAGTTTCTGCATCAAGAAGCCCTTCGACCTCATGTTGGCGGGGAAACGCTGTGCTGCATCCGCCATTCGAAAATCAATAATATCAACGATCTCGTCACGCCTACAAGCAGTCACTGGGCCATCGTATGCAGAGTCATGCGATCACAATGGAATCTGTGAATGAACAGAAGGCGCGATGGAGTACCTGGAGCGAGGCATCCGATCGTCTGATAGCCCGTGCGGTGGGCGGGCAACGGCCTGGCATACTGCCTCGTGCAGTGCAGGAATGAGACCCGCTTTGCAGCAATTGTGAAGGTACTCGACGCAGGCTAGTGTGAGCTCCCACGTGTGATAATGGCTCGCAGGGGGCGCTGGCGGATTGGTGTCAGCACTTTGAAGCCCCGACACAAAAGCTGATGCAAATACTTGCGAGTACTCCTGCACCCCGCTGCCTGTCACCTCACCATGCTGGCATCACACCATGTACCACAGTAGGCGGTGCTGCAGCAAGTAGCATCATATCTGGGCAGAAGCATCGTGGCTGCATGACAACATGCAGGCTGCTCCAGCTGCAGTGTAAAAGCTCAACATCGGTACGCGCTGGCAGCTTGGGAGTACAACCTGATCAGGGCAACATCATGGCATGCTTGCAGGAGAGGTGGGACAGGTAGACGAATTCGTGTTTCGAAAGGTGGCACAGTCTGACAGAGGGGCGCCTGCACCACACCTGCATGAAGTGTGGTAGGTATACATCAATGAAGAGCTCATCCAGATGTAGTGCCTCGATCTCTGCCTTGTACACTGCCTGCTCGCTGTGCATGTCTGTTGCAATGCTCGTGATGGCCCTCATGAGGGCGGCCTTCCCCGCAGCTTGAAACACTGCCTGCTTTGGCATGCGCTTGACACGCCTGTCTGCAAACGAGCCCATGCTTCTCGCCAAGTCCAGCACTGCCTTCACGGCCTGGCCGTTGCTCAGCTGGAACTGAATTCCGTCGGCGGCATCCCTGCCTTCCGGGCAGTCCCGGATGAAAGGCTTCAGGCATGACGCTTGACCCTTCACGTGGGAATAGGCTGCAGCTTCCGCCATGTCTCGAACACAGAGCTCTCGTGAGCTCTCACTCTTGAGTTGGGTATGCAGTGCCTTCATGCTGCAGCACATGGCGTTGAACTCCTCCACACCCATATGGAACACCTCTTCCCGTGGCTTATTGGCCTTGATGGTCAAACAGGATGACATACACATGTCCACCGTCCACCCCGGATCTGGAGCGGCATGATCCAGCCCTCCTGCTCCAGCAAACAGCTTCAATGGGCGCTGCGCTGCCTCATCATCACATCTGGGTGCCTGCATCAGGCCTTGGGGTATCAGCCCTGGTTGGCGTTGGCCGCTTCACTAACAATGGTCGATTCACAAGCAAACGTTCGAGCTGAAGCCCACAGAGGCATGCGTGGACTCCGAGGCTACAAGGCACATGCGCAGAGCTCATCCAGTGCAGGGCCTGATGGCGAGTTGCGCGCAATACGGGCCACACCTGTGGTGGCAGCAGGTCCGTGTACTTGTAGTCTGTTGCATGCTGCACAAACTTGCAGTACATGGCTCCGTCTGGCGGCAGTGCCTGGTCATGCCGGAGGAAGTGGACACCATGGGCCACCGACCGGATGTTCTCCAAGCCGATCAGGGTGTGCATGTGAGCCTGGCCAGCGTCGCTCAGCAGGAAGAGCTCCTGCGAGCCGCCCGCACGGCCGTGCCTTGCCAGCGCCAGGCTCTGGGGCATACGGAGCTCTGCACGGCACCGGCACAGCTCAGCAGCCATGCATGGGACATCCGGCTGCAGCACGGGCCGCGCTTGTGCCACCCAGCAGGCCTATGCACACCGGGGCTGAACTCTGCAGCCATGCGCTCGCGCCCACAGCCGCAGGACTCGCGCCCACAGCCGCAGGACTCGCGCCCACAGCCGCAGGACTCGCGCTCATCCACACATGTAGAGCATGTACCTGCGCCGCCGCACCGTGCCGACACAGCACATCCTGGGTGGCACACGCTGGTGTACCAAATCAACGGTGTACGGCACAGCTGTATGTCCGAGAGTTGACGACAGGGCGGCGGATGCCGGAAGCCTGTGGCAGGAGAGCAACAGAGCGGGCTGCAGCGACGCATCGCGCAGGCGGCTCACCTGGGACATGCATGCGCCGCGGCGGCGGCGGGATGTTGGCGTGGCAGAGCAGGCCGCCAGAGGCGCAGCGGTGCCGCGCGAGGTGTGCGCGGTGCCGGGCGGCCATCGCCGGTGCGTTGGCGGCGGCGAGCGCCCGCCCGTGGTCGCTCGCCATCGCCTTGGCCATGTCCACGGTGCGCTCCCGGAACAGCCGCAGGGGCCACGGCTTGTGCTCCAGGCCGTCGAACGACGACTGCCCGTGGCCGCGGAGGTGGCCCTCGTGGTCCCCCGGGTGCACAAGAACCTGGCAGTCGAACCTCAGTGCATCCTGCGCATGCATGTACACATGACCGCCGGCGTACACGTGTGCACCCGACCGCCTGGTGCAGCCCTGGGCCTCCCGCCCATGGCTGCACACGCAGATGCATGTGCCTTGTGTGACCTGGATCCGAAGCCGCACAGGTAGCAGGCTGCAGGTGTGGGTGATGAGCACCCGCGCAGTGAACGGGTGCAAGCTGACCGATGCATGTGCTCGAGGCATGCGGGCGCGACCGCATGCACGCAGTGAGGGAAGCGCACGTATCTGTCGAGAAAGATCTCCCTCACAACCCACAGGTCGTGCTGCACGCCAGTGAAGCTGTACATCGGCCGCGAGTCCAGCCGCACCGAGACGACGTCCCCGACGCGGATCTGCATGCATGCTCCCCTCACCACAACGCACCACACTGCTCACAGCTCAGCCGAATCTGCATGCATGCGGTGCATGCAAATGCACGTCTGCAGCAGCACCCAACCGAAAAGGCGCCCTGGACGAGCAAGGCACCCCGTGGCTTGTGCGTTTACCCCTTGGCTGTAGCGTTGATCTCCGCGTGATACACTCCCGGACCTGGCCACTGTCGGGTTCCTGCCGGCCAGTCAGCGGCCGCAGGGGCCTGATGCCAGTGCAGGATGTGGCACAGCGGTGCCTTCAGCGCAGGCGCACCTCCATGTTGGAGTCCTGTCCCGGCACACTGCCAGGGCATCGATCGTACTGCAGGCAGTCCCAATGGCTCTTTGCCGCGTCTGTAAAGAAGCCAGGCCTCTGGTCGTCGCCACCCACGACACACAGAGAGGCCACCATCTTGAGACGAGCCTGCTCACACACCACCTCGTGCCACGGTGTCACGCTGTGTGCTGGGATACGATCAGTCAGATGCTCCCGTGCACTGTCGTGGATGCATCCGGGGATGTGATTTGACAACTGTGCAGGGCCATTCTGTCTGTGCACCTGCCTTGGGTGTGCTTCGCGGTGCAGGATGCGACTGAGGGAGCAGTTCAGCTGCCTGGTGCTGACAGGGTGGCTGCAGACACGCGTCACACATGGCCAGTGGATACAACTCATGTGCCGCTGATGAGATGGTGAATCGGAGCGGAGCGCAGGCGGGCGCACCACTGCAATGTGGTCTTGTTCAAAGACTGAATGGAATGTGGCCTGGGGGGGAATGTCCCAGAAGCCGTTGTCTAGGATGGCTGCCCCGACGTCACAGCCTTCGCCGATGCCGTCTCTGACGCGGTGGAATTCCCTCCGCACGGACTCTGGCAGCGCCGCGCGGTGGCCTGTCTTCTGCTTCTTGTTGCGGTGGCCCTCGTATGCTGCCATGATGGCCTGAGCGGCGATGCGGGCGAGAGGGCGGACGGTCTCATCGTCCCAACCGCCGCCATCGTCCCGCACGCTGTGCAGGCACACTCGATGTGGGAACTGGTCTCGGACTTCCACCTGCAAGGCGCCACAAGACAGTGTGCTGGAGATATGAGGTGCTGTGTGCTGTGGCAGCAGTGGCACAGCAACGTGAGGCCACAGCATGCATGTCGTACCGATGGGCGTCCGCCAAACAAGCAGACATGGCCATCGCCCGAGTGTCTCGCGGAATCCTTCGAGCATGGATGGGCCACCTGTATGCAACTGGTGATAAAGCGGCTGGAATAGGCTATCCCATGCCCCCGAGGGAGCTAGTTAGACCTGTCGCATGCCATGGGGTGTGGGCCATGCCACATCACCACAGCTTCATCAACACAGCTGCACAGCAGCACCTTGCGCGTGCTTGGCCCAGCTCAGCAGCAAGAACGCACCCAGTCGGAATCGACCCTGAGATGGCGCTGTTGGTGTCCCATGCCTCACAACTTGCACAACTCGAGGGTTGCTTGATTCTGGTAGGCAGAGATCCACTCAAACGCGAACCAAACATCAACAATAGTATTCAACGCCTTTCCAATGTAGGCTATACGTCACACCGTGTGCTCATGCGTGCCATGTGCGCGTTGTCTACCGGATGCAGCTGCGAATGCACGGCTCAGTGCACACACGCGCGCAAAACCTAACGGCCGCACTGATAAGCCACAGCGGAATCGCGGAGACATGCCATGATATGACGTTTATGCAGCATCGGATAGATCAACACGATCTGCGTTTGTGTGCAACCGATACATGATGTCTGTTCTACCGCTCCGAACTCTCCGCCACTCACTGCACGCGCACACAACACACCTGTGCCACAATATCGCAAAATGTGCTATCAATCAGGGGCGTTCAGCTTGCCCGAGAGCGGGGGGAGCTATTGCAGCGCCAGAGTACTCCAGGAAGTTGAGCATGCATATACCATGTGCTGTGGGCCTGTGGCATGGTCTGGAGCCATTAAAAACCCCCGGTTGAATCGAATTTGGCTCTCTCGGCGCTACCAGAATATGTACCCATGCCTAGTGGCGTCCATTATGAGGCTGGCCCTTGCTGGTTCAGCACATCGGTCGAGAGGACCACGCAAGTGCATGGGTTTACATGCAAGTCAGCCACACCCAAAACTGTGGGCGCACAGCCACCCATGACATAGTTTGAGGAGTATGCCTTGTGTTACGGTTACGCTCTGCTGGCAGCGCTCGCACAGGCCATTTAAACAAAGCCTCACCTGCTCCGTAACGAGAATCGCCTTGGACGCATGCAAGGCCGCTGTATTTCTGCCAGACGTCTGCGCCTTTGCCGCCTGCGAGCGCTTGCCCAACCATGCGTGTCTGGTGACGGTGTGGTCTGCATGCACGTTTCGCACGCATGCAGGGTTCAAGGGCAATATCCAGTCGACGCTGCGGAGTGCCTCTCAGTATTTGCCGCCTTCAGTGCATTATGAGAAGTCCAGCGGTCAGTGTGTGCGCGTGCTGTATGGCTTGCAGGGCGACATGTTCCGGGTGAGGTGACTGCTGCATTTTCATGTGCCTACTGTGTTTGTGATTCTCATGCGTTACCCCTACCCGATGCCGCGCTTTTGCTGTAATATCCGAGCACCCCTGGAACCAACCATGTACGCTTTCCGAGGCAAACTTTGTGATTTACCGCGCGACGCCACGCTTCACTACGGCAGGTTGCCAAAGATTCTGCCTCACTGATCTGCCCGCCATGACTTCTGACTACATACGTGCGGCGATGGCCAGGTCTTTGCGATTGCCCCGTGCTCATCTGCGCCTGCCACCGCCGGCCTGTGCACACATACAGGCCCACCGAGCCCCTGCTTTGCTACCCCATCCAGTACAGGCCAGCGAATACGAAGGAGTCGTGACTCAACACGACACATGCAAGCACATGCACTCGGACCCATCTCGTCACATCTCGTCACACTCCCCGTGTGGCCACACCTGGTCTTCTGCCGCGAGCCCGTCATGTCCAACATCCACTCCTCTCCATCTGGTCCGGGCCTCCTCCCTCGTCCGCTACCATCGGCACTCGCACATGGCTGTCCTGCAAGGTGTGGCTTGTGGGGTGGAGGCTGTCGTACACTGCCTGCACCCTAGCACTGCCTGCAGCAGACCACAGTCGCCGCTGTCAGAGGGCCTGGGAGGGTGTGTGAAGAATCATGGTACTCAACCGTTATACCAAGATTCTTCACACGGTGCCCAAAAGCAAATGCAATGTGTGTGCTTGGTGGGAGTGCGTGCTCAGATCGGAGTCAGACATAACCTGCGGTCGGATTTCCACGGTTCTTGTTTCTGGCATGTGCATGCGATGTGTTGTGGTTCATCGGTCTTGGATACGCCAAACCAAATGCGCCGGAGAACAGGCGACCGTGTCGGCATGCAAACGGCCACTCTTTGTCTTGATCTCGCACCTGCCGGTCCACCTGGTCACCGGCTATGTAATTGCCACCGTGCATCATGTGCACCCAGGTCAGGCACGATCACATTGCTAAGCAACGGACCAGTGCGTGTCGTGATCAGCCTGAACTCCAGGTGGGGCCGCTGTGTGGCAGTGCATATCTTCTGATGTCACATGCAGGGGATCTGTGTGCTGAGGTATGGCTAGCTTGTGCAATGGTGCGTGTGGGCCTCACTGTGGTCTCCGTTCCATCTGGCGCATCTGAGCATACAATGTCAGCCATCACGGGCCGAGGGGTGCCTGTGGCAGCGTCACACGGGCAACCAAACAGAGACCCGGCATCGCCAAGGGATAGACACGAGCAAGCCCACAAACATAACAGGCATCTCACCCTGCTTGCCACATAACATACGCACCTGTGGCAGTGCAATACGTTCGTAGACGTGGGTGGTTCGAGTGTGTAGTGCATCAAAGGGGCGCATACTTTGCCTGTGCTTCACCGCTACGGCTATCAAGTCTGAGAAGCGGCCCCGAGAGCCGGAACGTGCTTGCGTCGACGTTGGGCCAAGGGTCTGTTTGCCAGCTCTCGCACGAGCACTGCGCAGTGCCTCATAGTACATAGCCCCGCAACCTGACTGTACTGGCGTGATAAGTTCCTATCATCAAAATTTCAGAGTATTGCTGAACCAATACCGCTAGGACCAGCGGTGGTCATTGTCAAGATGGCTTCCACGGCTCGGCGGGTGCACGCACAACATACCGATCACAGTTACGGCAGCTTTCTGCCACTTTCCCACTGTTTTTTACCTGTGACGTGAAACGAAGGCGGTGAAGCCTATGGGAAGCACAGGATGCGTGGCAGCTTGAGCTCGGCCCAACTAACCAAGAGCCTTCTAGCGCGGGCATTACGCGGGCATGAGGCATAACTCAGGCATGCGGCATTGTGCCCTGTGAAGGATGGCGTCAGATGCTCACGTTTGCCATGGTGGACGATGATCGCACCCAGAGTAGTAGTATCACCGTGACAAGAGGGGCGTGAGGGACGCGTACCATGCACATGTGACGTGTGGTGGCGTGAAAACTCGCGTCAGGCATCCTGGATACAAGCGCAATAACAAGTCACGACTTCAGGATCGCGAGTAGCTCACGTGCCACACAGCTATTTAAGTAGATAGCGCAACATTGCACAGGCATCCATAAGGCACTTGCATCCATGGGAAAAACTCTGTCAAAACACAGTACAAGTGACAACATGGAGATTGAGGATCGAGTCAAGTCGCTAATCGCCGAGAACAAGGTGATGGTGTTCTCCAAATCATATTGTCCCTTCTGTCATAAAGCTAAAGCAGCGCTCGGCCAATTTACGAAGGACTTCACCGTTCTCGAGGTATGTGCTGTCGACACCATACAGCATGAGTGTGACTTGCACTAATAATGTTTCTGGTTTAACAAATATTACCTCTGTGCCGTGCCAGTTTACGGTGAAGTCGGTTTGCATCTGTCGTACCCAGGCACTCAGTCATTGCGAGTACTGAGGAGGATGCCATGTGCAGCTTGATCGCGAAGCCGACGGTGCAGCTATTCAAGACTTTCTCCTGAAGCTAACCGGGGGCCGGAGTGTGCCGAGAGTTTTCATCGAAGGCAAATTCTTGGGCGGCGGTGATGAAACCGCAGCAGCTGCTGCAAACGGGCAGCTCGAAAAAATGCTGAAAGAGGCGGGTGTCATTTGATATGCCAGGAAATACCTTTGCGGCAAGAGTAGGATTAGTGAGTTTCTGGTGAGCTGGGTGTAACCTTGCCCCGCATTCTGTACTAATCCACACGTTCTATTCATGCGTACACAACTGAGGCCGATGTGGGTCACCGGAAAATTTACACAACGGGTTCTTCTTTGAACAATACGTCTGCCGGGTACAACTCCAAATCAGCCGCCTCTTCTAATTACTCATTAATTCAAATGCACCTGCATCGCCTGATGCGAGCGAGCTAAGAACCATGTAACTTGATGAACGCTGTGGAATCAGCCTCACCGTACTCTCCTGCTCCAAATGTTGCAAGCATTGATGTGAGCTACCCCGTGCTATCAATGGTGTAAATGCTGGCTCTGAAACTTGGGAGTCTGCTGTCGTGAAAGTGGACAGGCAGATAAAATGGGTCACCTCCAGATTGGCCTTGTTCCGAATGGGCACAATGGAGAGCTGATTCCACACGGGCGTCCCATCCTTGGCGAAATTGAGAATCTTGCCGGTGTAGTTTCGCCCACGTGAAAGTGCACGTTCAAGGGCGACTGATGCGACACTTGCATGCCTGCGACCGCCGGGAACCGACTGCAGGAACCTGCACCCAACAAAGATCATACAAAAAGGTTAGCATCTTGCAGTGCAGGTGACAGACAAAAGAAGAGCAAAGCTCACTTGCATGGCAGTCCAACAGCATCCTCGAAAGAGTATCCAGTGTCAGCATGAAACTTTGAGTTGACATAAGCCACTGGATGCCCTGGACTTGTCGCATCCAGGATGCACAGTGCACAAGGACTGCTGTACAACAGGCTTGCCAGTGCCGCCTTCTCCTGAGCGTCCCCATCATCGCCTCCAGCGATCCTGCACTGGCACACGCTGACTCGGACACTGTTGTACCCATGGAACAGTTATAGACAGCATCAGTGCAGGACAGTGCATGGGGGAAATGAGGGGTCATACGATGCTAGCAGAGATGTTGGCAGGGCGTGCAGGTCTCTTGGAACAGCGCTGCTGATCAGACCTGGCACTGGTGGGGAGGACAAGGCATCTGTTGCTAGTGGGACAACCACGGCTGCAAGAGCTGTCGGGTCCTCCACAACCGTGGAGACGACCGCCTCATCGGGCTTTGCACCACCATTGGCCTCCGAAGACAGGTCTGGTGTCACAGCTACAGCAGGAGAAACATGCACGAGACTGGATCGAGGCCGCGGGACTGCCTGCTTCACCTTGGGAGCTGGTGCGCCCGCAGAGCGCGACTGCAGGAGGAGCTGAAGCGCATCAGAGAATGACCCGGATGCCTTCATCCCACCTTTAACCTGTCGCCGCACTGGTGCCACATCGTCTGGGCCAGCAGGTGCATCCATAGATGCTCCTGCTCCCTCACCCGATTGTTTTACTTTACCAGGCTCCTCTTCAACAGACAATTGCAGGTCACGTGGCTTCAAGGCATGCTTGGCGAGCGTAGGTGTCATGGCAGGCACCTCCTGGCTCTTGAGGCTTGGGAATGACAGCTCACCAATATCCGGGAAGTCTGCAAGGTCATTGCCGGGCCCTGCCACCAAGGCCGGCCGCACTGCGGGGTTGATGGTCTGTGCCACCTTGTCCAGCAGCTCCCTGGCTGCCGAGGCCTTCCTGCTTGTGCAAGCCGGGCGGAACGTTTCAACCCGCAGTAATGGGCCACTTGCATCTCTCTGTTCGATCAAACCGTTGCTCGCGTCGCCACTGACTGCCGCTAGCTGCCCTTGCAACCCTGGCGTGTTTGCCGGAGCAGACGAGCCAGCCTCTGCAAAGACACATGATGGGTTACATACTGCAGCCCAACACAGGTACGTGGAGCACGGCAAACAGGACATGGCTAATGAGGACATCTTTTGCCTGCCACCAAATCAGGCAGCGTGCAAACACTGCAGGGTGGCCTGTGAGGAGCCATGGCCTTGGGGAAGCACACCTGAGCAAGGGAACATGAGCGACGAGGGGCGCTGCATCCCGTAGTTGTCCTCAGCTACAGCGGTGTCCGACTCATCACTTCCACTGGATACAAGCGACTCCACCGACGAGTTGACGTTGTTCTTCTCCGCCAGGGGTTCCACATCCGCCGGGGCCGGAACGTCATCCTTAGTGGCCACGTCAAAGCTAGGCCGCGAGTCACGCGATGCACGAATGGGGATGGGGTGTGACCTGTGCGATGGCCACACAAAGTCATCATCATCAGACATTGAACACCCCACTTCTGGCTCCGCATCGGGAGCCATCTCAGCTTCCGGCGCTTTGCGGTCTATGGTGGCGGGCTTGAAGAGCATGCTGGCCGTGGCCATCTGATAGTACGGCGCAGCACGCAGCGCGTCCTCCTCGTCATCCCCCTGGCTCTTCTCCGCAGCGCTCTTGATGGATGACAGAGCATGTGTCAGTTGAGCAGCAGTAGGCGGCAGAGGTGCGGATGAGGCGTCCGCCTCTTCGATTGCGGGCGCAAGCATTGGCACGAATGTGTCCGGCGTGCCGGCAAAGCTCTCCTGTGGCATCAGGCGCGGCAGCTCCTCCGACTCAGCACGGCGCCACGATTGCGCGCGGTCGGACAGAGAAGCGCGGCGGTCTACCGAGCGCGTTGTAGGCATGTTACGCGGCATGGACGGCGGGGGGCGGGTCGGCCCGGGCGGCACCGGAAGGGTGGCCGACTGCGAAGAGGACAAGCTCCGGCGGTGAGGGGGGACGTACGATCCAGGTCGCGTCGGGGATGCTGCTATCGGGGTTGTGACCGCATTCCAGGTTGTTGTGGAGCTGTTGCATGCGATGTTGTTGTAAATGCCCGACAGGGACGGGCGACCGGAGCGCTGGGCAGTGAACGTGTGCCGCCGTGTTGAAACGCGGGGCACGTTGCGGCTTGCCGAAGGGAC
This sequence comes from Ulva armoricana, assembly GCA_032360965.1. Lineage (NCBI taxonomy): Eukaryota > Viridiplantae > Chlorophyta > Ulvophyceae > Ulvales > Ulvaceae > Ulva > Ulva armoricana. The sequence goes on from JAUMHO010000012.1 coordinate 1,501,747, forward strand.
AGCCACCTTTTCTACCGGGACACTGGCACTCTGCACATACATTCCCTCCTTGAAACCTCATGTCGGCCCATACAGGCGATGTCACAACACGGCAATCTGCGACCGATATCTCCATCTGCATGCGAGATGCGTGTCCCTGTGATATGCGACCTTACGTTTGCGACATGGATTGACACATCATGAACTCTGACAGCAGAATAGCAAAACATTTCATACAGAGCACATGTAGAGCAAATGCACACACGGGCGTACCGCGAGGGCATCAAGTGCAGCCTGCCGTGCCTCCGAGCACTTGGACATCACTGTCTCAGAAGATGCCATATATGGAACAGGCACCGATCTCCAGCCAAACTTGTACTCTCCAGCAGCGATAGGTGCGCGCTCGATGTACTTGACAGATACCTCACAGTTGCAGGCGACCAGCAGGCTGTTATCGGATGCAATGTGCGCTTGCCACAATGAGTGTGTGCCGTTGCAATCATTTGTCGCAAGCACGTATCCAACCTGTGAGTCATACACAACGAAGCTAAAGCTGCCGCGGAGCTTGGACATGAATGTAGGCCCGAGCTTCTTGAACAAAAGGGCAACCACCTGCACACAGGGCAACGTGCTGCTCTGAATCGCTTATTTCCTGGAAGTGAGTATCATCCATCACATCGCATGTCAACAGGTCGCTTCACCACGGTGCCACAAGCTGCTTTGTAAAGGTTTGCTGAATGCACAAGGTTTGTTAGTCACGCAGCCACCATGCATCATGGGTGCTAGCATGCATTCCTCAAATGACTGTGGCACACACCTCTGCGTTATTCAATGGTGACAGTGCTCGAACAGTCTCCAACAGATAGGAGCTGCCGGCATCAAGGCCAGCCTCTTCCAAGCAGTACTTCTTCACACAGTATGCGTAGTTTTCGATATGTCTGCAGGCGATGGTTATGGTCAGCGAAATGTACCCATATAGCGCAGTGAGCAATGCAAAATTGTCACTTTGTGGAGCTCGCACCCAACAAAGATTGCCATCCATCTGTTCTCCACCAGGGCATAGTCACACCCACTCATGTATGTCGCCCCAGCCCCGGGAAGAAACGCCATCTGTGACCCTTCTGCTTCCGCATGCATTGTCTCTAAATGGTGTTTCAGACTGAGGGACTGGAATGCACGTTCCAGAGATTTATCACCAGACCCACGCGTGTTGCCTTGGACACAAAGCAGAGCGAATGCCTTATCTTGGGCGCCGGCACCAGGATGCATGATGGAAAACTTGCACAGGACAGCGCTGATTAAGCTTCGAGTCCTTACAAGTGAGCGCCAAGCATCCTGTACACATGCCTTGCTGAATCCCGGAACGTCAAGCGCTGTGCAGGTAGGAGAAGCCCAGAGCGCATCCAAACAGTATGAATGCCCGAGAACAGACTACCACAGGTATTGGCAGCAATATTTCGTTCAATGGTGCGCACAGCGGAGTTAATTTCCGCAATCAAGCGGATCTAGCGAGTGGAGCAATCCCCGTCAGCATGCCTCCGGTGAGGCGAAGGTGGTAAGCAGCACTACTGCGTCAATATAATACACAAATACACTACAATAATTCAGTTTCGAGTGTCTGCGGGGGGCGTTGTGACGCTGGGAGGTTGGGGGGAAAGGGGGGCGCAAAGCGTGAAGCAGCTTTATGCTGCAGAGATATGTACTCGAATATCATAAAATAAATGCCCTTATTTTACAGTGCATTTTGCTTATGTGCACATCGAAATCCGCTGTCTGCGGCATCCTACTGGTGCCAGCAACAACCGCAGGGCACCACCGTCAATCTAACCGACACGATTTGATTACCCAAAACTCAAGCCGCGAGGTGATTTGGCCGCAATCGCTCAACGGCATGCCCCGTCTCGATGCCATTTTGCAGCTGTGTTCAGCTGAAAGATCGTGTGTTTGCTCGCGAGACGGCTTCTCTCACTGTCGAGGTAGAGAATGGACCCGCTTCGCACTCACAAGCTTCTAGTTCGTCGTGCCCCACACGGATCACTGCATTAGTCACTGCCAGCCGTCGGCATTCCCCGGACTTCTGTGCTCAACATTGAAATTCCCTTTCCAGATCGGCGCGGTCCCGGCCCTGTGGTGGCACGACCACCTCGGGGAAGTTCGCAATACAAACGATTCAACCGGGGCACAAACCGACGTTAGAACAAGGTTTCTATAGGCATCAGCTGCCAACTTAAATTCTGTGTTTGTGAGTACGTGCGGCGTGCCATTCGCGGCCTCAATATCTTGGATTGAACGAGACACAACGATCTCAGGCTGGGCATGCCTCCAAGGCGCAGCAAGGTCAGAAACAGAGACCCTAAACAATGATTGTTGCCAAAAACTTATACTTCAAAGCCAATCTGGTCCATGTATCAACTCACATATGTGCACATATGTGTTGCTATATTGCCAAACCCGCCGCATCGCACTGCCATGTTACATGGACTGCGATCCTGGGTCCAGCTGTTTGTTTATTTCCTCGCTCGCAAAGCAGCTGGCGAACTGTGAACTTGCCCGTTGAGCCGGCATCCGACACTTCGTGTGGCAAGAGCATGGCAACGCACCAGCAACGTTGGGTTTGATACGAACCAGCAACAGCGCTTTTTCACAACTCCCATGACCTTGGAAACCTGTTCAAGACGACATGAGCGCCAAATCCGGATTGGTGTGCTTGCGCGCAAGATTTCCGAAAATGCAGCAGCAGGTCGCATGCCCATGCTGGCTGTGCACAATAATGCTTGCAGTGCGCCGCAAACATTGTGGTCAGCAACAGCATGAGCATAAAGGAGCTAGAGTGGCTTCTGAGAGTCAAATTTGCTGTCTGAGGGTGAATGTTATACGGAGAATCAAGCAAAAGCCCAGCACCGACAAGGGGTAACGCGCACGTCAGCACGAGCCAAACCAGCACGCATACAACCTCAACAGTCACCTCGCTCCAACCCATCACCCTGCAAGCAAACACACGCATACACCGATCTGCCAGAACTTTCACAATGCACTGAAGGCAGCAAGCACATCCGAGAAGCAATCCAACTCTGGACAGTGCCTAGAGCCTCGCATGCCCTAGAGACCTACTTGCAAACTCCGACCGTCGCTCAACATACATGGCCTTGGGCAAGTACTTGTGGGGGGCCGTGTCGGAACCGCGGCACCCCCCCTGCATCGGGGGGCGCCGCGAATGGGGGTGGCCGAGAGTGAGTGGGGCGGGGCAGGCAGGGCGGGGGGGGATTGCGCGGAGAGGCGGAGAGGGGAGGGGCCGGCGGGCTGACTAGAGGAGGGAGGCCGGGAGGGGGGGGCGTGTGGCAGCCTGACGTACGTGTTGGGGCGGAGGGCGCGCCAGACGGTCCATGCATCGGATCACGGGGACTGCCTCAGCGTGCACTGCCCTAGCCAAGGTCCAATATCATCAGCCTGGAGCATTTTCAACACAGCTGCAAGGTGTTCCTAAGCTGAAGGTCACCATACGTTTTTATGCGAGCGAATCTCATATGCATGGCAACATGTCAAGCGGAAGACCTATCTGACCTCGATTAAGCTACTTTAAGCTCAACCTAATATCCAGAAAACCGTCAGCGTTGAAAGCGCAATAGTCTGCACAACGAGGGATCCCGCGAATTTTTTAACCCGGGTGGGGGTGTGCCATGCATATGGCGCCTTATATGTCAGGATTGGTAGTGTATACAAAGGGAATCACCCTACTGCCTGAAGGCAGGCAAGACTGGGCAAAAGTGTGGTCCACCGTGCCACGTCTACATACCGGATTCAGTGGTAGCATGCGTGGAATAACAAGCAGGATGGAATGTGGCACGAGGCCGGAGGTGAATGACGGCATGCTTTCAGCAGAAGGGTACACATCAAACAACCACCCACACCTCCACAGGGCAGGAGAATCAGACTCAACATCGGCCAACATAGGTCAGGAACTGTGCAGGTCCTGGACCAGCAGGAAAATCTGTGATGTCCCAAGCAATGTGAGTCTATCTTGCGAAGCACATTCCCAGGTGCCATACCCAGACAGTACCAGACTCATGCATCCAATTGCGTCCAGTCAAAGGCATGATCGGGTCATCTGTGCATAACTTTGGCCTGTTGCCAAAAAACGATTACTCAGTCTGCGGTATTCTCAGGCACTTCAGCAGCAAGTGTTGTTGGCAGTGACTCTGGTGCTTCTCGATCAAGCTGTGATGCTTCACAAGCGTTGCCGCTCTCAGGCACTTTCCATCGGAGCAACTGACCATACGCCTATCTCACCTATCTGACCTTGCGGTCCAGTGGTCGGAGGATGTGATAAAAGGTGACACCTTTTTCTGAAGGTCTTGGGCTCGATTCCGCGTGCCCCCCTGGGTTTCGAACACAATCGCACGTGACTGCCTCACTTGGCACAAGGGGAGGTCCTGTGATTTGCGTGTGGTTGTCTGAGGGGGGTTTCCAGTTGGTTTACCCCCTTGGCTTGTAGTCCCGGTTATCCGGCCGGGAGATGTCAAGGTGCTTGTAGGCTTTGGCGAGAACGTGTCACATATACATTTACATTTACATAAGCCACCCCTGATGACATTATTTCGCAAAGTCCAGCTGCACACGGGCCAGTTCTACCCGCTCAGTCTGTAAGAAGCAACAACCAGAGGTGTTGCTTGAGCCATGTATCCTGAACACCACCACGCATGAAGACCTTGCACCCACCCGACGCGGTACCAGTGCGCATGCGGTGTGATGCACAACAGCCGAATACTGATTGGCATCATCTTGTGCCAGTGCGAGTCAACCCGCACTTGCAAACCGCATCATGTTGTGACTTCTGGATTGACACTGCCCCGCAAGTCGGATACGTTGACATATGTGTGAGTGTTCTGGGAGAATGCCACTGCCGGCCCCCACATATTGATTCAGACCCCGTGCAGCCACACTGCACCAGCAATTTACATGAGACAGTTTGCCACGTGTTGCTCAAAGGTTGGATTCTTACCTGGGGGTTTCGTTACTGCGTTACCTGGTGAGATGGAACCTGTTTGGGTTTGGTCAGCTGGCGTGAGTCTTTACTCTCCCCCACAAGAAAATGACTCAACCGTCAGGACTTATGCTTTCAGTCATTGCAGGTGCATTGCACCTCCCAGATCTCATCACACGGCTAACAGGCGGGCATCACCAGCAGCCACGCACCGAAATGAGCCCAAGCACGCACATGTTTCGGCGCCATCGGGTCAGTCTTGCCAGCCGGCACTGTGGCACAACGATATGGCCCCGACTTGTTGGTCGTTGTCATGCACCTGTTGTCCAGTGGATCTCGCCATTGCGGGATGGAGATGTCGTGGACCGATGTTGCAGTCACATTGGTGGTCCCTCGGCCGGCGTGGCTGGTTTGGTTGCTCTTCCTTTGCCTGCGGGAGAGATGGCTCGTGTGGTCGCACACCTTGGTCGTGACCATGGTTTGTACCAGTGTGTGCCTTTGAGGGTTCAATCGGTCCCGGTCGCCGGAGGTGTCAATGTCCTCATGGATACGGCAAAGTAATCATACATGTTTCAGTGCGCATCATTCACTTAGTGCAGCCATGTCTACTCTCTCCTAATAGACAAAAGCATCGGTCACACACATCATGATCTGTGCTCACATTCTTCGATCTGAAAGACAGGGTTTTGTAAATATGCCATGCACTCGTGTGACGCCATGAAACTCATGATCACCTGTGACACCCACACGATGAACTACATCAAGGAGAATGTAGTGAGGCAAGCCGTCGAAAACACTCTAGTGCTGCTACGGACACACGTTGGTTTACTGCTGTCGCATTTCCAACGGGAATCGTCGAACCCAGGCAGCCCATCGTGTGCTGGGCTGAGGCTGGCGGTAGTGCTAATATCGCATTGCGCTCACTGCTGCCCATGATGCTCTCTTTCTCGAACACCTGGGCTCCCGGAAACGTCAGACACAACAATCATCCCAAAATCGCTGCTCAGCGGTCGGTTGCAGGTAACACTGCTGGCGCATGGCCTGGTAACTACAGCATGGGAGCATGGGGGCTGGCGACATCGGCACTGACACATGGGCCCGGGCTAGTGTGTTTGACAATGATGAATCGTAAACAAGTACAACTGCAGTCGATCGCGCTTAATATACTTTTGGTACACTGTTGTGTGCGATATATTCCGGAGTTTGCGTGCATGCAAATCCTGTACCTTCGAAAGCCAAGGGACATCGCCTGGAGAGCCTGGCATAGCAATAATCAACGCAAACGCCACGCAATGGTCGGAACACAATGTGTGCGAATGGTTGAACATGATCTTTGCCCCGGCATCCATGCGCCTTGTAGGTCGTGGACTATCTTGCAGCGTCAGTGTTGACCACAAAGCCGTGATACTGCCGAGGAGAAACTGCATGTAGTCCCGCAAGGAAGTCGCAAGGTATCGCCGCCACCTATGCAAACCACTGATATGCCAAAATCAACTGACCGAGGGCTTCACGCGACGCAAGTGTCTGAAAGGTGCCCATGGCGAGGCCGCTCGGACCGTCTGCATGCATGTCGAGCGGCTCCTGGAGTCTGCGCCGTCTCCACAGGCAAAAGAGTGGATGCGTTCAACGTGTTCTTGGGGACTTCGTCAACATGACCGACCTTTCTATACACATACAGAGCGACTGCTGCTGAATGTATATTGCACTGTTTCTGCGTTGACTATGCCGACTAGTCTTGTGGCGTGAGCACATTCGTGATCCCATTCTCGATTTTGGCTTCTCGGCACGTGTCGTAAGCCGCATTGTTTGGATCGATTGATCACAGTTGCCGCCCTCTCATTCATATAAATAGTGCAGACTCTGCACCCGTAGTTGTGTACTTTCAATCGCCACCTGCTAATGATCCCACGACTTTCCTGCGGACGGTCCACGCCGGCGTTGCTTTCGAAGTCTACTCTCACAGCGAACGCATCCAAACGTTATTCTAAATCTACCAGAGTTTCTGTTAGGTGAGATTGATGCGATGCCTGTCGAGCACCGCTTTTGTGACCAGCCTGATCGTGACTGTGACACTGCCTCAGTGCAACCGCTTGTCCTGCGTTTCCTAAACAAATTCCATGGTGCAGAATGAGCGCTCAATCCGAAATTGGTCTGGTTGGACTGGCTGTGATGGGCCAGGTGCGGAAGTCCTTCTATGCTGCTCAGGCGGTCGCGAAGTCTTGTGGACCGGACTAATTCGTTCTGACATGCTCCATGCCATGCAGAACTTGGCACTCAACATCGCTGACAAAGGCTTTCCTATCTCTGTACACAATCGTTCAAGTGACAAGGTGGATGCCGCAGAAGAACGCGCTAAGAAGTCTGGTGCGAACGCTGCTTTTTCGGAGATCAACAGCGATAGCTACACCGCATCCATGGCGAGAATCGCTAAGTGTCACGCAAAGGCAGGACTTTGCATGCTTAACCGGTCGGATTCATAATGCTAGCTTGGCATGTGCTGCAGCGAGGTGTATTTTCACCTGTGTACCACTGTTCCCACCCGCGCCCGGCCCCTTCTCGCTATCTGCGCACACCTTGTTCCACAGGACGATGCCCTGCAGGCCTGGACAACCTCACTGGCTACAAAGACATGAAGGACTTTGTTATGTCCTTGCAGAAACCAAGGTACGATCGGTGCCAGACGTGAACCATGTCGTGGGGATCAGCCTGCGCGTGGGGCTGTCAGCAAAGTACGCAACCAGAAACGGGAGACACACTTGCAGGCGCATCATTCTGCTGGTAAAGGCTGGACAACCTGTCGACGCAACCATCGAAGGCTTGATGGAGCATCTTGAGGAGGGAGATATCATTATTGATGGCGGAAATGAGTGGTATGAAAACTCGGAGAGGCGCATGACAGAGGTTGCTGAGAAGGGGATCCGGTATATGGCAATGGGTGTCTCTGGTGGTGAAGAAGGCGCACGCAACGGTAAGATCCTAGCAGGATCCCCCACTATGTGATTGTTTGTGGACTCATTCAGCTGCTCGAGTCCTTCTTGTGCGATTGCGTTCTCTGGTCATCAACACCCGCCTCGCAATGACTTCAAGCCTGACCAGTCTAGCGCCCCGATATTGCAAACAGCGAAGCATTAACTGTTGCCATTCTAGTTGCCCTACTCACGTGAACGATCGATCATGCATGCTCCTCTTCTTGGGCCATAACGCACATTCTGGGGTGCACCATCGCCTCCCCTTCATCTCGACACCCACCGGTATTGCTCATGCATGATCACGGTGCTCTGTACCGCAGCAGGTCATCACTGTCATCTGGCTTGCAGGCCCGTCCATGATGCCTGGCGGCTCCCAGGAGGCATACCAGTACATTGAGAAGATCATGACCAAGGTTGCCGCCCAGGTGGACGACGGGCCATGCGTTACCTACATTGGCTCTGGCGGCTCTGGCAACTTTGTGAAGATGGTGCACAACGGCATTGAGTATGGCGACATGCAGCTCATTGCTGAGGCGTACGACATCCTCAAGAATATCGGAGGTCTCTCCAACAAGGAGATCGCGGAGGTGTTTGCCGAGTGGAACAAGGGCGAGCTCGAGAGCTTTTTGGCAGAGATTACATCCATCATCTTCACTGTCAAGGACGATCAGGGCAATGATGGTGAGCTCGTGGACTATATTCTTGACAAGACGGGTTCAAAAGGCACAGGCAAGTGGACCGTGCAGCAGGCGGCCGAGATGCTCACTCCGGCGCCCACCATTGCAGCTGCGCTGGACGGTCGGTGCGTGCCTCCTGGCCCACCGGGCGATGTGCTGGCACGGTCGCGCATGTCGTGGCAGAGGCTGAGCTGGGGGTGTGTGAAGTGGGCAATGGAGGTCATGGCGGGAATTGTGCACAGGCGGTTGTGTACAGGTACCTCTCGAGCATCAAGGGACAGCGTGAGAGAGCTGAGAAGTTCTACTCAGACTTGGGCATGAGTGGGCCCAAGACGATGGACGTGGACAAGGAGAAGCTGATCAGCGATGTTCGCAATGCTCTCTATGCTTCCAAGATTTGCTCATATGCACAGGTGATGCGCTGCCTGCCTGTCCTCAGCTGCACGCTTACATGATTCCTGGAGCAAGATTCCTGGATTCCTGCTGCAGATCAGTGTTGAATGTTGCTTCCAAGTGTACACGAGTGATGCTTTCCCTGTTGAGCATGTGATCGTTGCAGGGCATGAATGTCATTAAGGCCAAGAGTGACGCAGAGGACTGGAACGTGGACCTTGCTGGCCTCGCTCGGATATGGAAAGGCGGGTGTATCATCCGGGCTGGGTTCCTGGACCGTATTAAAAGCGCTTACCAGAAAGATCCCAAGCTGGACAGTTTGCTATTGGATGAGGGTTTCGCTAAGGATCTGGTATGCTATCCTCTCCTCTTGCTCAGCAAGCCAATGCTTGCATCTGATCAAGCGGCATGTATCCCAAATTGGAGGTCTCAGCTGTGTATGATCTGGACTGTACATTCGCAGCAGCATGGTGTTGGAAAGAACCTTGTTGAGTTGATGCTGGGGCCTGCTGCAGGTGGAGCGTTACCCCGCATGGACATCTGTCGTCAAGATGTCAGTGGACGCAGGTGTTGCTGTGCCAGGCATTGCTTCCTCTTTGGCGTACTTTGATACATACCGCCGCGGTCGCATGACAGCAAACCTGGTCCAGGCTCAGCGCGATTTCTTCGGGTCACACACATACGAACGCACAGATAAGGAGGGGTCATTCCATACGGTTTGGGATGAGACGTTCGGGTCTAAGGACTCGATTACCACCACAGGATACAACAACTAAGCTGCCACAGCTGACCTGTTTCCGTAGGCCGTAGGGGCATGTTTACATGCGTTCATCCTGATGTGAACTTGTAATGTTAAGATGGATACTGGAAATGGTATATGCTGGTCTCTTGTGCAATGCTGATACCTTTTTCTTGGATTGCAACTAGGCTTGCGATGTGATCCTGGACCCATGATTTTCACTGCATGGTTCATTGCCCAGTCAAAACCCTGCTCGAATTGTATAGGCCATGTACCAGCAGCATGGCAGGATTGTTTACGAAGTTGTGCAACCGGTCCTTGGAAATGTCAGAGACCAGCTGATATTGAATCGGGCCGACCTAAAGTCCGTCATACTGTATATATTCAGCATGCTAGCGATGCCTTCACATGCGGTATGTCTATTGCATACGATTCAAATTGTGATACACATATATGCGGTCAAGTGTACACTGCCTCTAATCGCAGCTACTCAAATGTTGGATACCTGTACTGCATGGATATTGGCCAATGTGTTGAGGAAACACATTTCGTCATCATTTACACATTCGATCGGCTTTCCTTGCGCATCTTGTGTCCAGTCGTTGCTCAAATGTGGCTCCTGTCACTGGTGCCTGATACCCATGCAACACTGGTGGGGGTGCTCGGTACGAGACACCCCAGGCTGTACTCCTGGATTTAGCCTCTTCAGCCCTTGCCATTTCAAGCTTAAATTCAGCTTCGTATTCTGATGGAGGTTTTGTTCCAGCTGGGAGTTTCGTGATTTCATCTGTGTTGCTGACTTCATCTAGTTTCTGTCCCGTTGCATCCTGGTCCACATCAGGCCCATCTGATTTTGCGTCATCGCTTTTCTTGCTCTTTTTTTTCTTCTTCTTTTTTGTGATGCCTTTAGACACGAGCGTCTGCCCCCCTTTCAAAACCAGTCTCCCCTCCATGATCGGGGCGCAACCAATCTAACAGCACGTACTAGTGAATTTAACAATCAAGCCAACATACAGTAAGCCTCGGAACGCTTGGTAAGTATAACAACCTTCTCCGATGTCGAGATGTTTGTGTCGATGGGGACAAAGGGTGGGACATGCCCAAATTCAGCGAGCCAGCACAAGTAAACAGGAAACGATCAATCAGTGGCCTGTGTGGGGAACGTCGTAGCAACTTTTAATGCCGGCACGCGTGAAACTGGATGGTCGGGATTCTTGCCAACACATGCGCGAGACCGATCGTGTGCTAGCCCGCGGACGCTTGTGAAGCCAGACCTCTACATTGTGCGGCGAAGCCAGGCTTGTTCAGGTTGCCACAATTGTGCCAAGATGATCTACTGTCCAGCGTAGATTTTCTGCAGCACGCTGTTCTTTGAAGCCGGTTCTGTCAACACATCCTGTCTGGAGGATTGCGGTGGCACTAGATTAGCATGATCATTGGAACCGTAGTAGTGTTCTTGGTATGGCTGGTTGCCCGTGCGATCCTGAAGCCATCGGCCAGCGGAAAATTAAAACTGATGACTGTCCTTGGGTCTGGTATGTTTCCGATGTTTCGGTTGCGTTGGGCTCAACCCAGGCATCAATCTGAACATTTTGCTGAATCCAGTGCTACCTGGTCGGTGATGTGCACGAGACAGTAAAAAACAATGTAGAGAACAGTGGTGGCACACAATAGTGGTACATCGCCGTCATGCTGTGCATGGACCGCCGGATTCAAGAAACATGACTAAAACAGGAAGCAGTGGTGAGGTTGCTCGTGACATGGTGAACCTGTGCAATGCAGGGGGTCATACAGCAGAAATCTTCAAGGTGCTTGCTGCACTTGACATGGTGCGCTTCAGCCCTCGGGTTTATATTGCTGCTGACACAGACCTGTTGGGAGAGGTCAAGGCCAAACACTTTGAAAAGACAGGCACCCCAGATAGCGCGGCGACATCTGCACCCAGCTTCTGCGTGAAGCACATACCACGAAGCCGTGAAGTAGGGCAGTCGTGGACCTCCAGCGTTTTCACAACCGGATGGGCCTTGATATTTTCAGTGTGGGTGGTGCTGGTTGAGCGACCACGACTGATTCTGGTGAACGGACCAGGGACTTGTTTGCCAGTTTGCATGGCTGCACACGTGCTGCGTCTCCTCTGTTTGCTCAATGTCAAGATTGTATTTGTTGAGAGCATTGCAAGGACACAGCACTTGAGCCTGACTGGCAAATTGTTGTACAAGCTTCACATGTGTGACATATTCTTTGTCCAGTGGCCAGAATTGCAAGTCAAGTTCCCGAATTCCAAATGTGTAGGGAGAATATATTGATTGATCAACCGTGTTCCATGTGTAAATTTGGCGGTTTGCATCAAATAAAGAAGAATGCAACCAAGCGCTTGTCAAGCACACTTTGTATTGATACCACGTTACAAGAAGGCCCCATTTACACGAAAACATTATAATCTATCACATGGGCCGCTCACTGCCATGCAATTCTCCCTAGATATACAGTGTTGCGTTGCCGTGTCTTCATTGCTGGAACTGGGACGAAACTAGCGCCTGGTGTGTGAAACAAAATCTGAACAGAGACTGACGGAACACGGCTGAACAATAAATGAGTGATCACTTTGGAACGATCTGCACACTGGAGAATTCCATATTGTCAATACCCATATGTCCTGACGTAAGACTCCCTCCATAGATGGAACCTTCAGTCTGCTTCTTTTCAGGCAATCCTTTGAAGCGCATGCTGAACAGACCCTTTGGTTTGGGCTTGGCACTGCCCTGCATACGACATCGCCTGAGTGGAAGGGCACCTATCAAATTCGTATGCATTGCAGTCAATGGGAAAGCAGGCAGCGGCCGCAAATAAAGCAGCAAACACAGTGGGTGCACCTTGGTGACAGGTTCTGCCTTGGTGACAGGTGCTTCTTCTCTGTCGCCTGTTGCCCCTGCGCTGACTTGCAAGGCTTGTAGCTGGTCTGCTACAGAGTCCATGGGATCTTGTGTCACCGCTGGTACGGCAGCACTGCACACGTCACTCATCTCGGACAATGACGGCTCTCGAAAGACATTTTGGTACTGAATGGAACCTGCACGCACCGCTGTAGAATCCCTGATGGAAGGACAAGAATGCACACCTGGGGATGCTGCTTGTTGCTGGATGGAGGCCTTCATCACTGGAATCTTTCTCTCCTGATGCTGACTCATTGTTGAAAGCCAGTGCTCTCAGGATGCCACCCCCCAACGGAAGAGCCCCTCCATTCAGACTACTCTGCTTAGATCCGTAACCACTTGACGAGCTGATCCGCTGCGCTTCATAAGGAGCGCTCGTATGGGAATAGCTGCTTGCATCGCTGCGTGTAGATGGCAAGCGCAAGTTTTGCGCAATGCTCATCAAGTGTGTCAGTCTGCTCTTGTCCTCAAGAACATGGCTAATCTGCGCATTACATGCTGTTTGGCACTCTTTCAGAGTACGAGTGGACAAAACAAACAAGAACATCGATTTGCAGCAGTCACAAGAGGGAAAAGTCTTACCTGGCTTTCGAACTGAGTGCTGACGGTATCCTGCAGTAAACCGCTGGCTGGCTCATTGGCCTGCGCTGCCTCAAGCTGCTCCACACTGCAGTCCAACTTGATACCCATACTGTCCATTTTATCCCTGAACTCAATAGCTTGCATGTCTCCCTGAGTGAACGATGTGAGTGTTTCAGCCACTTCTGATTTAAGGTCTTCCAGTAAACCAGTGATGCGCGCTGCCTCCTCTTCAGAGCTCTCTGTCAGGAGTTGCACCTGCACCGCATGTGTTGGGATCGGGCACAATCGAATACAAGTTGGAAGGAGGCTGAAATTTGACAAGAACAGGACTGACGGGATCATTAAGGCTCCTCAACAACGGAGTTCAACAACGGAGTTCTACCTTGTCTTTCAAGTCGCTGTTATGCTTGGTAAGCTGCTCCGCTTGGGTGCGTAGTTCATCATTTTCAGTGCGATACCTTTGTGCTTCGTCTTGCAATAATGCATTATCTACTTTCAGCTGAGCGTTCTCGCTGACGAGTTCGTCTGTCAAATCTTTTAACCGCGACATGCGAGTTTCTATCTCACTTTTAATCCGTTCCATGTCATCCAGCCTCTCTTTATCATGTGCATGAGCTTGTTTCTCTTCCCCCAACACGGTCGCTGCGTCCTGCATGCAGAATGTCGATATGTTAACCGCACAAGACACGTCGCGCTTTGGTTACGCCCTAGCGAGTGAGGCAATGTGAAAACATGCCTTTAATTGCGTCATGAGTTCTTTCTGCTTGCTGCGGAGTTCCTTCTCTACCTCTTGGAGTCGATGTACCTTAGCGCTCGAGTCTGACACCGGAGCGCCACGCCGGTGACCTTCCAGAGCTGCGGCCGCACCAACCAGCAGCCATGGTAGAACCATGGTACGCTCTACCAGGTGACACTCGATTAACTGAACCTAGAAGGGACTGCGATGGAAGTAGGGTGTCGCAATGCGAATCGGAAACAATGCAGAGTGCTCCAAACTGAAGGCTGGATAACGCAGCCACTGTATTACTGCATTTTGCAGGCATATAATTTTATGATTGATACAAGGCGTGCCGCCAGAAGGTCGGAGGTCGCTGGTTACACACCAACGCCACGTCAAGATCGCATATCATGCACAACTGCACTCAGGAACGCACAAGTCGACTCCTGACCATGAAACGTATTGCTCTTGACAGTGATTCCTCATAGTATATAAGAGTGTCTCTGCGTAGACGGGTTTGATAACCATCCCTTGGTAGCGCTGCCGATGCTGTGTCCTTGTCAACGTCAGCACCCACTACGAAGCCCTGTGTGATGCAGCTGTTGGAGAGCGAAAATGATCAGAAATTGCAACTGTTGTCTGGTGCCACTTTACATCTGAAACCCAGTAGTGCGGGACTGCAAATCTTGTACGTAGATACTGTCAGCCATCTCGATGCCCGCACTGACTTCACCGACCATGATGCCGGCATGCAAAGCGGCCCCAATTGCTACACAATGCTCAGGATCTACGTGTAGGGTGCGTCGTTTGCAACCTGTGATCTCCTCCAAAAACGTTTGTATTGCTGGAGCCTTTGTTGCCCCACCCACCAGCAAAAGCTGAGTCACCACCCGCGGCGGCGGCGCAAAACGATCTACTGGCTTGGTCTGTGTTGGTTGAGTGCTGCCATCAGGGTAGTGCGCATACTCCAGATGATGCTCACGAGCGAGCCGCTCGAGTGGTGTCCACAGCTGTTGCAGAAAAGGTTCAGCAGCTGCCTCTAGGTCGGCTTGTGACATGGTGATCGCGCAGTCATCTTGGGAAGCGCCCGAGGATGGAATCGTGACGTTGTATGTGTCCTTCGATGACAAGCTGATTTTGCAGTGCTCAGCCAGCTTCCGTACAGCTCGTAAGCGTTGCGGGTTCGCAAGCACACTGTCCATCGTGTCTGCAACACAGGCATGCTCAAACAGCACCACCTGACAAGCAAAGCTTCACACAACAAGCGCAGGCATCTGCAGCCCTGTTTTCTGATCGCAGAAGATAAAATCGTTCACAGTGCAAGGCTGTCACGAGGACAGCACGATTCTTGATCAGTGCTGGCTCGTTCTTTCCGACAGCAAACGCATCACGTGTGGGTCAGGCAACGTGGGAACTCCCTCACAGTCAGAACAAGCTGTAGCACCTACATCTGATGGCAACAGACATCAATGCGTTTATGCTCAGGCACAAGACATATCCAGGGGCGCAGGAACAACACCACGCTCAGCAGGCATACCTGAGGGCAACAGCCCATTGTCGATCCACCATTTCATGATGGCGAAGTCCAAATCTACACCTCCTAGACAGTTGTCCCCATCGTATGCATTCACTTCAAGGATGCCCTCAAAGCTGTGGAGCAGGCTGACATCACAGGTGCCTCCGCCAATGTCGACGACCAAGATCGCAGGCTCCTCCTCATGCGCATGACCCAGCCCATGGGCGAGTGCTGCTGCAATCGGTTCCTGGAACATACACTTCTTGCACTGACAAGGCTCAGATACGAGCACTGCAACACTGTCACACAGTGCACACCATGCTGTATGTCTACACCAAAGTCAAACAAGGTGGCCGCATATGCCTGCATTTGATAGCAGAAGGTGCTTCATCGACTGCTGCCACACTGCCATGGCAAGGATTGCTGCCCGCAAATAAGAAAACAGGCATCATCGAAATCATCAAAGATGAAGTGTGGACCTGTAGCAGTGAGATCCTCCCAAAGCCAGCAAGACTCCCTGCGTTCATCGTCGCAAGCCGCTGCTGCATGCTGAAGTGTGAAGGAACAGTGATAACAGCACTGTCCACTTCAGACTGTAAATGCTGCTCTGCACGGCTTTTCAAAACCTGCAAACTTCTCGCGCCAAGTCAGTCATCATTCTTCATCCTGCGTTCTCTGTGCAAACACCACATCCACGGTCCGCTGCAATCCTTTCTAGGGCAGTGTGCAGGACACATAGGTAGTGCCAAGGGACAGTGTGTCACAGGGTCGCCCCACTCCCGCACAAGCTAGGCAATGCCAAGGGATAGCATACTTTCAGGATCTCTGCGGAGATGTGCTCCGGACTGGTAGTGATGGCATCACTGGGACAGACAACTTCTAACTTCCCATCGGCCGCTTCTTGGACACTGTACGACATCTGCTGCTGTAGCTTTGTGGTTTCAGCAAATGACTTCCCCATCAGCCTCTTGATGTTGTCCACAAGAACGCCATTGGTGCATTGGTCGGCAGCGGAGCCCACGACCGGGTCTGTGAGAATGCACAGCCTGTGAAGAAGCGTTTGAAGTCGGTCATCACTGTTCTATGCAATCAGGTCGTTGATGTCGTGCAAAAAGAATGATTCTGTTGCACGGCCGCCCAGCCCAGATCATGGAGGGCTTGCACACCTCCCACCGGCTTCATACAGACCACCGAAGGCAGAAGAATGCTTTCACCATCCGCAGGAATCACTTTTGCAGTTCCTTCTTCAATGACACTGATTGCTGAGTGTGTGGTCCCCAAGTCTATTCCGACTACAGCCTTGCAGCAGCCGCGGCGCCTTGCAATTGTCGAGTCCCGTCCCTGCCGCAATGAAGCATGCCGTGCGTGCGTTGCGGTAAGACACACTTGAAGCCTTACGGAACAGCGCATATTGTACCTCGGCCTAACCTGGGTCATGTACAGCTGCCTCATGGATGCATCTATTCGTCGGTCGTTCGCAGGAAACTCTCTAACGACCGTCGGCGCATAGAGCAGAGTGAAAACAAGCGGCGGTTCGTTTGTCGACTCCAACTTTGGATGGATTGTAGAAGGTGCGGCAGCCAGATGGGTTCTTGACGACAGGTCAGCTTTGACCAAGGAGGGACCCACGTGGCGCGATGAGCTCAGCAGTGGCGACAAGAGCAGCGCAGGTCCTCCTTCCGCGGAATAGTGGGAATCCTAACTGGTTCCGAAGACCAACATGCGTGGCTGCAGTACCTGCGCGATGGATTTTACCGTCAAACACTGTAATCTGAGAGGTCCAGGCCACTCGCGCACGGGCAGTCATCTCACAGGCCATGGACTTCTCTGGGACACATGCATAGTGCGCCGAGACTGGGCACTCAACTTCCTCGACGTTCCTGCTCACCCATGCAGTCCTCCCGACCAGTACTGATTGTGTACTCGCTTGAACCGTTCATTTAATTACCAACTGGCACATGGCAGAGACACACGATGTTGCTGAGAGCATGGCTGAATCAGGAGCTTGTGCCTGTCGTCATTCTGACGGGGATTGTCAGAATGCAATTGTCAGCCATTCTGACAAAAGCAACAGGTCCCGACTACATGAGTGCCGCTAAGTTCGTTGAGACAACTAGTCTCTTAGGTGCCATGCGGGCAGCAGCAAATATCATCTGTACCAGCTGGAAAGGTAGCTGAGAAGTGCTGTATTGCAGGCCAGAGGCGTTGGTTGCATCCGTGTGCTGAGTGCGTATGTTGTGCAGGCCCTTGCGTAGGATATCTGTGTGCTATGGCGGAAGGGGGCCACTTCCCTGGATGCAAGGCCATGCTTCCCATGCTGATGAGAAGAGGCATGCAGTGCGCAATCGGGCCGCGGTAACTCGGCATGGGCAGCAGCGCATGGACCCTATCCTCGACAGCAGGCAGAGAGCAGTAAAGGCATGGAAACGACACGCAAATCGTCACACTCACACGGAAGGGGAGTGGACATGCCGGTTCCTGATTCCGGAACCAAATCAACCCGGCCGATCTTGTACGGCACTGCGCCGCCAGGGGTCCATCCTGGGTGGAGCGTATTCAAGCACACCTGGCAGACGACAGCAAGACAGACGGGCAAGGATGGAGTAGGCTGCATTACAACGGAGTGCCGAATCTGCGGCAGGGGCACATGCCTGAAACCTGGCTAATCCTGAGTGCTTCATGGCTGGTACATCAATGCATGGTGTCCTAAGAGGGCCGACACCATGGATGTAACGCCTGTGTTATATGCGCTTGCTTCAGCGCAGCCTGTGGATGCCCGCTGAAAGAGCCACTTCTGTTCAGGGTAGGATTATGCTGTCCATGGATGGTGATGTGCTACCACATAGCAACGTCACCAGCTCAGCATTTTTTGCCTTAGCTCTGTGCACGGCTGAGAAAGGAGACAGGGACGTTAGCATGCTATCGCAGCTGACCGTGCCACTCGAAATGGGCTCGCTTCATTACCGCAGATGTAAAGTTGGCGAGGACTCGTGGCAGGGCTGCAGGTAGATTATGCTGGGTGTTACAGCGCCATTGGTGAGGATGGCCATGTGAGATCACATAGAGTTGTTCACAAGCAATGTTGCTAAATGCCTCGAGCTGAGCTGTTGCATGAACTGGACATGGTGCTGGTATCGAGGTCATAGCAAAAACTGATGCATATCTTTGAACACCTGTTCTGCATGCCTGACTTGGAACTACACACTTCGTTCCCAGTGAAGCCGCACTTCCAAGCTGAACTTGTCCTGCATGTAGACACTATATGCATGAGCAGAAATCAAATTCTCGGCAATGGTGTCCGTTGTCAGCATGGACCAGGCTGGGCCGTTGCAAACCGTACCTAGGGGAACAGTAACGAATCACTCTGCGCATTTGAGGCTTTTCCAAAATGAAGGCAACCCCTGCTTCACACGTCAGATTTCTGTAGACACAACGCGCTTGCATCGAGCACCCGGATCACAAGCTGTTGTCTGCGATGCTGAAAACAGTAGACATTGCACATAATTTAATGTTTACTTTTTGAATACGGGTCGCGTATCGTGCGTGGGAATGGTCAGACTGCCGCTCAGCACCGGTCTCGTGCATGTGTGAGTTCCCGTTCACACAGTATACAGCAGGAGAGGATACTTAATTGAACAGCATGTTTGTAAGCGTCTGATGCATTTTCATTAAGCGTGTGGATTTTGCTATTCTGCATACAACTCGTACTGCTGTGAGTCCGTTGGGGTCCTGGTTGCAGTCGCAAGCTATTACGCACACCAACACATAATCATGGCTCTAGCGTCATATCGTGACTGGCTACGTCGAAATGAAGTCCTGGTGCAATGCTTGGAAGGGTTGGTTGAGCATGCATCATGGCTCTTGCCAGATCGCTTCTCTTCCCTGGAGGGGCCCGTTGAGCTGTTTCGGAGCCTCAGTGGCGCTCTTTCTGTATTCAATGGCCACATGCTGGCCAAATCTACTCCAGGACCAGGATATTTTCTCCTCTCCATGATTGGCCAGGTCTGACCCCTGTGAATGCATCGCCTGCGGCCAGCCCCCCATCGACAGCTCAATCACACTACATGGTCAGGTCCATTCCTGCTGCAACCGCTGTGATTAAAATACCACCATCATGTAGTTCGAAATTTTGGTCGAGATGGCAGCTCGCAGGCTAGAGTTGGGTGGTCAAATCCAGAGCAAGTACACGATTCTGCTCATGCTAGAAGCCTTCAAGTGCGTGTTTTTGTTCATCTTGGGATCCTACAGGACAAAATTACATCGTGCACTCTGAAAGCACGTAACCGGCCGGTTATTCCGTCAAGCATAGCCAGTGCGCTGGTGCAGGACCGTTACAAAGCTCAAGACACTGTTTGCCCTGCGACCATCGTCAATGCTCCGTGGGGGCATATCCGATGCCCACGAAGAAGCCACCTTCCAGGAGCAGCTCGCTGCAGCACTACGGGTGCGCTCCCCGCACTCCCTCACCAGAACCCGAGCGTTGCCACTTGCGGACCTCTCACCCGGAGGCCCTCATTGCAGGCCATGCATGAAGCAGCTTCAGCGCTGAGTGCAAGCCAGCATCGACGAGAGGGCATCGGTGGTCGAAGCGGCAGCGCCTGCAGCCACAACCACAACACTCCGCCCGCATGGTGGCGCTCCAGCCCCGCAGCTGTGTGCGCAGGTGCCAGCAGGTACTCTCCAGGCTTTGGTTCCCCTCTGACTGCACAGTCAATGGGCGCAGGTGCTCCAGCCACGCCCATGACACCTGACGACGCATCCACAGCTGGCAGCAGGCCGCCGCCCAGTCCGCTTGGCGCAACCTGTCCACCACAGGACAGGCGTGGGCCTGCCCGTCCCCACACGCCGCCAGTTTTGGCCCCCCCAGGACCACCCTGGGGGCACCCAAGACACGCGCCGCACTCCCGTCAGTTCCGGAGGCGCCCCCCGCCTCCCCGGAGCGACGCGTCCACGCTGCGGGAGCGGGCCTGTCGAATCCTGCGCATGGGAGAGACCCTTGCGATCGTGCGGCCGCTGCTTTACGTTGCACTGCTGCGCCGCTTTGGGCCACGCTCGTGGCTGCCTTGGACCATGGCTCTGGCATGCGAGGCCATCGCACTGACCCTCACAACGCTGGCAAATAGAGTCCTGAGTAAGGTGCGGCGAGTAGAACCGTGCGTCATGATGACCACAGTTCCTCTCTCGAGAACGAGGCCCCCGGCTTGCACTGCCGACAGCTAGCGCTGACATTGGCCCGCACACAGTTTAGCATACCCCCATGCAGCTAATGCCTCCTTGCGTGCAAGGTGGACTGCGATCAGACTGTGTGTGCTGCAGTTGCGCAGCGAAGATGAGAAGACACAGACGTGCCCGTACTCCGGCACGAGCGCCGGAGCCCTATACACGCTGCTGTGGTCCCAGCCTGCCTCTCACACGGATGCGGAACTGCGGCGGCGGCGATGGCAGCTAGCCCTCTACCTCCTGCGCGATCCCTTCTACCGGAGGCTCCTGTGGTGCGGGCCCGCTCCACCCGCTTGCCATGCGTGTGTGCGCACGCTGGTGCGCACAGAGTAAGGGTGTTGCTGTGCTGTGCAGGCCGCAGCTCCAGGGAGCATGCCAACGGCTGTCCGGCGTACGAGTCCTCGGCGGGCTGGCAGGGCGCATGTTTGAGATCATGGATGGGATGCAAAAGTACTACGTGTACACCAGTGGCAGCTAACCCTCGCTGCTGACCGTGTTCTGGGTCTTCTGCTACGCCCGTATCCAAGCACTGCCGCAGGTGGCTGACGCGGGAGGCCCTTCCGGCAAGCGG
Source organism: Ulva armoricana (assembly GCA_032360965.1). Taxonomy (NCBI): domain Eukaryota; kingdom Viridiplantae; phylum Chlorophyta; class Ulvophyceae; order Ulvales; family Ulvaceae; genus Ulva; species Ulva armoricana. The sequence goes on from JAUMHO010000012.1 coordinate 1,523,025, forward strand.
GTCAAAACCAGAAGTTGACAGACACGCTGGTGCTGAGTGAGCGCACGTAGTGCCAGTATCGAGCCGGCATGAACAGCATGTCGCCTGGCAGGAGCACCGCGTGGGTGAACTTAGCCGTGGCAAAGGCCGGGTGGGCTGTTAGGTCGGGCGATTCGACGTTAACACTGCTGATGTTGCCCTGAGACTCGCGATGGTACTTCCCAGCCGCGGCACGAGATCGGTCCACATACAGCAGCGGCGTCTGGTCGTGCGCATACAATCGCACATACTTTGCACCTGCACCCTGGACTGCATCAGCGCTGATGAGGGCAGCAGGTTGGTGCACTAGGGGTACATCGGGGATGCAGGCAGCGGACCTGCAACTTGGCACAAGAAATTATCCATCGAGTCCCAGTGCAGCGGGGTGACCTGCAGGGCGCGGCTCGTCTGAAGCTTGCATGGGGCATTCTGCCGTTTCAGTGGCTCGTGCATTTGGTATGAAGTCCAGTGAAGTGGAAGGCACCGTCACAAACAGGCATAGAGCTCTTGTCCTGAGGGCGTGCCCGACCATTTCTCGCGTTTCTCCGTGTGATTGTGCAGGCATGAGGCAGAGCTGCGTGCAATGCGTACCTCAGCACCTGGATGTTCTGGGTGGCGCAGATTCTTGACATGTGTCAATAGAAAGTACTGCTGCTTTCAAACTCCCAAGGGGGTGGTGGTCAGGTAGTTCAGTCAAAATGGGGAATGAAGCAGGGCACGTTAGCACCGTAGGTGACACTCTAGCTGTATCGGTATCTCATGTCATTTCAAGCCCATAAGTTGGCGTGACGCTTCTGTGCTGTGGCACATTCACACACTGCTGCCAAGCTGCACTGCAAACAACACGTGCCTCGACCACAAGTTGTGGACGTCGCCATGTCCAAGCAGCCGTCGGATGGCGCCACTGTACAGCAGAAGACAACACACGACAGGTCTGACACATGGTGCAGGCTCAAGTTTCATTCCATCCACAATGTAGCGGGGACGCACTGTACCCCGCGTTCCCATCCACATGTTCATGACCTCATACCCCTTTGACCACAGAGTTGGCTCAGCCAGGTCTTCCAGCAGCTGCGGGATTTGGTCAAAGATGCGATGCTGTGCCATGTATGCAACATTCGAGCGCTCCTCTTCCCCGGCATCGGCCGCCACTCCACAAGAGCTGCTAGATGGTGCATGGCTGCTGCTGCATGATTGTGGATGTGGAGTCGGCGCTGCTGTGGCGACAGGCCGGGTGGCTTCACAGACGGTTCCACTGTCACCCTCTCCTGCTATGGTGGTGCCGTCACGCACAATGCTCGGAGTCATGTATGAGTCTATGAACTCTGAGATGGTACTCAGGGCTTCACGCCAGTGCTGCAAGCCGTACCTCCCAATCTCCAGTGGCACTGTGCGGTGCCCGTGCATGCTCTTCCACCATTGCATATGCTTCCACTTTTCCAGTGCGGGCCAATCACACATTGCCCCTGCACCTCACACGTCACACACTTCACCTCGGCACGTGGTAGCTTGGGTGGCTACAAGCTGAGAATCCACGTGGATGTGGCTGTGCCTTACCTGAGATGATGACTGGACGGTCCTGCTTCCAGAACTCTTTCCGGAAGTTGCCAATTTGACTGATATCGACACGTAGTATCGGCACATTCTCACAATCAGCGCTGATTTCAGACAAAGTCGCTGTAGATACCGTGATGTCTGCCGCGGAGCTAGGCGCACCTGCAGGCCGTGCTGCATAGATGTACATGCGGAATGAGGACATGCGATGGCCGAATCCAGGGGCATTGATGCACAGGATGACGGAGTAAAGCATGGACCATGGAAGTGGGCGGATCGTGATCACACCAGATGAATGTTGCTGTTGCTGATTCATCTGTTGGCACGCATACGCTAGAATTGATTCAGCAAGCTGAAACGGGCAGCCTGTCATCAGTGCGAGGTCTGCCTGATGCACTGCCTGGCTTGCCAGAGGTATGCTGGCATGCCCCTCTTGGACGCCATGTCCAGAGTCACCTACCAGCATGGCAGAAGCGCTAAATCTGCGGCAAGTGACAGTGCTTTTGTTAAGTTTTGACTGTGGTGGTGGAACAGTGCCGTTGGCGGTGCGCCGTGTTGACAGATCTGCACAAGAACTGCTTCTGAAATTGCATTGGAGCGTACAGATGGGCGAATATTTTGCACTCCTGCCATGCGGGCGATTCCCAGCCGGATCCCAATGCATGAGCCTTAGCTGTCTGGCAGGCAGAAGCAAGCTGTGCACAACGCTCAACCACTGCTGCCGGATCATGCTGATCATCCAGTTCTGTTTCTGGTACTAAGCGTTTAGCAACCATGCCTTGTGAGAGAAGTGCAAGCTCTGCCAGTTCTGTTGCTGCGCATGCTGCCGCATCGGTTGGAAGGTTGCGCAAGTCCTCCACAGCGAGAGGGACGTGTTGCGACGCAATCAGTTTCATAGTGGAGCTGACTGCATCCATCGCTGCTACGGCAATAGCTCGTTGTGGATCCTCGGCACAGAACGGTCCTTTCGCCAGCGAGGAGTCGCGATCGGTTTGCTCATACACGCAATCCAAGACAGATGGCTGCAACCGATTGGACGCGTGACCCATTCAGACCAAGCGTCGATAGAATACATATCATTCTCCGTCACGATCCTGTTTTTATCATACAACTCTGTGCCAGTGGCTTGAGTGGCACTGCCATGGCGTGAGTAGGACCGCCATGCATGCTAGAGAGTGCACAGCTTAGGAAAAAAAATAGGTATGCAACACCCAGCCTCATACCCCATTGTTTAACCTACTCGATAGGTGGCCGAGGAATTGCGGGTGTCGTTGAGCGTCACTTGCATCTGTCCACGACAAGATGCTGCAGTGGCTTGAGCGCTGCAGTGGCTTGAGTGCTGCAGTGGCTTGAGTGGCACTGCCATGGCAACACTCGCGGGAAGTGTGCAATGCGCAGGCACCCTTACTGTGGCATCATAGTGCACGCAAGCCACTTTGCTGAGGAGGCTCTATACTTCTCAAACTTGGGCTGCTCATCCGCATCTCCGTGAAGCACTGCCCAGCCACCTCCGTGTGACCACCGGTAACAGCAACACAGTTCTCCATGTGTCGGCTGTGTGGTCGTCTGTCGCCTGCGTGCCAAGTTCACTGGCACACGCCTGTAGCGTGACATTGGCATCTAAACAAGCCGAGTCAACGAGGCAGCACACTCTATCTGCCTGAACCACCATGGAAGCAGTCGGGCCGCCTCGGATGCCTGCAGTCGAGTCAGCTCGCCCTGGACCTGCCCTCTTAACAGTCTCACTTCCCGCCTTCAAGCCTGCCTTGGAGCATCAGTGTCACCTTGAGCTGAGCTTGCCAGCATAATGTTCCAACCATCGCTCACATCGTGTGACACTACTAACGTCCGCCAATCTATCGGATACTTCCAGATGGCATTGATCGCAATGTGGCTTGCACAGCGCCCCTTATTACTGGGCGTTTCATCACACACCAGCTGTGGATTTCATAGCATGGTTCAAACCCGACACATAACCGCGATGGTGCAATCATCTGCAGCGATCACCACCTTTGCCATGGCCAAAGAATTGAAAGAAATCCACCAACTAGCACATAACTTCCGAGCGTTGAGCGTATCCGTGTAGACTGCAATAAGTCTCTGCTCACTTGGTGCGCCCCGTGAAACACCAACGAGGGCTAGCTCGCATGGCTCACAGGGATCAGATGGTTTGGAGTACAGCTCCATGTCCAGAACCTTCAGGTTGTACAAATCCTCAAGGGTTCTGGGACCGACAGCAGGATATCGCCCAGGAACACTCATGCATGTGTCACAGGCTGCATGCTAGCGCACATGGTAAGCAGAGAAGGTGTCAGGAGTCCATGGACAATGAGATATTCTATTTCACTGCTACAAGCCTTAAGTTACGTTGGAATCTGAGGATGCCGGGCCCACAGGCCCTGGATCAGACTGTTCCACAAACAGACCTCAACAACAGCTGTGCTGCGCTCTGATTGATGAGTTCAAGGTTCCACACGCGCTTGTGCAGCAACACGCACAATGCCACTGTCATGGGCCGCTAGCTGAAATATTCAGCATGGATTTGCTAACTGCTGCAGCATACTCTGGCATGTGATGCTGCGTTGTGCGTGTAGGAACGGAGATGCACTCTGTCTGAGAGCTGAAGGGAGGCCTTCCAATCCAGCACGAACACACACCACATGCACAGCAGTGGGAGCACTCACCACATGCACGCATGTGGAAAAAGGTGCTTATGGGCCTGTGTTATCCGAGCCTACGCAAGTCATGCATAGGCTGCCATCACAGTTCCCATGCCACTTGCCCATGCGCACTCAGGTCTCATGGAACGACATCTTACTTATGTGGCCGTTGGTCAGCAACGGCCACATAAGTGTGCAGTATCTCAACGGTGTGGATCAGCGCATGCCAAAGAGTCACGCTCTGCCGGCACTGGTACACGACATGGCAGAGGCAGAGGCCAAGCCTATCACCGATACAGCGCAATCAGCCAAACCCCCGGCCAAGAGGGTGCTGCAGTCAGCTACGGAGCTGCTTTGATGCATCAAGGTCAACATGCCCCGGCCCCTGTATGCTGAGTTCGGGGTGCCACAAAATGGACGGTCGAGGGACTGATCAGCGCCAGCATCATATTCATTACCCTCGCGCCATAAGATAGATACTGACGTCGAGGTTGAATCTAGGCGATTATAATTCTCTGAGCATCGCCAGAAATTTACAACTCTCTTGGTTGCTCCGTCGACTCACTGGACCGTTCGATGATGTCCAGACCTTGCGCAGTCACTATCAAGCATATCAAATATAGCCCTCAGTCCGACGTTTGAAGACAGTCGAATGTACCAAGCGCGATGACGGCGTTGCCATGCCAACTTTGAACCATCGTTGACGCGTGGTGCATCGGCCAGTCACCGCAAGCCGAGCCTGTGCTGATACTCGATCTAAATTTCGAACAAAAGGAACAGAGGCGTGATTTGCACACTATTTTGGGGTAGTATGAGCTTGTTTGCTCGTGAACGTAAGAAGAATGCCTTAAAACATTCACCATCTAATTCGTTGCATTTCTAATTCATCCCTGACATCAATTTTATTGAAACCTCGATTACAATGAGCACCATAGATAATTCATTATACCGATCTCCAGTTATTATTGATGTTGGTACAAGCTACACCAAGGCTGGTAAGCGCCCCTGTGTGCGTCGGACTGTACAGCAGACCAGCTGGAAATCTGATCACAGCACGTCACCACTACGATGCAGGATTTGGTGGCAATCTGGATCCATCTGCTGTCTTTCCGACCAGTGTTGCGGCCCTGCATTCCGACAATCCACAGCCCTTCAACTCAGCAGGCGCTGTCAGAGCTCCACAGACAGTATCATATCCTGTCAAGAACGGCGTCGTTGTTGACTGGAGTGACTTTGAAGAGCTGGCATCACAGTGCTTCTACGAGTGCGTATACTGTACGGATTGTTAAATAATTTTTATTACTCACACTGGGGCATACGCTGGTGTGTAAATCACCAGTACCCATAGCTACAAGCCAAAAGATGCAGCTGTACATTCTCTGCATTCGGTTCCCTCCAGAGAGAGGTTTGTGTACACAGGCGCTTGGTGGTGGATAGCAGAGAGCACCCAGTGCTGATGACAGAGCCTCCATTGAATCCACCCGAGAATCGAGAAACTCTGGCAGAGGTCATGTTTGAGACATTCCAAGTGCCTGCCCTGCACATTGGGATCCAGGCAGTGCTTGCTTTATATGGGCAGCATGCGTTACACCAGCTCGAAAAGCAGGTACTTGAACGCCTCTTGGGCGATGGGGCGAACGCGTTGCTTGCCAACTAGACCACTTGCCATGAAAGCTATGTGCAGGGGACGTATAACACTCCAGAAATGGATGTTTCGAGCATTACGTTCACGACTGCTGATCTGACAGGAACGGTTGTGGACTCAGGAGATGGGGTCACTCATGTTGTGCCCATTATTAACGGGTATGTCGTTGGAACTGCGATTAAAAGCATTCCGCTGGCGGGGTCCACAATAACATCCGTTGTGGAAACAAGGCTACGAGAGCGAGCTGTACCGCTTCCAAGCGACAACTGTTCACTGCTCTGCCGGTATGTAACATCTCTACAACTGTCGCTTTGGTGGCAGGGCTTCAGTGCTTGGCTGCATCAGGTCCACCATGTCAAGAGAGAGGCACATGCTGTGCTCCTTACGTGCCGGCAGAAGTGCAGGGACATAAAAGAGCGGCACTGTTATGTATGCAAACAGGTAGACCAAGAGATGGCAAAACTGGAAGACCCGACCAACAAAGGCTGTGTGCCAGCCACTTATTCGCTGAAGCCATCGGATGGGTCTGTGCCTGTCTCGTTATCCATCAGGGAGGAGCGCTTTCAGGCGCCAGAATGCTTCTTTCAGCCCACGCTGGCAGGCTTGGACGTGGCGCCTTTGCCAACACTGGTCGATCAGGCAGTTCTCCACTGTCCAATTGATGCTCGCCGGAAGCTGTACAGTAGCATTTGCCTGAGCGTACGCCACTGCCGCTACGTGCTGACACAAGCACACCCATCAGATCCCGTGCAGCACAGAGGGCAAGCCGTCTTCATGTCCTGCTTCATCATCGCAAAATCGTGCAGGGCGGGTCAACACTCTTCCGACACTTTGACCGAAGGTTGCAGTTGGAGGTTCAGCAAATTGTGAACTCAAGACTGTCCCAACTTTCAACGGGTGTGCCGGTGAGGGTGCACAAACATCCCAAGCAGCGATTTGCCGTCTGGGTGGGCGGAAGTTTGTTATCCTCAGCACCAATCTTCCTGAAGAATTGCCACACACGGGAAGAGTACCTCGAGAAAGGCCCATCAGCATGTAGACGATCCCACGTCATGATGGACTGAGACTTTGCAACAGAGGCTCACATCAGAAAGCGGGTGTTGGAGCAAACGATACTAGACGGTCGATTGCAGCATAGGCCTGTGACAGAAAGATGATATTGGAACACGTGTAAACAAGCGATGCACTCATGCGCATCTCTTGCCTGATCACATATTGCCATCATGGGTCACGCTGCGTACACTTTCCCTTCCAAGGACAGAACCAAATCGGACCATGAGAGCTGTAATGAGCTGCGAAAGCTTACAAGGCACAGAGGAAAGTAAGCAAGCGTAATACTGCTGAATCAGGTACTGCAGCAACCTGCAAAGAGCTGAGGATCCTGGCTGATATCATCAGTACAGCTGGATCTGGTCAGAGGAGCTTCTCTCAGCACTGTATCTTTTCAATGGCATAAGCTCTTGTACGTGAAAAGCAACCTCACACGAACTCGGTGGTGATGTTGCCACACGCCCACCCACAAGCACCCAAACAGCCTCAATCTTGGCACTCTCGATTGCAGACCCACACACACCAAGCCTCAGTCATGTCGCTAAAGTGGCAGATTGTCCCGGCCAGGGGCCGCCCGCATCGGGGCAGGCCGTGACTGGACAGGAGCAGGACGGCCTGGGGCTGCCCTGAGAGGTGCAGGCCGGCCACCGATACCAGGAGCGGGAGGCGCTGTGCGAGGGGCTCCAACACCTGGACCCGGGGGTGCCCGCCTCGGCGGAGGGCGCGATGGTACTGGGCGGGGGGGTGCGACGCGTGGGCCCGTGCTGGGCTGTGCACGCGAAGCACGCCCTTGTGGCTGCTCCTCCTCATCCTCCTCATCTTCTTCCTCCTCATGTTGTCCGTTTTGTGGGGGCGGCGTGCGCGTGGCTGCAGCACGAGGTGCAGACAGTGGATCTGTGCCAAAGCCGAGCCCAGGTCCAAGGCCGCCACCGCTCAGGGGATCCGCGAGCGGGTCCGCGCCTGCCGACTGCGCAGGCTGCGGCGGGGCCGGAGCAGCCAGGGAGTCATTGGGGTCGGCAGCCGCTGCCGCGGCCGGTGGGGGCTGCTGTGGGCTCCGCTGCGGGCGCCCAGGGCCACCGAGGCCGCCCAGCCCTGGAACATCTTCGTCTTCATCCCTGCCATCAGGCACGCTGTTGCTGCGGCGGCGGCCAGGCATGCGCATGCGTCCTGCAATGCCGGACATGGCGGAGGACACAGAGCCCGATCGTTGTGGATCCCCGTTCGGCGCGTCGCTCTGATCTGGGAGCACCACATGTGCTACAGCCAGCGGGTCGCCGCCGCTGGCCACGGGGGCCGTGTTACGGTAACGATCGTACTCGGCTGCGGCCTCTACACGCTGCACGGCCGAATCTGAGGCGTCCAGCGCATTGAAGGGGAAGAGGGGCCCATACATGTCTTCCAGTATGGTCGCAGGCGAGGGCTGCTGCGCGGCGGCCAAGATGCGAGTGTGACCCGCCAGTGCCAGAGTCTTTGTGTGCACTGGACACCGCACATTTGCAAGCTTGCTCTGATCGCGCATGCATGCGGACGTTGCGCTGATGCCTGCCATGCGAACTTCGTTCATCGCCTCTTCCAGGTCCTTGATGGCCTGCGTAGTGGCATCTCGGCCGTCCATCATCCGCGCTGGCACCGACGCAGCATCTTCCATGGTGGCCTGACCCCACTGCAGGTAGTCCCAGCGTCAAACACAACTCCGGGTCATGTATACATCACATTCAGCTTGCAAGTCTGTAGACTGGGAACATGTCTCTAGAAGTAACCTGAGCAACCAAGAATCTGCTGGGTCAATGCTCAAGGTCAACTATCGGGCGCAGCGGCTCGAGCATGTGACCTGCCTGGCCAAACGCAGTGATGCACTGAAATGCGGAGAACACAGAACTGTATCATGAAGACATTCAAGAAGCACAGCCATTCCGGTGACCACGAGAGGAAGGCACTGGATTGCATTGGCACAGGTACAGACCTGCAGGGCCTTCCGCTGCAAACGCCGCTGGAGCTCGTTGGTGATGATACGCTCCAGGATCATCATGACGGCCACCTTGGGCAGAGTAGCTGCCACGGTGTCCTTCACAATCGTGACGTACATGTTCATGTCGCTGGTCAGCCAGTGCAGGGCATCGTTGCCTTCTACACGCGCCACATCAGCCTGCGCCGACTCTCCGTCTACCCCTCGGGAGACACTACGGAAGCGGGAAGGCACGACAATGTCACTGGTGATGACCCGGGCACCAGACGAGTCCCTGCATTGGAACATTTTATCATGATCACCTCATGGTGCACGCGCTGCCATCCATTGAAAACTGCTCAATGCCACTGCCACTCCACTTCACCGAATCCGCTCGATCCCCAGGAGCAAACTTACCATGGCGCACCTACCTGCCAGCTTGCACACACACTGAACACCAATTCAAGCATGCACGACCCTGGTGCACCTGGCACTACAGTGGGGCAACCAGCATCGCAACGTTGATGCCCAGATCTTAACAGGTGCGCACTTCAAGTCGTCAGCATTGAAGAAGTGTGAGCCGACGCCCAGGCCTCCAATTTGGTACCCGCCTGTCGGGGAGTCAGGGACCTCTCCATCGTATTCATCTCCCTCTCCCTCATCCTGTGCAGCTTCGTCCTCGGCATCTCCATCACGATTTCCACCCTCTTCGTCGCCTTGATTGTGCGCAGCCTCTGCTTCCTGATCATCCCCTGCTTCCTCCTCCTCATCAGGTGCACTGCGCTGCTCCTACAGGCGCATATCAACATCAAGTCAATCTCAAGACTGACAGGCCTTGACCAGATCTTCTCCTTAATAACATGAGTCGTGTGCAGCAGTACGGGCTTGAGAGCGCACTGGTTCTGCTGCCGCCTTTTGCAGTTCTGTTGCCACGATCTTGACAAATTTTGCCTTATCAGAGGCGCTTGCAAAACCCACAATCACGCTGTCAAACTTGGACTTGACAAATGCGTTCTCAATGCGGACTCCAGCTGTTTCTGGCCCGCCAAAGCCTTTCATATCCTCTGCAATCAGGGTTTATGTCATCGACGGTACCCGCCATCTACAACGTACCAGCACTAGACCTATGGTACCCTGCCAACATCAAGCAGCCACCCAGGAGTACCTTGATGGACAAAGTTGGAGTAACTAGACAGACGACCATACAAACCTGCGGTGGGCGCAAGTGGATGGTCACACTGGTAGATCTGGTCAAAGGGGCAGCTCACCAGCAGATGGCTCTGTGAGCCTCGCACGTGCCATCGCAACGCGAGTCGCCTTATGGTGCTCTGCGTCAGCGCTCGCCTCGATGAATGCAGCTGTTGGCTGTTCCTTCCAGTAAAACATATCACACCGACCGCAGTCAAAGATGAAATGCCTATCGCTCCAGGACTTCGTGACCGCCTTCTGGAACCCTGTCGCCCTGGCACGCTTGCAGCACTTTCCTCGGACCAGGGTGAACTGCGACTGAGTAGCGGCCTCACGCAGAACCACAGCAGAGACAGACTCTGCAAACAGTCCCATGTTTTCCCACTCTTCAGTCTCTCACCACACGCATGTGCCTGAACAACTTCTGCACTGACGTTGCGGACTGACATTTTGCATGTGTTGGTGCCCATTGCCACACACCCTACATACACTCAGATACAACGATTCTGGCATCTACACACACACCAGACCAGGAAGCACACCCCAGCTCTTGATATGGCTAACAAAACGCAGGTTGCGCGCGGGTCCAGGCTGAAACGCCCCTCCCCCGGGTGCAGATGAGCGAGCACTCTGTGCAAATGAAGGCCTCGCTGGCCCACGAGCAGCGCCTTCGCCTTCTTCTGCATCGCCATCAGCCTGCTCATCCTCCTGCTGCTGTGTGCCACGCCGACGCACCGCGCCAGGGGCTACGCGGCGCCCTCCGCTCGGGGGAGCTGGCGCCGACTCACCGTTTTCAGCAGCACCTTTGCGGCCCTTGAGACGGGAGAGCAGCCCCTTGCCACTAGATTTTACGCGATCTACAGCACCCCGGATCTTGTTGCCCGTCGGAGCAGCATTGAGTGCCAACTCACGTTGTTTCCGCTTCAGCGCTAGCCGCTGGAAAAACACAGGAGAGACCATGGCCTTCTCCATGTCCATGATCACGCTGGTCATGGACGCTGCATCTTTCTCCCAATCCTCCAAAACCTCATCTACACCCTGCACAATAATGAAACCTGTGTGTACACAGTTGATGGCACAATGCTTCGGCGAGTAAAGGATTGACGCAATGTGACGATACAAACCACACAGCATATCTGCATAGGCACTATACCACCCCCCCATAACATTGCATATCCACAACGCATGTGGAAGCCACACGATTGTGATGGACAACCTCATAGCAGCAAAACCATCAGTACATCAAAGCATACTGCCTATACAGAAAAGACCATCAAACCAGTCACATCAGTTGCTCTCAAGGTCATCACATGTTTTATCAGCCCAGCTGTGTGAGCGCACTTGGACAATCAGGTCGGCCAGTTGCTGTCGGTGGTCGGGGTCGTCCTCCACTACCCCGGCTGCGGCAGCTTTTGCTTGCTGCGAAACAAATGTCTTGACCGCTACCACCATCCACTGAGCAATAGGGGCCACATCAGCAAATGCATCAGCAATGAGTGCTCGGAGAGCAAGTTCTGGTGACACAATGTGTGACTGGTATCCATTCATTTGCTTGATCTTGCCTTCAAAACTCGTTTGCGTGAAGTGCTTTGCAATGTCGACCTCATGCAGGCGAGTGCCCACCTCCTGCAAGGGGTAGCGGTTTCAATGGGCTTCCACGCAATGCCTTCTTGGCAACACAGTATCATGGCCAGGACAGGTTTACCGAGCACTCCTACGCCATCCAGAAGTGCTGCAGCCACAACCAGATCTGTTCTCGGTGAACTGGGGCAGCAGACCTGAACAAGGAGCACTTGGAGAGGCCCTGAACCCTCTCCCAGTATGGTAGTCTTGAGTTTTTTGCATATCTGGCTGACAAAATGAAGAACCGCTGCTACACCCTCAAACACCAGAGGGTGATCTTGGAGATGATCTTGGAGAGCACCACGAACTGCTGTCAGCCTGGTGACCAACTGCGCACAATTCTGTGTCAGTGATCGAACGCCTGACATTACAGCGTAAGGCATATAACCGCGTGCAACACAGACTACCTTCGAAAGTCATGTGAGATGTGACCGCCGACGTGACCAATCATCCATGCCGAGGATAATCCATCAACATACTTCGTTCTCGCAGATACGTTGACATTTCCGGCACAGGTAAGCGCGGCTGCCAGCGGGTGTGGTGAGATGACACAATAACGACATCGTCCTGGTGCAGTTGTTGCACATCCACTACAATTGCAGAATCACGAGTATGTATCATTTTGTGTGTAGTATGTATATTCGCGCGGCAGCTGGCTGCTGTTGAAGGACCCGAGTCGTCCAAGAGGTCGCAGCCTGGCAGAAAACAAAAGTACATATCTGCGCTTCGTGGCATCACATGCTATGTTAAATCCGGGACGCACCTCTTGAACTTGCTTTAAGCTGACCTCGACCGTGTCCGGAGTTGAGCTGATCGGTTCAGCTTTAGATGCATTCTCGATGGCGTGTGATTCGAGCGCAGGCGACATCGTGGACGTCCCTAGCTTTATGCAATACTATAGATTGTGTTATATATAAATACTGACGTACTTGGCCAGGCGAACTGTGTCACGCTGGCCATGTGCACCGGGCACCTGCAAGGATGTGCACTTCACTGGCGAGCTGCTTGGCAGGTTGTCGCAACATCGCAGTATGCATGCAATTGATGATGTCCTGCCCTTGGTGCATATAGCTCGTGTCTGCCGCTCCGTTTTTTTGGGTTGATGCTGCAGGGAGGAGTGCACCGCTAGGTCGAGAGAATGCATGACCGATATGACGCGCAGGACGTCCTGCGTCCATCAGAACATGCAAGATCTTCCTCATCTACGCAGCGGTTGATCGAAAAGCTAGTTGACAACAGTATGCATTCATCCCACAGTGGGAAAATGCACCTTGCATGAGTATATCGTCTGGCCTCCGGCTCTGCGGAACAGCGCCAACTGATCGCTTGAGTGCTGAGCCAATGGACCCAGCGATTGGGATCAGAGCGTCAACATATGATACCAGCAGTTGATGGCTTTGGGTATGTGTGAGAAGGTGTTGTACCAGGTAGGTTTCAGATCAACTACCGCGTCAACCTGTTTAAAGCTTGTACACAGGCATGCAGATGAATCTGCAGTTGTGAGGAAAATTTGCATCTTCATGGATAATATCGATGCCATACTTTGATTACATATCATCTTCGCAATCGTGCTGATCTGGAGACCGAAAGATGCAGCATGGACGCGTGGTGCGAGGCCATCTGCTTCGCCGATACAAACGCTTCCTCGCTGACGTTTTAGTTGGTGACGGTCCGCCTTCAACAGACGTGTTGGCGGCAGCTGCATCAACCACTGTGCATTGTCCCAACACAGGCCCTATGATTGGTCTGCTAGACAGGTTCGGTACCTGTGCTAATTTGACCCTTGCGCCATGTGCAGCTGGCCAGTATACCATAGCTGATGGCTGAGCCGAAAGCTGTTTCTGCTGGGACAGCATCATCTGGTCCGACATGCTTGCTTCACGGATCACGCATGTGCTCAGTGTGCCATGCTTCTGTCCAGGGCAGAAGCCCCAGTTGTGCTCAGCGTGCACGAAGGAACGAAGCGGAAATATGTGCATACCCTGGAGATGATTCAGCCAGAAGAGGACGGCAGTTGGGTATGCTATCGGCTGTTTGGAACATGCGTGTGACAACAAAAAGCTCAGTGAGGTGTCGTCAACTAGTTTGAGCTGCCGTATGAGTGTGGTGCAGGTTGGTGTCCACAGCGCATTGGCAAATAAAATGGCCTTGAGCCTGCTACAAGCAAAACGACTTGTATCGCTGCTACCGTACAACTCAGTCACGACAGAGGTCACAGTAGCAGAGCACATAAACAGTTCCACCCGCAAGCGATCGTTCAAAGAATGTCAGTCCAGAGCGAAGAAAGCAAAGTCTCGGTTGGACTTTCAACTGGAGCGAGATGACGGCTTGACATTTGTGGAGGTGAAGTCTGTCACCATGGCCCAAAGTACGCAATTCACGTCATGTGACGATGGCCTCTGTTTCCATCATGCTGGGCAATGCTGACGCTCCCCACTTGCAGAATCCTCTTGTGGGAAGAAAATGGCTTTGTTTCCAGACACAGTACGGTCCTTCTCCATGTATGTATGATTACATCGCCGTATCCATAAGGATATTGACACCTCCGGCAACCGGGACCGTTTTTAAAGGCGGTACAGCACACTCCATGTGGCGTCATGGTCGATTGCGAAAATGCAATGCATCTTACACAGTGCATTTGCCGTTCACAATGAGTTGCCATCGACACCCGAGTGCAGGTCAGTGATCGTGCACAGAGGCACATGAAGGAGCTGATTGACTTGGTGCACTCGGGTCACAAGGTGTGGGCAAAAACCCTTTTCCGTAACGGACTGTGCTACAGTGTTTGTCTGGCAGTTGTGCGACAGGAAACCAAACATATTCCTACCTGCAGGCTGTATGTTTGTTCATAGTGCAAAGGTCCGACTGCGATGCTTTTGCACCGTCGCATGCAAAAGATCCAGATTATGCAAAGCTCGTTCAAGATGCTCAAGTTGCAGGTGTTCAGGTAATTGCATTAGCATGTGAGCCATGTCCAGATGGCTCTTTCAAGTACATTGGGGAGCTACCTCTTGACATAGCATGGTCCGAATGAGTGGGCAAGCTGTGCATTGTTTCTTACCATGTGGTCATATGTTCATAGCCAAGTGAATTGGAGTTGCAAATCAGATGCACATGTGGGACACCATGATGAAGTATGTTGTTGACACGAAATCAACGTCATGAATATGCTGATGTGTAACAAGTGCTGAGCCTTAATCAAAGATCTGCTTGCGCGCCTTCCTAGGCACAAGCAACGGTGCGTCATACTCGATCCCGCTCTCAGATATTAGCTTTTGCCTCTTTTCCGCACGCTTCTGGAGCCTTTTCAAGCGCGAGCTCTGCTGCTCTGGGGTTCTCTGCTTGTTGTGCCGCTCAGCCTCTATGCTTTGCAAAGGTTTTTTCTGCATCGTCCGGTTTGCTCCCTTGAACAGTGCTGCGTGCTGCTTGTCTACCGGCACAACCTGGCACTGAAGTTTCTGGCCAAACATCATGTAGCCGTCCATTGCTTCGGCTGCAATCTCTGCAACCTCGGAATGCTGGAATTGTAGGAATGCATAGCCTTTTGAGGCGGCAGTTCGCTTGCTGCGCGACACCCGGACCTTTGACACACGCCCAAACTGGCCGAAATACCCTGCAGATTCGCTATCATCAACCCAGGAATTCAGCCTAACAAGTAAGATCGGCTGAGTAGGTTGTAGCATGTTGACATGAGGTTTAACAACAGATCACTCGATCTAATCGGTCACAGCTGTGTGCATGGTATGTAGAGAAACTGTGGTATGACACCAGGCATGCGAACTTTTCCTACTGATGAGACTGCTTGCACAAAATACGAAAGCCTGTGAGTGTGTCCACACGAACACGATCAACTTGCCGTTCGACAGAGTTTAGCGGACACAGATTAGCGGAAGATGGGGGAGATAGCCATATTCAACACATAGGTGAGCAATGTCTTTGCATGTTTGGGAGTCTCACCTCTGAGTTGTTTTTCAAAGAATCCATGTGGGACGTGCCTGCATTGGACCACTAGCTTGGTTCCCTTGTATAGTGACAGCATTAATAAAGCAGGCCTGCACGTACCCGACATATATGACACGGCTATCTGTAGGAGCTCCCATGGTGCGAAGAGCAAGCTGTAACTCTGTCTTTGAGCTGCTTCAGGTGTTGCTTCCGTGGGCGGCCACACAGTGCCGGCAGTGCACCATGCGCCAATCTATGAATACGCAGTGGTTCCCTAGAAACGAAATTTACCAGCGCAATTATATGCTTCCGTAATGATCTTGGCTATCCAATGTCGGCCGTTGGTGGTATGAAACGTACAGCCACGACACGGCCTCAGGCTCTGGGCAGATCACGGACAGCCTTGGCAAACGATCTTTGACCTTCGCACCCGGGTCCTTAGTTCAGCTACAACTTATCGACTCTCGTGTTCTGAAATTGCTTTGTATCGGCTGCTGATCGTTTTGAGGCGGTCACCTCGATGCGCTGTAGACTGGCCCAATGCATGAAGGACTGTCTGTGCCCTCCACTCTGCTTCATCGCTCGCGAATACTTGATCCGCGAAGGTGTGTCAGCAAAACGCTTCGACGCCAAAGTGGTGTTACACGGAGACGCCAAAGTGGTGTAGGCCACGCCTACACGTGGCTCTGTCTTGTATGGATGGCGTCATGATGGCCCGTTTCGAAGATCCCAGTCACAATGCGCGATGTCGAGTGTCATTTTTCGGTTTGGCGGAATGTGTGACATCCGGCCCTGACGATTGCCAAGCAATCACATCGTTCAAATGCGGACCGCACCCATCCGCATGCGATTTTGGTTACAGCAGCCTTCACGAGACGTTGCCATCTTCCCAGGAAAGGAAGGTGCATGCCGCCATCCGTAGTCCACAGAGCGCTGTGCAGCGTCTGAACAGGTGAACTTTTGCCATAAACAGACGATTGAGGCCTAGCCTGGTCGTCCGAGACACACCCAAACCTTACGTACAACGTCAAATAGTGGTAGTGGGGCTAGCTGCACGAAGGCGTTGGGAACGGTGCAGTGTATACAGTAGCGGTGTAGACGGCCGGTCACTGGCGGTACTACCAATCCTTCACGCGAACGACATCCCAACATCCAGTCAGGTGGGCTACGCCATTGAACCAGCCTATGCTGGCAATTATAACCCAAAAGAAACTCTGACACGGACATGCCAAAAACACACGCTGCACCCGGAAACAGGACCTCCCTGATACTGGGGGGTTGTGGGGAGGCACAACCAGCATGACAGGTGTTTCTTTTCAGCTGTCAGCTAATCTGCACCCATGGTTATGCAAGCATATAAGACCATTGAATGGCAGGGATGGCAGCACATATGTGTATCCCTGTCCTGGATGTTCGAAAAGTGTGGCAGCGGTGGGGTGGTGGATGCTGTGGTTTTAAGAAGCATCAGCAAGCATTCCCACCGTCAGCCGACAGAGTATTCAGCCCTGCCCAACATGTGCACACAACGAGAGCCCCTCCCCTATGCCCTCATGGGACCAAACCCTGCCGCTTGCGGCACTTCTCACGGGGGGTACTGCGAGAGCTGGCGACTCCCGCATGCATGCCTCCGAACACAGGATCCTGAACAGGCTCTCAGGGCTAAGGGCCCGCTTGGGATTTTCGCCGCGGTACAACACACATGCATTGATGGTTTTGCATGTGTGCACCTGTCTGCAGTTTTGTGTTGCCTAGAGTCAACGGAGAGGAGTTTATTCAGTAGTGATTGTTTCTAATACACGTGGGTATCCTTCAAGCTGTTGCAAGCTTGTTTTTGCTGGATTAAACCCGGACGGCGCACTTGTCGTGTGGCTATACATATATATGGTGCCCATGTGTCCAGGGTCCCTGCTTTGACCCTTGGCACTGCTGGGCCTTTGTCCCTTTCACCGTGAAACACATGGAACGCAACATAACCACCGCTCTTCCCAGACGGCGGCAATGGGACTGGAGGTGCACAATCTGCCTGTAACCGTTGCTCACAGAGAGTAGAAACCCTTGTTCTGTGGCAGACACCGGGGCACGTTTCATGCGAACCAGTGAGCTCTCGGACCACCTTGATAAACAGGGGTGACATCGACAGTATCAGTGCTACATCGGTACAGGTTAACTCTCACATGTTGCACTGTTTGTCCATTGCTATGCACAGGGGCCCCGTGGGTGATGCCTGCGTTTTGTCGATGGTTCCCAGCTAATGCATGCCTATCAGTTGATCGCTGTGTGCCCAACCCTCGTCCGATGTGGCGGCTGGAAACGTGCAATCCAGCACATGTCAACGCCCATTCTGGAGCTAGCTGGTTCTTTCGATTGTAGCTGTGGTTGGTGACACACTGCTTGTTGACACACAAGGTGTGTGACGGAAGCCCTGCCAGCAATGTGGAGGCCCAGCACCTCAACCGTAACACGAGAGAAGAGTTTTTGTGGCGTACGTGGAGCGTCGACGCGGTTTGTGGTTGTACACTCTACATGTGTTTACGGGTGCTGTGTCTTTACAGATGCTTAATCATCCAGAGTCGACAGTGACCTCACATCCCTGATGATGAGGCGTACGAATCACATCAAAACTAGCCTGTGACAACACTCGAGGTCGAAGAAAACCTGCATATGGCATGACAGGCACGCCTGGTGTGGGAGCGTGCGTTGCTTTGGCCATCCCCTGCCTCCTTCTGGTGCTCCTTCATCTGTTGGCTCACAAAGATGTTTGCCACTCCTCTGCATGTGTGAGCATGGCAAACTCACCACACAAATCCTTGTGGTGGAATCGTGTTACCTTGTTACCTTCATGTGCCTCACCACATTACTATCTGCATCCTAGGCCAGATCTGACACCCGGGGAGGCTTGTGCTCAAAGGATTAGGTACAGACAATGTTACGCCCTGTTTACCTTGGTATTCACAGTTGTCACAGGGCACATAAGTCAACAGAGTGCCGGTCCCTAGCCTGGCTGCGGTACGTAAATCTTGTCCATCATGTGCAGCGGATGTCAAGCTGCACTCCTAGCACCTCCAGTGTAATTTTCTGCTCAGCGCTTCGCCAGTGAACCGCCATGCTGCCACAAGAGCTCAGCAATGCCTACATGTTCATAAGTGTGGATTCTTTCCAAGACTTACTTGCAATCAGGCTTACTGTTCGACTGTGGCCGCTGAGCACTCATTGCTATATGACTATATAGTTGCACTGCATATCTGTGCAGGGCAGGTTCAGTGCAAACATGACAGCCCAAACAGTTGACCAGGCTGCACACGCAAATCACAGGAAAAACGAGCTAAGACATAAAGTACATAAAATCATGTCGCATTACCGTTGTTTGTGGAGTCAGTGCATGCCGGTTCGTGCATGGAGGCCAGTTGATGGTCAACCTCCCTGGTGTGTTCGTAGTCAAGCTCCCGTGGCTCCCGTGGCCTGAATATCAGCAGCCTTATTCACCGATACAAGGGCGTGGGTGGCAACGCAGGCTGAACTTAGGCCGTTGCATACGATGCCAATGGACCTGCTTGTGTGCCCAGTGTCACAAGGGAAGCGACACGTCCGCATCAGCTACATGGCGGTGTTCATTTGCATCCGCATGCCATGAGACAAGGACATGACACCACAATGAATCAGGCGAGCCACATTCTCGACCATGCCATCATCATGATTCTGTGCGCACGAGTCACACATATGCGTGCGCAAAGCGCCGTAGCACACGCAGGCTGAACGATGACTATTGCGAACAGGCTGTACCATCTCAACCCGACCAGTGCAGCGGTCGACGAGTTCACGATGACACCGAAGTGCCACGGGCAAGAAAGGACGGTGCGTAAAGCATCACTTTACAACCTTTCCCGCTCCTGCATTTCTGGAGAAGTAGCAATTCATGGCCAACGAATGAGTCATGGATTACGCGCTAGCGACAGAAGTGGTCGGTCGCCGCACAGTTCGAAGTCGCTCGTGCCCGCGCGGGATGGACGCGGTGCTGGCCAAGCTCAACTGCACCAGCGTAGCGCAGCCGATCATTGTACTTTCCACCCGCGTCATGAATTAAGATCGTTGCACACGATACCAATCACTCGATATCATGATCAAGTGGGGTTCTTACTTACATGATAAGTGTCCAGCGTACTGAGTCTGTCTCAATCCGGACGTTGGACCGGCATGCAAGCCGCTTACATCCTTCTTGCCGCCTGGCCTGGTGGCTGGCTTCAAGTTGTCTGACATGTTTTTCAAGTTGATTTGCCGCTACCAGCTGGGCGCAAGTTTATGAACGTACACATTAGCAAACCTGAGCAAGACGACAACAGCCCGGGAAAGCCCGCCATAACACTTTAGGAACATGTACGGGGCATATACGTATGCAAGCAAGCGGGACCTTCTCGACTGGGTCGCCGGGCTCCTGGAAATGACAGTGGACTCACTCGACGATGTACGCCCTCGATACCTTGTTGCGCTGAGGACAGACATAAAGTTATGTATAGCATGATTAAAATACCATGAGCACTGTCTTGCGGGCTGTTTGTGGGAGCTAGATCCATCAGCGCGGCATTGTTATTCGTCAGCGCAGCTCAAATGTGTCGTATACATCCTTGACCGCGGCCAAAAACGCTCGTCTGCCCATTCAAATACCTGTGTTGTAGTGTTAGCGCGTGATCGGCTGTGCTCGTACGGCAGGTCTGTGTTGGGGATCATGCTCACCGTCCGTTTACTGGTCACGTCGACACTGGATACCTGAGGGATCCTGCTGATGACCTCGTGTTTTTGTAGCTTATCAGTGGTGCAATCTGGATCCAAATTCTGGATGCGCACTTTCAAGAAGCTATCCCCATTCAAAAGGTGTGCATGCGACCTGCCTGGACATGGGAACATGAGCCGATGCTGCCCCACCCTGCAATTCCAGATGATTGCAGGTCGATTTCTTCGCATACACGTACGAGCAGTGCATGTCCAACTACAAGGTGTTGCAGTTAGCCTTTGACAAGCTGCAGATTATGCGGGTGAGTTCTTTGACACACCTGTTGCGCTACGCCTTTTGCATGTTATGGCTCGTGAGCGTGCCGTCATGTCCGTGTCTGTGAATCGAACCATCTGTAGGACGTCGATATCCAGAAAATGCTGGAGGGCAACCAAGGTGCCCTGCTCGAGCTGCTGCAATGGTTCTTCAAAACACTGGGTGACCACGGCGCTGTGGCCGCATACGACCCACAGGCTCGCAGAGCTGTGTCGAAACATGGAGGATGCGACCGCATCCCACGGTTCGGTGCAAGTGAAGCTGCTTTCAAGCGTTGGGCAATGAAAGGTGTGCCCTGCACTTGCATCGCACGTGCTCAGCCTTCCCACAGTGTGCCTGCCTTCCCACAGTGTGCCCATGTCTTGAGCGCGACGCCACCCCACTCTGCAGAGGCCGCTTCGGAGCAGTACGGCATGGACGGCCACCACAATGGTTCCCGACATGTTGAGCACCGGCATCGTGGGCAGCCCCCGCAGCACAGAGTAGCTGGGGCCCCCCGAGACCACCACTCTCACCTCCAAGCCGGCCAACTGTTCCGGAAGACGGACATGTCATCAGCCGCAGAGCATCCCCGCAAGCGAATCCTGGGCCACCAGAACGGGGCAACCAAAGTGCGGCCCCTCTCCACCTGGACCTCCAGCCGCGCCCCTTCCTTTCCACTGCTGAAAGTGCGATACAAGCACACCACAGGCCTCGCTGCCAGCTCACATGGTGCATACCTGTGTTCGATGTCGCGCTCTACAGCACAGGAGCTGGGGTGGCCGTTGCACCTGAGAAGAGCTGCTTGTGCATGTCATGCGAGTGCAGGGTTCTCGAGACATGAGTGCTGCGCTCACGGTATGCGACAGCGCCTCCAATGCGCTGGCAGAGCGCTCCGACATGCTCGCCGGCGTCGCCAGGGACCTCGAGAGCGGCGTGGTCAACCTCTGTATTGCCCGGGGCTGCATTCGCAGCCTCCAGAACGCTCTGATCACCCTGGTCAAGCACTCCTCCCTGCTGCTGAAGGACGTCATGCTCCGGCTGGATGTCTGGAACGACGCCTCCGCTGGCTCCATGCGGCGAAAGGTGCTCCGCCACGCCTCGAAGGCAGCAGGCCTGCCCCCGCCTTCCACCTGATCATGCCCGCGTGCGCGAACCATGTTTGGCTGTTCTTGGCAACGTGCATGCATGCTGCGCAGGTGGATGAGCGTTTGCACAAGCTCGGGGCGCAGCAGAGCCGGCTAGCGAGCGTGTTGACGCGCTTGCGCGAGGCGGAGATGCGCCTCGGGCCGCCGAACACGAGTGCCGCTGCGGACACCCACACGACGGTCTCAACTCTGGGCGAGGCAGCGACGCTCCTGAACGAGGTGCTCCGGAATGTGGACCAGTCCCATGCAGAGCTTCCCCCTCTGTTCATCACTGGAAAAGACCCGACGTTGCAGCAGCTGCAGCAGGCGCAACTGCCGGACGTCGACCGTAGCACACAGGTGCGGTGCATTGTTAATGCCGGGGCCCACCGCAGCCTGCGCACGGTGCATGGGCGCTCCACCTTAGCCTAGGGTCCACTGAGTATCCACGACGTCTCCCTGATTGCTCTCGGTATCTTTTGCTGTGAACAGATGATCCAGCGGGGCTGCCTTGACATCTGCGTGGGTCCTGAGCCGTCAGCTGTGCACTAGCAGAGGACGTGCAAAGTGTTGCATCGTTTCGCCGGTATGGTTGGGGTGTTTGCTGTTGGGGAAATCGGCAACACTCTCTGCGAATACAGGACGAAATTGTGAGACACGAGCCTGTCTTTCTGAAGACGTCCACGAGCTACGCCTGCAAGATCGGGCACTTCCAGTACCGCAAGCTCCGGAACGGTGACGTCTACAAGGGCCGGTACTCCCGGTCGAAGAAGAGTGGAGACGGTTGCTACATGTTCATGAACGGCGACGTGTATGAAGGAGAGTTCAAGGACGACCACATGGAGGGCCACGGAGTGTACACCTTCTCCGGGCAGGGCCGCTACGAGGGCGCCTGGTCGGCTGCCCGCTACTGCGGACACGGCACGGAGACGTTCGCCAAGGGCTCGACGTACGCCGGTGAGGCTCCCGCACCTGCCTCGCGCTGCTGCCTTCGCGCATCGCCTGAGCGATCCGCAGCACTCTGCGCTGACTGTTGACCGCACTTGTGATGCATGCGGTGACGTGCAGTTGCTGTGTAGCCGCCATGTCGGCGTGATGCATGGCTTGATGCCGAGCTCCAAACATCTGACCTGATCATGGCCTGACTCTGGAGAAAGCGAGTCAGGCAGATGTACCATGTATCATGGCCTGTGCGCAGCGCTTTGATTCCTGAAAACGCGCGTCATCCCAACATACACCACAGCGTTCATGTGTCTGTCCCATCTCTATGCCGCCTTACGCGCCCTGTCTTTGTGTCCAGTCTTTTCATGTTCCTCCTGCGTGGTTCCGACCCTTGCGGGGTGATGCACGGCAGTCGAGCGTGTTGCCATGGCCACAGACGGTGCGGTGGCCTGCACCAGGCGTTCTGGCCAGCCTCTAGTGCCACTTGCAGTGCCTGCTCTCGCATGCGGCGATGCCGGGTGCACCGACAGCATGCATGCATGCAGGTGAGTACTCAGCCGGCAACCGGTGCGGGTATGGCGTGTGCCGGTACTACAATGGTGACTTTTACGAGGGCACCTGGGCGGATGGTGTGCGCAACGGTGTGGGCATGCAGCAGTGCACAGACGGCTCGAACTATGTGGGCCAGTATAAGGAGGCCAAGCGTGAGGGTTACGGCGTGTACACGTTTCACAACGGCGACTGCTACCTGGGCACCTACAAGCAGGACTTGCCCAATGGCCTGGGAGTCTACCTTTTTGAGAAGGGCCAGAAGTACATGGGGGAGTGGGAGAATGGGAAAAAACATGGCCTGTGCGCACCTTACTATTTGCCAGGTGTTCCTGGTGTCGCGGTGTTACAGCCTGACGTGCCTGGCGCCGACATTGCGGGCGTCATGTCACGTCCTGGCGCCGCAATGTGTGGGCGCATCCCTTGTGATTCGATCATTTTGAGTCACGCCAGGCTAGATCTGGGGGGGTACACACACGGTTTGCCAGGCTCTGATGCTGTACGTTCTGCGCTGGCCTGCATCGCCTGTGGCACGAGAGGCGTCATGTGGTTGGTGTGCATGCAGATGCGAGTACATCGTAGAGTCTGGGGAACGCTATGTTGGGGAATGGGAGGCTGGCAAGCCAAAGTGGGTACAGTCCCTGGGCCTGGATGACGACGCAATGCCAGAGCTGGTGCCAGACATGCAGCTCAAGGTCGAAGAAGCACTCAAGGTACTGCCTGGCCAAACCGTGGGTTGGCGCATGTCGCGGCTGCTGTGGTGTGTGTGCTGCTCCCCGAAGTCTGCATCTTGGTGACGCGTGTGCCTGTGCTGCTGCAGATTGCAGAGAAGGCCCGTGAGGCGGCGGAGCAGAGTCAGCAGACGGCGGCGGAGCACTGGGATGCGAAGGGCAAGGCGCAGCAGATGCTGCTCAGGGCGGTGGACCTGGCGGACGATGCAGCCATCAAGGCCCAGCAGGCGCGCACGCGCGCGATGCTGCTTGCACACAAACTGGAGCTGGTGATCCACACATACACTGGTGATGCGGGATGGCCGCAGCCTCCAGAAGATGGCTAGGCAGCCGTGGGCTGGGGCCTGCAAGTGTAAACCTGGTTTGGGGGGCTCTGATTGGAGTGGGCATGTTCCTGTTGGGTCGTGGCGGCTGCTGTGTGTCAGATAAGACTCCTTCCGGGGAGCAGGTAAGGGCGTTGAGGGACACAGCAGACCCCTCAGTGCAGCATCCTCTTGCAAGGGAAGGGACCGTGACGGCGTGATTGGGTTAAAGAGTGTCTCGCCCCTCCTGGGTGCTGTATTACTTTCCCTGTAGCATATCGTTCACTTTGAACGAAAATCGATGCAGAGTTGCTTCAACAATGAATGCATTTTCGAAGCTTTGTGAAGCAGCGTTTCTGGTATCTGGCCACACCGCGGTCGAGGTGAATGCTGAGGTTGGTTTGCTGTCCATGGCATGAGTTTTCAAGAGGCTTCCAGCTGAAGGCTGCTGAGCAAGTGGGGCTGTCACGTAGCCTTCCCTTAAATGGTTGGCATTGCTCTGCCATGACCGGCCAGCGATGACGCTGCACAGCTTGGCTGGTCGGACTGGTCGCAGCTGTAGAGCATGCCGTTGCAACCATGCTGTGTAAGGTCGATTTTGTAACCTAACGAAGGATTGGTCTACCCTGGGTTCTGAAATGGTCATGCCTGCAGACTCGATCACGCTGGTCTAGAGGAGGCCCCACCCAGGCAAACATGTATGCTGCGCCAGCTGATGGCAGTGTCAGTCAAACCAGTGTGTCTGATCAGCCATTGCGCCCAGGGATTCAGGACTTCGAGGACTGAGCGATGCGTTCCCGATCTATGTTCCGATGCGTCTGTCAAAACGCAGCGTGCTGTATGCATAATGCTGATCAGTGCAAGTTCCGATGTCAGCCCTAGTGCATGCGATCTTCTTATCCAGGCCAGAGTTTCACTATGGCTACCAGGTAGGGAGACCCACAGCTGCATACTGCGTGCTTTGCTCAAACATGGTGACAACTCGGGATTTCAGTGTTGATCGCAGGTGGTGGTGGTCATGTGAGACGTCAGATAACGCCTCAGTCGTTCATCTCATCACACAGCCAGACTGCCGCCAATGGACCGGTATCACGGCCGCACATGTGTTGGCTGCAAATTACAGCCTAAAGGGCCCAGCCCTGAAGCTAAAGCCCGAACCTGATGAACATCTCCTATCCTCTACCAGTTAGAATCACTGCGCTCTGTAGAACCACTGCGGTCTGTACTCATGCGACAACTCAAAACTCTATCGATACGTCACCTGCTGACCACTACGCAAGCGTAGACACACAAAGGACAATCGGGTCGGCAGAGCCAGGGGCCAGTCCACCACGCTCTTACCCCAACCGAATCACCCAGATCTAGCCACTGTGGACACTCGTCACAGTACAGCAGCCTGCAAACAGAGCTGTGCTTCACGCCTTTGTGGGGAGCGTCAGCGAGATGCCTCGCCCTTTGTCCAGCAGGCCCGTCATGGGGCCTTCTACACGGATCTCCTGCTCCAGGAAGCCTAGGATGCTCTCCGTGTGCAGGGGGTCTCCTTCTCTCAGCCACCGATGCAGCCGCTGCTGCGCCTCCTGCACCGCGTCGCGGTCTGTGTGCGGGGTGCTCTTTGCCAGCTGCTCCATCGTCGCGACCAGCTCCCTGAGGTGGTCGGCGCGCGAGATGTGCACCGAGCCCCGCAGCAGCTGCTCCACGGCGCAGCTCGTGTGGTAGCACGCCCCCGACGGGAACGCCTGGATCTTGGGGATCGCGCCACCTGTAGCCACTGTGAAGTGAGGGTCACATGCATGCCGGTGTTGCATGACAAGTCTCTCGGCAAGTCGGTGACATTGAATCGGGGGAGGAGGGGGAGATACCGGAGGGCACGGTGGACATGGGGGGTGACCGGAGGGGGGCGCCGCAGGTGAAGCACTTGCAGCTCCAGGAGAGGCTTGCGGCGCGCTTGCGGGTTTGCAGGAGCTGCGCCTCGAGCGCGCCGCTGACCTGCACCGCGCGGCGCGCCTTCTCTCCAGCTCCTTGCACCTGCACGCTTCGTGTGCGATCGTCACCGCTGTCGTGATTGTCCGCCGCATGTGCCTGGCTGCAGAGCCACAGCCGCAGTAACGAAGGCGTCGGCAGGCTGTAGCCGCGCCGCTTCAAGTGAGGGGTGCCCGGCACATCTTGTGGCAGAGACGTGCATGCATGCACAGCAGGCCGCCGCGGGCACAGGTGCACGCATGCATTCACAATGCTCAAAGTCGCTGCCGGCCACGCCACTACAGGACACCCAGCAGATGCAGATCGCCACAGCATGGCCACGCATGACCGACATGCACGACGTGGACCCGCCAGAGCACACACGGCGCGCATACCTTAAACGAGGTCGTCTCCATGTGCTTTACAAGCAGACTCTTGTAGTTGCGCAGCGTCTGCTGCTCTGGGAGGAGTCCCAGTACATCCTCCACAGCGAGCAGCTCGCGCTGTACCGTGTCCGATATGCATGCATCCAATGCATCGACGCTCCCCGCGACCTCTTCCTCCGAGCCTGCCAGCGTCGCGTCGGATCCCGTGCCGTTCGTGCAGAGATTTTCGGCGCCGACATCCTGCGCTGTGCTGTCATGATGTGCTGCGCTGTGCGCCCCCTTACCTTCCAGGCGTCCTGTGCGAACGGAGGTCTTGCCATCCGAGAGCTGCTCATGCCCCACAGACGACCCGTTCGCGGTGCGGCCCCGCTGCGCCTGCTGCGGCTGGGACTTTATGACACGGCGCAGCACGGACAGCCACAGCCGCCGCTGCATGTGCCGATCGGGCGCCTGTAGACACGAGCTGCCCCTCAAATCACCAGCTGCGCAGATGGCAGCACATGGCATCACCGGCGGGATGCAACGACTCGGCAGTACTTGCAACAGGGAAGGCGGCGGGCCAAATTTCGCTCTGTGTGCAAGATGACGCGTGAATGAACGTGTGCGCAAGAACGCACCTCCTCCACCACTGCGAGGCCCTCGGCGTAATTACTCGCGAGCTCGATCGCTGCCTCAAACGCATGTAGCTCCACGAGGATCCGGCGGGCCGCGGAGCGCTTGTCATGGGTCTTGGCCAGCCGCACCGCACGGAACGCGTCAAACACAAACGGGTGCAGTGCAACCGCGCCCTCCGCTGCCGCCGCCGCTGCGCCGCCGGTTGGGGAGCCGCTGTCGCTCGTGTGGGGGATGCTGCGGGCGTCCGAAATCGGCTGCAGGTCGCTCACTGGCAGCTCGAGCTCGAATCGCGGCGGCCCGGACGCCGCGTCGTGGTCCGACCGCGACTCTGCGGAATCCAGATACCTGAACCATCGGCTATGACTCATGCATATGCCACCACCTGCGTCTCTCCCGCAGTCGAAAGCAGTTGCCAGATGGACGGGGGGAGCGTGCATGCATGCGGGATGTGCGTGCCATCACAGAGGACGGGAGGGTCTGACATGGCCCAGATTTATGGTCATGTATCAGGGTATGGATTGAGCGAACTCAATGCTGACTTGTCCCGCGATCAATGGCATCGCACACACCAGCACGGCCGGACATCAGAGCGCACACCAGACCCGTGCCAACTTGGCCATGCACGTTACAAGGCCGCCTGCGAGTGCAGCCACATGCGGCTCATGTTTGCAGCCTGCTTTGCACATTGCCCACCCATGCTCGCGACAGGCATGCATGTGCGTGTGCACACACGCACCTGTGCAGCTCATGCTCTTCAGGGTGCAGGATCAGCAGCACCACATACAGATCATGCAGAACCCTGTCCCGTGACCCTGAGAAGATCACGCGGTTCTGGAGGTAGCGTAGGAGGGCAGTGCGAGTTGCGAGCGGCACATCCGGCCGTGCGAGGCCGCCCATTGTATGCGCGACCATAAGCGGCGTAATGCATGAGAGCTCCCCAGCGCGCTCCAGCGCCGTGCATGTGGCTAGAGGGTCTGCCGCAGCCAGCCGTGCCAGCGACGGGGCGAGAAGTTCGCCCCGCAGCTTTGGGAGCACCTCAAGAGCCTCGTCGACGTGCCCTGTAGCCACTGGGCGCACGTCAGTTCTGCCACGACCGGCGGCCTCATGAACCTGACCACCTGTCAGGATATGCGGCCGGCTGGTGAAGCAGTTCACGATGTCACGGGGAGGTGATTTATGTGGCGGGTCAGTGACCAGGCGGCAGCCCATGCACACGACACGAAAGGCATCACGTCCCGCGTTGTGCGAGTGACAACTTGTGAGCGTGGTCTGCGCACCACTGTGGCAGGCAGCACCCTGTGCTGTGTGACACGGGAGCAGCGACTGCAGCAAGTCATTCACAAGCACGTGTGTTGGTGCACATGCCGCTCGAGATGGCGGCGCCTGCTCTGGAAGCCACCGCGGAGCAGCACCGGGCATCAACAGTGCACACCACGAGCTGAGCTTTGTCCACCGCGAAACAATGCCGTAACGCTACCTGGCGTTCCCTGTCCAGAGACTTTCACGTGGAGATTCGGCTACTTTCATACAGTGTCCACCCCCGAACAATTCTCATAACGCTGACCCGTTACCACTGTCCAACTGTGAAAAAGTCCGCACCAGCCTGTCGCAAGGCTCGTCCACCTCCAGAAAATCACAGTAGCGGTGGAACAACAAGGTCTGTCAGACCTTCGGAGAGGTGACGGTACACCCGCAACGTCCACACTACTCGGGCATTGCGTTAATGCTGCACCGGTCTTGAAGTATGCCAACGTCACTCGGCATCTACATTGCTGTGGCACGTCGCTTGTGCACGCCCGCATCGCTGTCTATGCAACATGCCTACCCTGGGTGCCCCACACCAGTCCTTGCACAGACACACGAACCGCTTCTGGGCCTAGTCCAACGCAGTATCATGCTCAATGGCAATGTACTTGGCTCAGCGTTGGGCCGCGGTTCCGGGGCCATGACCCCCGAACACTCCCAACAAGACGAAGTCTCGCTACTGCTACACTCCGACGCCCCATCGCTGCCGTGCTCGATAACAATGACCTGAGCACTGGGCCATGCTCGCTGGTTGCCTCCTCGAGACCCGACCACTCCCCGTACATGCCCAGGGTGTGCTACAGCGATACACGGCTCAGAAGTACCGGCTCTGGCCGTGCTTGACACAGAGAGACGATGCCGCAGGGGCCGGGCCGCAGCGCTCACATCTGCCTCGTTAGGTGGTGGCGCGCTTGAACTAGGTTATCAGGGTTATCGACCGGATTGAATTTGCAGCAGCACAGTGTTCTGTGCGGCTTCAAGGGCTGCGTTCCAAGGTATGGATGAGTCCGCCAACTCTGCGTGTAAGTGACATACAACTGTACAAGCAGCATCTAAGGGGTCCGGCTTATGGAAGCGGACACTGCTCTGCAGATGGGCCCAGCCAACCGAAAAGAACAGCGCGCACCTGGCAGCGACAACGAGAAGACGATCGGCCAGGCGCGGTAGATGCGCGCAGCTGCCTTCAGGTCCGACCTGCGGCCCCCGGCCCTCAGGACCTGCTCCACCGCCGGCCAAGGCAGCAGCGGCTGGTGGCGGCGAAGGAACACCGCGACCTCCTCCGAGGCCTCTGCCTCGCTCGGCGCGGCGGTCGCAGTCGCCTGCGGCGGCAGCCCCGGCCGTGGCGTGACGGCCTCGTTGGCGCCGCGCGCCAGCAGCGCCTCCAGCAGCCACAGCGCGAGGGCCGTCGCGGCGGCGTCGGAGGGCTTGCCGGCGTACTGCTTCAGCTTGGCCGTGAGGAACACCTCAAGCGCATCCGACTGCAAGCCACCGGCGCTCTATTCATACCGACGCTGTGGCGGGGGTGTTCACCTGCTCACGCGTGCATCAACAACGATATCACCAACTCGGAGAGGCGCTGCGAGTCCATGGACAGCCCGACCGGCCACTCGGGTCATCTGCTTGGTACTGAACTCACGCAGCAGCAGCCAGACCATCGGGACTGCAAGTGCATGGACAACAAACGCTGCAAGCACGCATCGACCTCGACCAGTGCCGAGTGCCTGGCCTGATTTTCCAGCATGTTGCTGTGCCAACTTGGCAGTACTGTCTGACGGTGTCACTCTGATCAACCGGAGGACAGCAGCTCGGGCAAGGTCACAACGCGGCAGCGGAGCAACGGCGCCATTGCTGCGACCATGCATGCGGGAGCGCCAGATACGGTGCCAGTGGGTCTGGAGTGTACGTGCCTTGGCTTCTGACACAGCCAGGGTGTCAAACGGCACAGCCTGGAACCACAGGGCCAGCTGCTGGAAGTTGGGGAGATTGCCGGCAGTCGACATGTCGGCCGTGACGTGGCCGAGGGCGCGAGCGGCTTGTACCCAGTCATCTGCAGTCACGAAGATTGCATGAACCGGACGCCAGGTGGATGCGTTGCAGAGCGGCAGGCGGAGCTACGTTGATTGGGTGGTGCTGCGAGCGCAGCACCGTGTCAAAGAACAGCAGCCATACTACACTGACATACCTTTCTCGTGTCACCTGGCACAGTGGGAGCAGCACAGCCGCCCGCACTCTTCCACCCAGCCTCCCCCACGCGAGCTGCGTAGCAGCAACAGAACAGACTGATCAAGGCCTCGTGCCGCAAGGCAGCGTTTGCACGTCTCACAAAGCCAGCAGATCTGGCCGTGCAGCAGCGTTAATTGCAAGTGGTTGCCCGCAGTAACGGTCACAACCATGTAACACTGACGCGAGGGCAAGGCGCATGTGGCGCAGGCGGCACCTGCGTCCCGCGCCGCTTCTGCTTGCGCCAGCCTTACGCGCCCCATGGCCACCTGCACCTGCTCCAGCCGATCCCGCACCACCTCGTCCAGTGCCCCATCACCAAGCTCCATCTCCCGCAGCATGCTGAGGTCTCCTCCGCTGCCGGCGCCCGGCAAAGACAAGGCTGTCTCAAGCCGCTCTGCCTGAGAAAACGTGAGATCGATCTCGACTTCATCGAGCAGCCGGAGGGCCGAGTCATAGTCCCTCATGGCCACAAAGTCCTGCCACACCTCGTGCACGCTGCTGCGCGACAGCACGGCTGCGATGCCAGTTCGGCCGACGATGTACGCCTGCGCAACGCCGGCGGTGGCTGCGAGCGGCGTGCGCACCGACATGGCAGCGTCGGCGGATGTGGCTTGAGGGTCTTGGATCAGAAACATCGGGTCCCCGATGCCCTCAGGGCACGGCAGCACTTGAACCTGCACGCACGGACGGATCCATGCATGACCACATCGGCGGGGTCACAAACGGCTGGCGTGGCGCTGTGTGCGTTTGGCACAGCGAAAGCAAATGCACTGGTGGCCGCGACTGACAACTGAAACCCCACAGGCATGATCTAGTGGGTCTACCGTCAGGCCGTCTTCATGTCTCCGTGCTCTGCCCCAGCATGGGTGCTGTCAGCATGGGTGCTGCCGGCAAGAATGCTGCCTGCACGGGTGCCGTCGCCGATGCGTCGGCCGTGGTGTGTTGCCCAAATGAATGCATTGCCAGTACATATACCTGCAGATGCTCCTCAAAGCACACCTGGCCAGCCCTGATACCACTCTGCACTCCCCGCTACCCCCTAAAAATGCCATATACTCATTTGCGGCAGAATCGCCAGTTCCACATGCATGCTACAAACGCCGGGTCCGGTGGCACGGTGAGGGGCACAGCACGCAGCATATCATAACAGCCGCGCACCACTTTGCCGGTGATGTGACTGACCAGTGCTATGCTGGCTACCTTCTGGTCGGAGTCGTCCGCCCCGGCCACGAGCAGCGCGGTATGCCACTGGCCCATGGTGGCGCTCACACAGCGGGCCGGAACCCCGTCGACGTCGCCGGCGCGGACCTGGTAGCCACCCGCGAAGGGGTCCCCCTCAGCCGCATCCCTCACGGCCGCGATGACGTACGTGGCGTCGATCGCGGTGTGTCCAACGTTGCTGCGCGGCGGAGGTAGGGGAGCTGCGGTGGAGGTGCCGCGTGTAGCGGACAGGGTGCCGGTGGGGGTGGAGGGGGGTGGCGTGGGCGGGAACAGGAGGTGGCTGAGGGAAGATACGGTGAGCCAGGCGGCACGGCAGCCGTCTTCCGCGAGGGGGCCGCCGGCTGGCGCGACGGAAACGAATGAGGGAGTCTTTGAGTCCCCTGCATGTACGGGCAGCGTGGCGAGGCGCCTTTCATGCATGCACAGTGCCCGGATCAACGCAGTTAGAGGTCGGCAGGCCACTCAAGGGGGCCGCATGTTTGCTATGGCAAGGTGAAAGTGGCGCTCGCTCATCCGGCCGGGGATTCAACCGACGCAGGACAGCAGATCTGGTGGCGATTCTGCTGATGGCCGACACGCCACGCGGCCATGCTACTTCCGGCTTAGCCCGTTTCCACTCCAGACACATGGCCGCCGGTGCTCAGGAAGTCTATCAGGGCACCTGCTTGGTACTCAACTCATCTCGGCACACTGCTACGTTCGACGTTTGCTCCATACTATTCTGACCGAACCGCCTCACATCGGCTCAGCCCAGCAAGCGCAGCAGCACACCTGGGTCCACCTCGTGCACGATCCTTCCCCCGGCAGCGGCATCATCGGTCCGCAGAACCTTCCCGAAGCTTCCGTAGCCGGCGTACCACACAAGCGCGCCACGTGTCGCGAGCACCACGCTGCGCGCGGTGTCCTCACCCCCATCGACGCTGCTGGACCGACCGCTCAGCAGGCTCTCGCACCCGTCCCCTGCCTCCCCGCCCTGTAGCACGGCGAGCCCGCAGATGCTTTCCCCGGCGAGAGATCCGGAGAGCTCGAGGGCGAGCTTTGCGGCCGCTTGGACCTGCAGCGTCGGCACGCCTCGGCGCTCCTTCAGCACGACACGGCGCAGTGTGATGATGTGGCAGGAGCCGTCGGCGCAGCCGACGGCAATCTCCGTGCTGCCGAGCCAGCACGCAGCAGTCGGGGGGGGGCCGCGGAGCTGCGGTAGCCGGGCGGTGCTGATCGCGGAGCCGTCGCAGGAGGTGAGGAGGGTGTCGTAGGTTGCGACAGCCGAGTTGCTGCGGGGACCGGGCGCAGGGGCCGGCGGGTAGGTCAAGCTGACGAAAGCCTGCCGGCTGTTGTGTGGTGAGATCGCGAGGACAGTGGCCACGCAAGTGGCGCCTTCGCGGCCACGCGGAGCGATTGTCTTGGTGCAACCTGCAGCCAAGCTTCTGTGAGACGCTGATGAAGTGGGCTGTGGTATGTGTCCTTCAGCTTTGGGGCCTCGTGTGGACCCTGACGAAGAAGAGCGTGAGGTTAGACAGTACATGCAAGTTGGTGTGCAATGCAGAGAAGATGGCCAGAAGTATGACTCTAAATGGCCACAGGCAGGGTGAGCATGAGGAGCGATCCAAGTTGGCAGATGTGTGTTTTGATCGTGGCATTTCAGGGCAATGAGCCAGGGCCTGCTGCGGGGAGATCGTGTGGGTTGCCTACGGAATCGTTCTTGCACAGTCAGGTCTCCAGCATCGGTCAGCACATACGTCCATCCCGCCATCATGGCTACGTTGATGACCCGCTGCGACTTGGTAGTCCTGCATCACGCAGAGGTTCATCGTGTGGGATGAGGTCTGCGGAAATTCAGAGGTGTGTCAGGTGTACAGGTGATGGACATGGACCAGGCAGCTACTTGGTAACCCCCATACGCAAGCACGTTAAGAACGACTGAATGTGGAAGTATGCCTGGGCGATAGAGCGCTTGCACACTTGTTTACCCCAGGTTGAATGGCACCTCACGCATGCGAGGAAGCATCTTGAGAAACAGCGAAGAAAGCGAAACATACTGGCCGTGGAGTCCAACGAACTGCTCCACTGGCCCGAGGAAAAATGTGCTCGGCTGGCCTGACATTGCTGTCGTGTGCTGGTACCGCTCAACACCAGCGCTGTCCCGGTCACCTGGTGAACGCTTCTGTCATTCGATCACCCACCCCAGAACACGCAGCTATACTTCCTTCCATCAGCCGCATGATGTGGTGCTTTGTGTGCACTGATGCTGTGTCACCGCTCTGACGCGCTACGACAAGCGATCGTCAATGACGTCGGTACGAATCGTGTTGCGCTGTCTTGACTGTCCAAGGTGATTGCCGTTCACTGGCTATGCAAAATGCCACAAACTTTTTGGATCCCATGCACGTCGCCCTAATTTCACATCTAAAGAGATTGGTGACATAAATCTGACCCTACTCAGCGCAGGCACACGACTGTCAGCTAGTAGAATTGTGTCCAAACCCTGGTAGCCACAGCTTAGTACACAGCGTCCCCGCCACATCGTCCAATCATTTCACAAAACCGAGCGAGCATCGTCGGGGAAGCCAAGTTCGCCTCATGTATTGCTACGCATATCAATAAATAACGCTGCCGACGTCGTTTCGCTGCTATTGGTATCTACCCCGTTTTGTGTGAAACGCTCCCACCTGACCTGTCAGCACGCTGTTATCCAGAGCAGAAAATCACCACGTAAAACATGCATTTGCCGGGTCAGGATCGAGTCGTTCTTTCCATTCGCTTGTCTTTCAGCGCGACTTGATTTTGCTCGGTTGCAGGTTTTGCAAACCCTTGTGGATGAAATGAGAGTCTCCTAATGTAATATGTTCAACATCGTAGTCCGTAATTTTGCGCTTCTCCTGGCGCAATAGAAGATGCGTAACTACATTGCTGCTTGTTGACATTGTCGGGATGTCACCATTGAAGTGAATTGCGAATAATTCAGGCCGAACACGAAGAACCCTGGCATTGACACTGATAGAGTGGAGCAAATTGTAGCAGAGCTACAGCAGTGTTGTCTGTAGAAGTTCACCATGAACGAAATCAGGTGCTTTTGGGCACCCTGTCGCTGCTCACTCCTGCAAGGGACACCCATGCACGATCGATTGATATATTTCTGATCTGCTCTGACACCATGACAATCATTATCTTAGCACATGCTTTGCCTCGGTGTATGCACTTTTGGCTTAGCCCGATCCAACAGTCTGCGTTCAGACTGTGTACTCCTCAGGAGGCCGCATCATCAGAACGATGCTCTTCCGTGATTGCATACCGCAGTGCTCAGCCAGTTCTAAGGAGAATATGGCACACTTGGCTCACACGGGACGCCCTTGTTCATCCTGCAGCCCTTTGGCCCGAAGCAGGCTAGCAGGCACTGGCTGGAGCTCATGGGACGTGTTCATGGCTGCGGTCTCCCTGCACCAACTACTGGGGCAGCTTTGGCAGGTTGGACCCCAGGTCACTGCAGAAGTCCACTCACTGCTGCATGGCTGCCGATGCAGTCTGCTTTGAAGTGTAGCACACGGTAGTGGCAATTTGCTGTTGGTATGCCACCTACGTATGCCAACCACACTACCAACCACACAGCCAACCCTGCACAGTCACACCCTCAGCAAACAATCACAGCATCATGGGGATACTGACTCCATAATCCGCTGCATAAGATCTCGGTGTGAACAGAGGGCTTTGAATTCCAGCCCACGCTCTCGCAGCTCCTGGCCGACAGGTCCCGCTCCTGGACCATGCGGAGGCAAACCAGCAACGGTGACTTGGAGGGCCTTCAGCACTGGGGGTGCGAAGGATGACCCTGCGTGTCTGTTCCTGTCCATCATCCCTCTGCGTGGAGCGATCGGCATGTTCGAGAGAGAGCGACCTCGGCCAACGCTGTGCGGCAGCGTTGGCGGGGCCTCCATGACCACGAGGTGCAGTCATGCCGCTGGAGCGAAGCTGTGCGCTCCAGGAAGAGTTCATGCATGGCAAGAGCAGGCTGCTGCAGTCACAGCGCCTCATACCGAGGCCAGTGGATGAAGCGCGAATCGCAGACGCTCTGTCTTCCTGTAACCTCAACCTTTTTGCTTGTTTGGGCGCGTCAACCCCCTCCACGAGCAGTCGACGGTCTGAAATGTGCGCCTTTTGGGGGGGAGGGCAGCAGAGGCCCTTCTGTACGCCATCCCAGGCGGCCGCATCACGTTTGGCGATGACATTTTAACCGTAACGGCGCAGCACCGCCCCTGGCACCACGTGCAACCTCACCTGCCGTGCAAACCCAGTGCAGGTGTTCCCGCCAGACCAGACCACGGGCACTCTACGAAAAGGTAACCAGGTGCAGATATGCATGACACCCTGGACCTTTCTGCCACCAGCTGCCAGGTGGAGGGGCAGATTCAGAGTCAATGCACTTGTTCAAGCTCCGCAGCTCTTC
Organism: Ulva armoricana; assembly: GCA_032360965.1. NCBI lineage: Eukaryota > Viridiplantae > Chlorophyta > Ulvophyceae > Ulvales > Ulvaceae > Ulva > Ulva armoricana. Next base: position 1,559,468 of record JAUMHO010000012.1, read on the forward strand.
CGGCAGAGTCAACAGACAAGCTCCAGCCCACAGCAGTACCCGAGCAAAGGTGTGCAGCAGGGTAGATCTGGATTCTATGCCGCGCTGCCCTTGCTGGCGAGCAAGGCATGGTGGCGTAGGGGCGTCATGGGCGTGCGGCCACAGCTGGAGCGTGGTGGCCGTGGTCGTCTCATTTGCTGCGGTGTAGGGGTGCAAGGCTGCTGCCGCCAAGCGGGCCAGGTGTACAGTGGAGTGGGCTCAGTAGAGCAAGTGCACGGACTTGGCCCAGGTGATGCCAGATCATGCTGCATGCAGCAGCGCGCCGTTGAGAGTTGTTTGGGTATATTGGCGCAGAGGCACTGTCATTCATGAACAGTCCTTGCACCATCTCCATGGAGAGTAGCTGCATTCTCAAGGGCGCACTTGTGTGCCAGGTGATGCAACCCTCTGTGTCAGTACGGATAGGCAATGCCGAGATGTACAGGAACAGTGGGTGTGTGATTTCACGGGAGCACGGCTTACATGATGATGCAGGCTATGCGGTTCCTGTGTTGCAGTCATGATGTTGAGGTAGGATGGTTGCCTTCTGAGTGTTTGCACGCGGAAGTTGCGTTGCATGCACCCCCTGCATGGATGCTTGGGCTTCTGGGTTACATGGAGTTTGTGTGGGTCATGCATGTAGTTGAATGTAGCGTCTGCAGTGCAACCTCTGTCCCAGCATCCAATACGGGTCCAAACGTCAGGTACACAGAAACACCATGAAGAGTTAATCCCTTTAAAGCCTGTGTCGGAAAGCTGCCCCAGCTGCACCAGAGAAGCGCGCGGAGTTCCCGCCTAAGTGAACGTAGCTTTGCGTTCTCACCTCCGTGTATACGAAGATGCGCCAAGCAATCTACTGTGCGCTTGTGCTGCTATCTGCATGTGGCACATGTTATTACATAGCTTCTACCTGGACTGGAGTACCTCCCAAGGTGATTGGTAGGGATTCGCGCGACAGCGCTCCTCATGTTAACTGACTGCCGTCATGGACTACAAGTCCAGTGATCCGCGGTTACGTTTCAATGCCACTGCATCATCTGTGTAAAAACTCTGCAAGGCCAAAGGATGGCGGCTCTCGTTTGAGAAACGTTTGAATGTGTTAAACGAGTTATGTCGCGTGCGTGCTTGTAGTTATATGGTTGCTGTTGGAGGGACTCTTTCACGTGCACAGAATTCATGTGTTCCACAAGGTGAGACGCTTCCCTGTGGCCTGGATGCATGTAGATGATGGCAGGATGCGTCGATGCGTTGGTTGTGGAGGAAAGGCCAACAACCACATCTTGCGATCAAGCTTGAGCAGTGCTCGTGTGCAGCTCAATGTTACTGATCACCCTTGGCCAGAAGATGATGTCCAAGAGCGGCTAGCACGCTTCAAAACGCTTGTGGGTGTGATTGACATGAAGGAGGTGTGCTGTTGCAATGGCCTGCCACCCACGTGCACCGCACGAGGGCAGCAAACCCTCACAATATTGCAAAAGTGAGAGGTACAAGTTTTGAAAAGTATTGAATATCGAAAACCGGCGCAGTTCTTGAGTGGCTGGTTCATGAATGCACCATTTGAACTCTTGCGGCGAACTGAAGTACTAGACCTCATTGCCTACGGCTTCTGGTATGCCCTTGCCACCAGATGCCATTGCTTAACAGTCCAAAGCTCTCTGTCTTCCGCCCGATGTTGACTGTTGACTTGCATAGTATGTGTGCTTGCATGCTTTAAAGTTCGAAAGCTGGGTGGTTCATGCATGCATTTCTTGTCACAGACACAAACATGCATCAGCCAGCACTCATCCGTGGGAGCAGGTACCGCGATCGATCAACGATGACCGAAGTTGAACAGCAGATGGTCAGTGCTGCTTTAGAGGATCTGGAGCGACTATTCTCATTCAAGATTCCCCCAGGCACCAACCCCGACCTCCAGTTCATGGCACATATGTGGCAGCCGCTCAGAGTCTCTCACAAGCCATTATTTGTGCACGCTATATCGGAACTGTCAGTTATTTTCACCCACGCGATTCTGCTTTACATGGGCTTCAAAAGGCACAATTGCAGCAGTTTCACATACTGGACAAAACACATGGTTTCTCCTGCCCCGGAACCGCGGCTGGCCAAGGTGAGCGACTGCAGTACGCACAGCAGCTCCATCGTGCATCGTGGGCGCTGCCGCGTTGTCACCAGTCTGGCTGTGCAGAGACCGCGATGACTGTGCCTGCATCTGTCCAACAGTCACCAGTTGCTGTGGTGCAGACACGCTCCTTTACCGCACACATGGCCACAGCAGACGCGCCCGCGCTGGACCCTATCGGCGATGCACTCAGATTGGCAGGCTCGGGAGCATCGCCGGAGCGCCGCAGGCAGGACGCAGAGCACTGGAAACGGCTGCACTCCGCCATCGCCCGCACCGCCACCGCGGCACAGTCTGGGGTGGGGTATCTCGTGAACGCTGCCGGAGGTGGCGTCGGCTCGCTGCTGGATTCTCAGCACGCTCCCGGGTTCCCAGCACCCGGTGCCACTGGGCCCACGCCTGACGAGAGCAGCGCGGAGGCGTGGGGCGTCTGGAAGCGCACGCACTTGGGGCGCCGCCGGGCGGCGCTGCTACAGGCTGTTGCCGGCATCTCCCTGCCGTCTGCGTCTGAAATGCAGACTCTGTTTGGGGGAATGGAACAGGAGCCCGGGCGCGTGCACCCCCGCGCGGCGAGTCCGCGCACTCCCGGGCGGTCGCCCCGAGCGGTTTCGCCCCGTGTGCCGATCCATCCGAGCAACCCGCAGGCGGTAGAGCCGGTCGTGTTCCTACACGGTGTCGGCTTTGGCCTGCTGCCATACCTGGGATTCGTGCACAGGCTACTTCAGACTTTCAAGGGAGAGCCCGTGATCTTGCTTGAGGTGGGTCGGCTGCCCCACACGCGTCGCCCCTTTGCTCTGCTAGCTCATGTGCTGTGAATCATCGCCTGTGCTCATGCCACTGTTTGTGTGTGGGTGCTGGCTGACCCTGGTCGTGCACATGAGCATTACTTCCCAGTGCACCCAGTGTGCGCCACCTCCTGTCATATGCGCCAGTGGGCCGTAATCCCAGCATGTAGTTACTGAATTGCATGGTTGCCAGGGCATGCAAGCGACAGTCCAGCCTTCGTGCCTACATGTAGCGATGAGTGCAGGTCAGGCATATTTCCCTGCGGCTCTGCACACAGGCTAAGTCAGTTGATGAACTGACGAGGGCTGTTGCTCAAGTTTTGGCTAGGCATGAAGTCAAAGCCGCGCACTTTGTTGCTCACTCGTTCGGCACGTTTGTCGTCGCGCACACCACGCACCTCTACCCGGACCTGGTCAAGTCGGCGCTACTGTGTGACCCGGTGCGCAGCCATGCTTGCTGCTGCAGCAAACCGCGCTCATTGAGATGCATGGCAGCATCGCAGGTGCAGCTTGGGTGTACATGTGTCTGCCACTCGTTTGTGCAACTGGGCTTGACACATCGTTTTCACAGGTGTGCATGTTGACCTGCTGCCCGCAGCTGCTGCACAACTTCATCTACAAAGAGCCAGAGCGGTTTTTGGGGATATTGAGCAAGCCAGTGGACCTCTTCAAGCAAGCGATTGCACGAGATCTGATCATCGCAGAGGCGTTCTGCCGCCGCTTCTGGTGGCACACGTTGATGCTGTGGCCTGATGAGCTGCCCCCTGCCACCATCCTATCGCTCAGCCACCAGGATGAGCTGGTTCCTTGCGAACTTGTGCAGAGGCAACTACAGCGGGACATGCGGCCTGAAGGGGATGTGGGCAGTGACATGATGGAACGGGTGCTTGAGGTTGTCGTTTCTCCTGGTCAGCATGGGACCATCGTGCTAAAGCCAGCCTTACAGGACCGCTTGCTGCAGCAGTACAAGCAGGCAATACATCGTGTGTATCAGCAGCGCACATGATAAAGTGAATCTGGGTTGTGCTCTTTCAACCTCGTATTTTCCTCCTGCATTCAAAGTTTGGAGGCAGCCTGTGTGACCACCAGATGATTGACAGTGAGCCACGACAGTTTCGACCCTTACTGAATAAATGAAAATATATGATGACATTTGTGGTAGTTTTTTCTTCTGTTGGTGTGATTTTGCTCGTGTACTGGACCAGAGCACAGCAAGCAAGCCTTGTAATGGGCGCACCGTTAACAGCCATGACCATCCTTCATCTGCTATAGAACCAATGCGGATGCAGTCTTTACGTGCACATCAGCAAGGTGAGCGCATCGCGTGCAGCTCCATTCCATGCACACCAGCTCGTCATGTGCATATATATGTGTACCAAGTGCAATTGTGATAGGTATCCAACTATGTGGTGCACAACCTCCTAAACACATCCTGATGGTTGACTGTATTGTATCTGTTCACCTTTTGCACGGCTCCAGTGCTTCATTGGCTCTGTGATGTGTTGAATGATGCAAACAGCAACGTGTCCAGCGGCGAGGTGAGACTGGGATTATCTACAATCCGTGAAAGCATGAGCACAGTGTCGGATGGTGCATGATGCCGACAACACATTGGCATGTCAAAGCTGTGCGTGTGTAATTCTGTGGAGGGGAACACTGTATTTCAACACTCATCTGCGCTTGTACGAACTCAAGATCTCCTTCACATGCATGATCACTGTTCCAGAAACACCTGTCCTAGCTGCCGACCCAAGTAGGTCTGCTATCGTCCATACCACATCAGTCGAATCATTCACGGTTTGTTGATCAGACAGCAAAATATCACCATTCACCTTGCATTTCCACACCATCTCTCGGTTGCTAACAGATGGCTTCCCATCCACATCGCCAACAACCTGGCCGTAAACAAATCTGAAGTCGCAAGTGGTGTCTAACCGATTTTCTGGCACCCCCTGTAGCTGCTCTGAAGCTTCCTCACAAAGGACTTGTGCTGAGTACTGAAAATCCAGGCACTCGAGTAACTCAATCCGGGTGGCTAGCAGCTGATCTAGCCCTTCCGTGTGTGGACCTGGCTCCTGCCGAAAGTGCAGGATCCTACACAGGATTGGACTGAGGACATGCATGGACGTAGAAATATTGTGTGGCGTAATCAGCTTGCGGAGGCACGACTCACTGAGGGTACACCACAGCGCCAGTGGTGGGCCCCGCTCATCTAGCATTCCTTGGCCAAGCGTCTCAAAGCTACACTGCGACACGCTCGAGGTCTGAGCATGCTGATAGAGGACATATGCACTGTCCAGCATGCAAACCATGGCTCTCACATACAGTGCAGTGGTCATGTGGCCAGACGGAAGGCCCGCTAGTGCGCTCTGAATGTGAACGACACACTGCGCCGCTGCCTCCTCAAGCTTCTTGGCACCCTCAGCCCCATCCAAGACCAGGTCGGCACATGTGGAGATGGACTCGAGGACTGCAATGCTGACGTGCACCGCAGTGCTTCGTCGGTCAGCCTGACATGTCGGCGCTGTAGCATTGCACACTGCAGCATGTAACGGGTCTGAGGACGAGATTAGTTCTATCGCAGGCCAGATGGCTGCACTGCTTAATTGCCTCACAAGGCCCCGCAACCGGGGTTGCGATTCCGCGTGCCTCAGTTGCTCACGGATCCACTTTGCCGCGGCCAAAACAAAAGCTCCAGAAGCTGAAACCACGTGGCCCGCGCAGCGTTGCAACGTATCGTCTGCACACGCACTTGCGTCTACAGGTGCACCCTCTGTGGCTTGCAGAGCAGACCGCACGGATTCAGCCCCGGCTTGCAAGAGAACGGCGCCTTCATCGACTCCCACGCAACCATTGCGAAGGGCGCCGGCAGCACACTGCATTGCATGTGCCTGCAGGGTAGGCTCCTTGGATGCGCCCCTGACCATCTGCAGCAGTACACATGAAACCGCATGCATGTCATTCCGGATTCCGCGCGGTACAGCGTTTTCCCTCTCTATCACTGCCTCCATGCCTTCCACTGCATGACTGCCAGAGTCGGTGGCACAGCTGCTGAGAGAAGCCTGCCCGGCAGCGCCAACTCGAGCCTTTAATCTGCAGTCTGGGTGTTGCGACTGCACCGATGTGGCACATGCCACTGCATGGCGGACCGGGTGAATGATTCTCGTTGGAGATTCGTTCATCTCGCACCAGACAGTAGAACTTGAGGCAACTGACTTGATCAGGGTGGATGCTGCCCTCGCAAGCGCCTTGGACGGCTGGAAAGGCGGATCCGTAATCAGCAGAGCGGTCCATGTATTCGGTCTCAGAAACGATGACGAGTGAGGCAAGAGCTGCTGTGCAGGGTGACTTGTGCTGAGGTGATGTCCTTCTGTAGGCTGGCATTCATTCTGCAGCACGAAGTACGACAGATGCAGGGAGTCAACCATCACTCCACCACTCATCAGCGCTGGAACGTCTTGTGCAGCGGACACGATGGATTGGACACAGCGCAGCATCTTGAGAAGGACTGACTCTGCCATGCTGGTTCTGACCCATTGCGCAATGCATGGCGGGACCCCGTCAAGGGAAAGGCATTGCTGGGACGTCGTTTGAACTTGCTTTTGCAGGACATTCATTGGAGCGGCAAAGGATCCCAAGCATTGTACAACTACTGTCAGTAAGTCCTGGCTTGCGTTTGCTAGTGCTTCATGCCTGCTTGATAGATGTGCAACAGCAAGATCAAGCATGCAGCAGAGGTGGCACTGCGACGCTGTGTGACCGTCACTGTCACTAAGCCACATTTGACTCTGTTCCTGAATTGACTGGCTCACAACACACAGCCCGTCCTCTGTGCTGCTGTTCCGACACACACATGACTCGGGCGGAGGCAGCAATGCACATGCAATGCCCATAGTCCTCACCAGCGCCACTGCGGATTCTACACGCAGACTCCGCAGCGACATCTTTGCAAATGCAGTCAGAGTCATTACCGCCGCAGCCAGGGAATGGAGATCGCAAGTATAAGGAGCCATGGATGCCTGTGATGCTATTTTGAGTGCTAACCGATGTAGGATCCTGCATGATGTCAGCGTTCATCAGCGTGCTCTTGAAGAATCTGCTTATTATGACCTCTTGTCTGTCGGAGAGCAGGATTTGGACACCACGATTCCGCACCTGAGACAAGCATCTCGAACCACATTGTTGCTGGTTGACGCTACCAGGGATGCCAGTCGATGCACATTTTCACGACAGAAGCGATGTGCTTGCTCCACTGGACAGCTGCTCAGCCATTCGCACACTTGATGCGCTTCCGCTTCGGTCGGCGAGGGCTTTGAGAGGCACCCAAGATCAAAAGAGCAGCATTCGCTCGACATAGAACACAATCCCGCTGATCAGCAGGTGTGCGTTGGGCACATGGGCGCAACAAGTGTCAAAATGCTGCAGCGGGGTTGATTTATGTAACACCTGCACATCCTGGTTTTCTAGCGAGCACTTCAAACCGGCGGGGCCCGCTGCGCTCCTTGCCCGGAGACCGTCGATCACGTACCGTACACACTTGTCACATTCTTCAAAGAATATGGAAATATTAGTTTGACTTGATAGACCCGTCGAGTGCGCGGACATGGCCGCGCTCTGTTAGTACGTGTACAGACGACGCAGAATAACCTAACCTGCCATGGGATCGTGTGGCGACAGGGAAATGCCGTGCAGCTAGTGGTCTTACGCAAGGTACCGCGAGCTCTTGCGCATTTATTTGTTTAATGCCACCCTGCCCTGGCTGAATTTCGTCGTTGAGCCACTTTGCTATGCCGCTTTGACTCCGACTGATTTCGGAATAGGCCAACAGACCCCCCAGACCCAAACGTCGCATTGAGATGCAAACTCTTTCAGCATCTGTGGCTAAAAGGACGTCTGCATGCAGAGCTGGTGCTCGACTCATGCGGCACCATGTTATTCCTGCCCAGAGTCAGGGCAAGGTGTTGCGGAGGGGTATGATCCGCGATTGGAGTTTGCATGATCATGGCCGACTCTCTGAAAGGCGATATATGGGTAATAATGCGACTGTGATGGGATTGACTTCGTCTAATATGTCATGGTTTGGCTGCACTGCAATGTCGCGTCATGGCGACAGCTCCACGGGCCCAAGGGCGTCGATGGCCTGTCGAAGACCTGCACCATAGTGGACGTGACGTGCCTTTGAAGCAAGCGTTTACGTACTTCTCATCAGCGCATGAAATAACTTGAGTTATGCTCCTGAAGGTCCTCGTCCAGTTGCTGCTGCGTCCCCGGACAGCACTCCGGCACAGCCAGCAGACATCGAAGTGGGGGGAAGTGCTCCCGTGTACAAGGCTGTCACAATTGCGTGCTGTGGAGCATTTTTGTTCGGATATCATCTTGGAGTCCTGAATGGACCTCTGCAGCAGCTTGCCACTGATCTCAACTTCGCAGACAATGTTGCACTGCAGGGTCTGGTACGACCTTCATCTTGCCAAACAACCACCCCCCCCGCAGGTTACCCAAACGTGCTAAATAGTGCATACTCCCAACATTACCGTGGACTGGTGCCATCCCAACCCGCTGGTCTTGTAGGTGGTTAGTATCTCCCTGGCTGGAGCCGCGGTCGGGTCCCTTTCCGGCTCTGTACTCGCGGACATGTTTGGCCGTTGCAAAGCATTCTTCATTGATGCGATTCCCCTCATCGCTGGCAGTGCTCTTTGTGCTGTAGCCACATCCTCCACCCAAGTGTTGGCGGGTCGCTTCCTCATCGGCATTGGCATTGGCCTTGCTTCAGCTCTAGTGCCCTTGTACGTTTCTGAGGTTGCCCCCGCGAAGATCCGGGGCACACTGGGCTCGATTAATCAGCTCATGATCTGCCTTGGCATCCTTGCAGCCCTGGTCGTCAACGTGGTCCTGCCTACAACGGAGTGGAGGACGATGTTCTGGATTGCAGCGATCCCTGCTGCCATCCTTGGCATAGGTGCGCCCTGGCCATGATTGCACACTGTACATGCTGCTCTCATAAAAAACCTGCTTGGAATAATGAAATGCCATGCAAGCCATGATCAACCACTGACTCGGCTGGCACCCTTACTTGCCAAGTCGGTATGGCTTGCCTCTGTACACCAGCTGATAGGTTATCAGGCAGCATGCAGCACTCACAATGGCTTGCAAGCCTGCTGCACTGTTTTTGTCCCTTAGAATCAGGCACACCAGTGCACACGGTCTACAGATCCATCGCAGTAAAGTGACCATCGAGGTGGAATACATGCCATTCTGGGCAGAGAATATGATCATGTGCCTTGATCCTGTCGAGCGGGGTGGACCAGGTTGTCTGTGTGCAGGAATGCTGGCCGAGAACGAAAGTCCATCGTACTTACTATCTCGTGGGGAGAAAAGTAAAGCAGAAGCATCTGCAAAGGCACTGTGGGGCGAGAACTACGCATCTGAGTTGTACGGGGCGGGAGCAAGCGCTACTGACATTGAGTCTGGTGGTGCGACTACCCCTATACCTGACACGGCTCTTGCAGAGTCTTCGTTCAGCTGCGCGGACTGGGCCGTGGTACAGTAGAATATGGTTGGCCTTGTGTACAGAGAGGAGTAAAAAAGAAGATGTGAGCTGGGGGGACATGTTCAAGGGCACGAATGGGCGCCTGGTCGCAATTGCGGCTTCACTGTTCATTGTGCAGCAACTCAGCGGCATCAATGCAATTGTTTACTTCTCATCCTCCGTCTTCCGAGATGCTGGAGTGCCTAGCGAGGCACTAGCCTCTGCTGCTGTTGGACTGATCAACGTCATAGGCACGGTGATTGCTGCGTCTCTAATGGACAAGAATGGGAGAAAGTACGCCCGCCCCGCCTATGCATGGGACTGGTCCTCCCCAATCAAAGCACCATGTGCTACCACAACACGGCCACGCCCGTGCCTCGCCCCGTCTGAGCACTCGATTGTGTTGCAGGCAGCTGCTGACAGTGAGCCTCATCGGCCAGGGTGTGTCGATGTTTGTAATGGCTGCGGCTTTCGGCCTGCCTTCCTTGTCAGGGATTGTCGGGCCTGTCGCCCTTGTATTCACCATCTTGTATGTGTTTTCTTTTGCGCTGGGGACCGGTCCAGTCCCTGGCCTGCTTGCAGCCGAACTCCTGCCAGTCTCCATCCGAGGTGCTTGACCCCCATACTGGCACTGTATCCATGTATGAGAAAATTTGCCGACACGGTTTCAGCACCTTGTGTGACACGCAGGCCGAGGTGTGTCCTTAGCCATGGTGGTGCACTGGGTCTTCAACTTCATGCTCGGCCAGCTCTTCCTGCAGACCGTGTCAGAGTTTGGGATCTCTGCCGTGTACTGCTTCTTTGCAACCGTGTGCATGACCGGCGCGCTATACATCTCGCTGGTGCTTGTCGAGACCAAGGGACGCACTCCCCAGGAGATCGCCAAATTGATGGAATAGCCAAATGTGAACCCTCATCGTCCGTGGCCTTGCCCGATGACATACCCGTGTAGATGCCCACCCGATGATGATTTCAATAGTTTTGCCAGCTCTGACTGAGAATTGCATGGGTGGCATGTGAGGTGATGCATTTGATCTATTAGATCCGTATCGCCTTTTCCAATGGTCGCACTGTTGGGCACCAACATGTGCATGTGCCACAGCTGAATGTAGTTTGCTGGATGTTCCTGTCGCAGTAAATGATACCACTGTTTCTTCAGGAGTAGATGGTGTTTAATTCCTGCAGCAGTGTTTGCTTTTCACGTGACGTCTGCTTGCGGGGTGTTTGTGCCTATCAGCGACTTGACAGACGTTTCTCAGGATGGAAATGGGGTCGGTCATCATGATGTAACCAAACACTGCACTTTCACATGGTCCCCCGCGGCAGTTCAGTGCCCGTTCTCGGCTTAACTGAGTCTAATTTTGCCAGCCAAAAGTCACCGAATCAATGAAGGGGGACTGCACCCTTTACAACATCTTCACAGGAGTTCAGTGGCATGGGTGTTGGCGCAAAAAAATCTCTGATAGGCACAGCATACCGCTTGCTCGGTCCGTCAGCAAAACACCCAATCCCAACTCCGCGATTCTCAGGATGCAATCCCCAGGTTGCAATCCTTAACCTGGCGGAACATGAATTTTCACGTCTTCCTTGTTCTCTGGCAGCTTCCATGCGCAGCTGTGGTACATAACGTCACAACCCAGTGTTTTCTACGGCGTTGAACCTGGCATAACAGTTTATAAAGGTTCCAAGACTACGTGGTGGAAAGTGCCATTTCACTAGTATGATGCATGTATGATCACGTGCAGAAGCTCATCTCCCTCGTTCTATCGCCTGCCATAAGCCTTGAAACAAGTAAATTTGCTCCCAGGCCCGCGTCCTCAGGGCAGAATCCCTGTAAGCACAACCGCGGAGGGCTGCGGACGATGCGTACTGCACCATACTGACTAACTGTTGGGACAATTTTGCATGTGCAAATCAAGTATAGAGTTGCTACTCGCATGCGCAAGGACAGCCAGGCCGTGTTTACTACAGGCTGTGCTGTGCGGCATGTCGTGTTGGCGATACTATGGTGTTTTCCAAGCGACCACGCCACGGCGTCGCCACACTATTTCCGACTGTGATTGATCCCACACCACTCTTCTCCTGAAACTGTCGGCATATCCTATGCATTGAGTACGCACGAGAAGCCCAGTCGAACACGTCTCAACACCTTCGGGGAGTCCGGTTCCAGTGTTGAGACGCCATAAACACCCATGCCAAAGAACAATCAGCCTCCTGGATGCATCCAAACGGTTCTACAGGTAGATAATGGCGACGCAGCGCAACAGGCGTTCAACGCAAAGTCGCCTAACAAGGACCTGTCTAAGCAGCTGCTGGCCAAGCACCAGGAACACAAGCTCGCACATCCTCTCCTGCAGGTACGCTGTTAATATCAGAGGTACCAGGTTGTGTTCCCTGATTAGCTCTCATTAGGAAAGGCGAGCACCATGTTTACAGCTTTGACCGGAGCATGAACCGTTTCATTGACATTCGTGACTCCAAAGATGGCCATCTGTTTTATTCTCCTCAGATATGATGAGTTCATCTAGTACCGCTTGATACTAGCGGTACCAGTATCAACCGCTACTGGTATCATGGGTGCAAGGGAACGTCTGTTTTGAGTCCGTTCGTGCGCATTCAGTGTTGCAACAGTGCTCACCGTCTCTTGTCGTAGCATACCATACTGCCAACACACCCGTCAGTTTTCCTTGCTGGTAATTCCACTGGCTTACCCACAATCTGTATGTTTTGAAGCTAACCTCTTCAATGCTGAATAGACAACCGATGTGATGATTCTTCTGGTAGGCTGGTGTTTTCAGCTTGCGCACGCTGTCCTGCCGTCCCACTGGATGTTGACGTGCCACCAAGTTAGACCCACGATTGAAGTGGCCAAATGGTTCACCATACAGCGGGTCGTCCCAGAATGGTGGACGAAATCCTTTGTGGTCGCATCGCTGCTTGTGCTTAGATTTCCGGATCCAGGGCAGACCGTGTCCGCCAACAGCAAATACTCGGACACGATGGAAGCAATCGATTATTTAAGAATTTGGCAACACAAGTGACCTGAGTGAATGAAGTGTGTTTCAGTGCTCATCTGTGGAATCTGTGTGGGTGTTGAGGTGTGAGTTCATGCAGGTGCCAGACCGATACCACCACAAAGGATTTCGTCCACCATTCTGGGACTCGAAGCTGTATGGTGAACCATTTGGCCACTTCAATCGTGGGTCTAACTTGGTGGCACGTCAACATCCAGTGGGACGGCAGGACAGCGTGCGCAAGCTGAAAACACCAGCCTACCAGAAGAATCATCACATCGGTTGTCTATTCAGCATTGAAGAGGTTAGCTTCAAAACATACAGATTGTCCTAGCTGCGCGTGAAGGCTCTTCCGGAGCTGCCAAAGATGGCACCTGCTTGTAGGCCATGAGAGCGGTCGTCAGCAAGAGATCATCGGTGCACGAAGTCTCCAAAACAGTGTTGATGAACGAGTTTGCCGCCGTCCTCAAGAAGCGTGGATGTTCAGCAAAGGATCTGGTGAGGACAGAGCAGTTCCAGGATGTATGGAGGCGTCTGGGTGTGACCCTGAATCATGAGCAAGCAGAAGCATTCTTCAACAAGTATGGACAGGTTCGAATGCATGCACACTCCGGCCCCACCATCATTGAGGATTCCTGAGCGCTATGGTTGCCAAACCCAATGTCAAACCGCGTACACATGGTCGCACAGCCGGGGCATGCCATTTCTGTGTAGCTTTCCTCCCAAGCAGTTCCCATGTTGAGAATTTGCACGGGCCTCATGCCACCATACATGCTACCAAAGAGCTTCTGCAGGATGCTCTCGGGCACATGCCTGCCATGGTGTTCATCAACGCCCTTCTTACCGGCGCACCTCGCTCTGCCCTCAAGGGCAGTTCCAGCATCATTCGCGGGCCACTTCAGCAGCGGCCACAGCAAGTCTCAGAGCTTGCGGCAGGGACAAAGGTCATGTACCCCCAATGCAAGCAGGGCGTCTTTGCCCCATCCTCATTGAAAGCAGCAGCAGTGGAGCAGTCCGCAAGGCTACCTGCAGAGAAGTTGGGTCTGGAGTTTGTCCACGGCTACGAGGGGCGCAGTACAACGTCCAATAACATTGCATGCAATAAGGCTGGCCACCTTGTGTATCACGTCGCTGCTCTTGGAATAGTGTTTGACAGCATGTCACACACTCAGCAGTTCTTCCTTGGCCACAATGACGACATTCTCTGTCTAGCCATGCACCCTCAAGGCATCAAGGTTGCATCAGGCCAAGTGTGTCGTCCACCCTCGGATCCCACTCAGGCTTGAGTTGAGGAACCAAACTGCCATGCATAGGTGGGAATCACGTGTTGACATGACGCTTGCGAGGATGTCATGCGTACACAAACTCGGACATGTTCCATGCCATTTTTGTCTTGGTGCAGTTGCATTAGGGGTGCCTTACATGTGACAGCCACACAGACGTGATGCAGAGCCGTTGCACGCGTTCACAGCATTCGGTCGCCATCGAGCTGGACAGGCCCCTGGAACCTCAACTTGCCACATCAACCTGGGTCCATCAGTGCCAGCATTGTGTTGTGTTTCACGAGTTCGACACGCTTTTGCAGGTTGCAGCTGTAGAAACATGGGACTCAAATGAAGACGTTCGAAAGGCTGATCCATGTGTGCTTGTTTGGGACTCAGAGACACTTCAAGAGGAGCAGCGATTGTTTCATGGACGTGGCTACCGTGGTGTACAATGCACCTCATTTTCACCATCTGGGAGCACCCTCATCAGCATTTGCACGGACAACGCACACAGCATGTTTGTGTGGGACTGGCGGAAGGGCGCATGTTTGCTGAGCCGCAAAACACGTGCCGGGGCTCCCCCCACAGTCTATGGCCTGGCCTGGTCTGCCTTCCATGTGGATCAAGTTGCAACCTTTGGTCATAACCATGTGCACTTCTGGAAGCTGCGAAGAAATGCAGGAGAAGCCGCAATGAAGGTGCTGTCAAGAGTGTGACATGCGCCACATTCGGCTGTATTTGTAGCCGGTGGCGTCACAGTGGGAACGCGTGAGGTTGGGGTGCAGTCTGGGCAGAAGCTTGCCATTGAGCTGGAGGCTGGCCAGTGGTGCAAGGTGCCGACGCACTCCACATACAGTGCATGCTGGTTACCCTCAGGCCTGCTTGTGTCTGGCAGTGAAGATGGAGCTCTCATCACATGGAAGAACCACAGAGCAGTGGATAAGGTGAGGGCACATGCGAAAGGTTTACAGTCCCGGCGTCCTGATGGCACTCCTTCATACACCGGCATTCGAGCAATTCTGCTCGTGAACGAAAGCAGGTGAGGCTTGAAGCTGGTACACAGGTTGTGACAAAAATCAAATGGTGGTCAGAACTGGCGATTGCAGGGAGCTTCTGACTGGCGGAGGGGACGGGTGCATCAAGGTATGGCAGATCAATGCAGCGGGCGGATTGGGGGTGTGTACAAGGACCGTAGCGCTATCGCACAAGGGGGTTGAAGGCCCAGTGGCTGCCCCAATGGTCCGATCGGCAGCAGTGGCCGATGCCTCAGGATCAGTTGTGGTTGGGACGGCAGCGTGTGACATCTGGAAAGTGTACCCGGACGACACTGTACAAGTGCTACTGTTCGGCCATCATGGCCATGTTGTTGGATTGGCAACGAACCCAAATCCGGCCTATGCACATGTCTTTGCAACGTGCAGCAATTCAAATAAGATTGCCCTGTGGAGCATTGCCACGAACAAGGTGCTCCTTGCAAGCAAAAAGCCCTGAGAACGCTTCTGGGATCACGCTGAACCTGCTTATCTGATCGATGTTGAGGTACTTCTTGTACTTCTTGAACACAGCCTTGCCACTCAACCTTGTAAGTGTCTGCAGACAATCAAGGTCATCAAGGTGGCAGAGCGACCCAATTGCTTGACATTCACAACAGATGGCGAGGAACTGGCTGTTGGCACGCAGTCTGGCGGCCTGCAGGTGAAACTCTACATTAGCTGTCCCCCAATGCGATCTGACCATCATGAGAGCGCAATGGCATGCCAATCAATCCTATGTAGCATCTGCTGCTGTGCTGTTCATGCCCATAGCATCCATTGGCTGCCGTGCATTGACTGCACGCACAATCGCCACCATCTGCCCAATTTCGGTGGCTGACAGACTTGATGATGTACAACAGTAACCTGTGGCCTCACGGTGATGCTTGCAGGTGTTATCGTTTCATCCAGCACTGCAGCAAGTGCATTGGAGCCGGCCCTGCTCAGATGCAGTGACAGCGCTGGCATACGCACCTTCGAGCGAATTTCTTGCTGCTGGAAGTCGGGATCAGTGCGGCCCCATGAACTATAACCGTGTGTGCTGATGTATAAGCACATGCACTCGTGTGTAATGCTACACCAATTTTCCTCATGTCCGGGCACCGCCGTGGACCCTGGTCACAAGAGTAGGGAGGTCGACCGGGATATGAAATCGCAGTTTAGGGATAAGGCGTCGCAGTCGTGCTTGTATCAGTGCTGCAGCTGCTGCAGGCTCGGACGTGAAACGCTGACGTACTCAGCACTGATGCTCCTTGCAGGTCGATATATATACTTAATGTCAAGAACGGGTACCTCCGAGCTCACCGGTTGTCAGGGCATAGCTCAACCATACGCAGCCTGGACTGGTCTGTGGATGGCAAGTTCATGTCATCCATGGACCAGGCATATGAATCCCTCATCTTCGATGTGTTCAAAGGGAAAGTGTCAAAGGGCGCACATCGTGATGAAGAGTGGTTCACATGGACCAATGTGTTGGGCTTTGCTGTCATGGGGATTTGGCCCGACTACTCTGATGGGACTGACATCAACGCCGTGGACCGTTCACCCTGTGGCCAATATGTGTTGTCAAGTGATGACTTAGGTAAGGTATGAAGCTCTGAGGGGGTGCTCGTGGCCCCCGCTACATGCCGGAACATAGCATGGGAGACCTTTCATGGTGCACTCGTCTGGTGCATGGCGGAGGATCTGTCTTTCCGCATCTGGAGCATGTACAATTGCTGAAGCATCGCAAGCATGTCAACACAGCTGGGTGTGTGCGCAGGTGAACATGTTTTGCCATCCTTGCGTTGTAGACAATGCTCCACATTGGACACACTGCGGGCACTCGAGCCACGTCACGTCAGTCAGGTGGAATGCTGGTGGGTCGCATGCAATCAGTACTGGTGGAAAAGACCATGGGGTATTCGTGTGGAGAAAACGTACGAGACCAGAGAAGCAGCGCATACAGCCTTCTGGCACACCATGGGCTTTAGATCTGTAGTGCATAAGGGACAAGTGAGCGGTAATCAGCTTGAGTTGAGTCCATACGTGTTGACCACTAATCCTTGGTGTGCCGCATGGCTGTAATGTCACTTGCTCGACCGGCCCATGTGTCCATGCATGCGTGGCACGCTCTGCATGACTAGCATGGGAAGTTGGTATATACTTGTCCGGACAATTTCGGAGCCATGGCGTCTTCAACTGTGCGTTGGGGCTACGTTTGTGAAGTGAAGACAAGATGCGCTGCCAGGATTACGTCTTGCGTGAGCTGTTGGTCTTCCGAGTCGTTCACACCCATATCTGAGCGCACGCGCTTGTCACGCTGTCTTGCCGGAAACATAGCAAGGTTCTTGTTCGACATGCAAGTGTAAGTGTCTGTTGGTTCCAGAGATGGGTTGGGGCTGGTCTGTGCCTTTCTTCAACGGTGATGCAAATGCCGGATCATCTCCGACACAATCTCCGGACAACTATGTCCTGGTCCCTCCGATCATGAACAATGACAGAAGCGAGCCAGATCGATATGCGCAGTCAAGTTTCGACTGGTTCTACCAAAAGCGCGAGATGGCGATGCTCCTGGCAGACTTCGTGACGCCTGGAGTGAATTTCAACGCAACGCTGGTCCCAACTGATGAACACTTGTCCACCACAGCTGTTTTCGCTTTTCCAAATGTAACGTGGAAAGGATTGTGGGATAGAACCGCGGACGGTACACCGGATGCGTTGGCGCCCGCTGCAGCTCTTCGCATCCGTGCAAACTTGAACAAGTCGAGTCCACATACATTTGCGAGCGTATACTACAGCCAGCTTAAGGTATGCATCTACATCATGCATCTCAAAGGCAAACAGGACCAGCTGAAAATCTCTTGTTTTGAATACTGTGAAGTACTAGTCTGTGCTCGATGGCGTCGAATTCGAGCATGCAAGCAACTGGTGTCAACCTTCTGGCCATTGCAGGATCAACCAGGTCCTTGGCTCTCTTTGTGCGGTGCTCAGGCCCGGCCGGGACTGGGTGGCTACATGCACGTTCCGCTGCAAGACACGGTGAAATCTGCGATCGTCGGCATCCGATACGGTTCTCAAGATCTATCTGTCGGAGTTGAAGGAGATGCAATGGGCAGGTCTATTGACAGCATGTGGCTCGTCAGAAGAGTGCAGCTTCAGTCAATGAAGCATCACCTGCTCCTTGGTGTCCAAGCCAGCCCTGCGCCTTTGGCACAATTCTTACAGGCAGCGATACAAACACCCGGTTCTGCGGGCAGCAATGGAAACTGTGACGCCTCTTTTCGATCGGTTGCCTCGAACTCAGACCTGCAGGTGTTCTGTGAGTATCAAGCAGGCCCGCCGGATGCGTCTCTGTCTGTCTCAGTTGGTCTTGAGGCCGGAGCAACGCTGCAGATGTCGGTGTACCAACACTTGGCTCGCGTGCGCCGAATATATAACCTTCTCGAAGATGATGATGTTGTGGCAATCACCAACTACCTGGATCTTGGGCTGAGGATGCGCACCCCGCTCGACTCGGCCGACAGAAAAGTGGAGTTTGAAGCTGGCGCCGCTTGGCAGGTGACTTGCTGGGCTTGTATTTTCAGCTTCACAGTCTTGAGCAAAATGGGTCATGTGTCAGCGAGACACAAATGGGTCATGTGACTCGCTGTCTTTCACCCTGTCGAGTGCCAGTGGCAAGCACTGGTGTATCTCAGAGTGACCCCGCGAGCCACTTGCAGGTGAATAGCAATCTCATGATCAAGGCTCTAGCAAACATGCAGCGAGTAGCAGCGGCAGTCGTGATGAAGTCTTGGTGGAATCCACGAGTCACCGGCTCTGTCATGGGTGGTTGGGAGTTCTCCACTCAGACGCCGTGCATAGGAGCCACTCTCAGCATGGACAATGATGGGGCTCTGCAGTATGAGCGCGGGCTCCACACGACGCACACTGGTAGCCTTGTCAGGCAAAAGCATGTTGCTTCTGAGACAGAGTCGATGACAGCCACTGGAATGCGTTTGTCCGTCTATGGTGGAGCAGAAGCGCGAGAGGCACAGGATTCTCAGTTGCTCGCACCACCAACCGGACCTACAGAGAAATGTAGCCGAATACTGTAACGTTCACATGCGAGGGATCAACAGCGAAAGTGCTGCAAATCGTGCAGTCCACGGAGTGTGGAATGAAAACTCGTATATGTGTGCATATGTCCTGGACCCTTACGTGGTGTCTAGGCGCAGGTTGCAAAAGGTTTGCCTGAAAATTTGTGTTGCTCATCTCAATTTGAATTCAGTCTTGAAGATATCAATAGAACAACTAAATCCCATCAGGGAATAGAAGCTGCAGCCCAACAACATACAGTCCTGCTCCCAGACCAATCAGTACCAACAGCAGGAGTGCTACTCGCTTGAGGATCCCACCCAGTGTCTTGTCCATACCAGCACCTTTCATATCTGTGCCAACAAGGTTGCTAATATCTTCTTGGGACATAGCTGTACGTACACCTGCTGGGGTTAGCTGCATGCCCTTGACGGGGTTGTACTCTGCCCTTTCCTTGGTGATAGTGCCAACTGTTTTTGCAAACCGCTTCAATGCAATAACAACTTGCTGAGATGCCTTCAACTTTAACATGCCAGGTTCGGGGCTTTGCAATGCTTTCTCGAAGTCCAAACCCATGCCAATCGCATCTCGCAGCGGCACCTGTGTCACAACGACTGCCATGAGTGGTGTAAAACAGCAGCGGTCACATCAGTCTGTCACTCCCAGTATCAGAGCTCCACAATGTCTGCCAGCTGAAAATTGAAATTTCTTCACATAATGTACTGAAAAACGTGCTGCGAAACATGACAAGTTTGTCACAAAAACACGTGCAACGGCTCACTCTCAAGATATGCCGCGGGTTGGCCTACCTGAGCAAGCTCGAGATCACCAAAAGATGCGTGAATGCAGCACGCGTTGAAGAGAAGCGTTCTTCTAACAGAAACGTCCAATGAGCTGTCCTTCAAAGCCTTCTCGTAGTCGCGCAGAGCACCCATACGATCGTTGTACTCCAGTTTCGCATCAGCTGCTCTAACATACTCTTTATACGATGGCTGGCAGCGTAATCTGAATGCAGCCCGCGATATCCCTTTATCCACTGGCGGGATGAAACGGGCACACCGTCGTGCCCTGGCCCCGCTGCTAAAACAAATTCTATGTGCTCCACTCATGCTTTAATTATATCAGGGGTGAGTGTTAGGGGCAATCCCCTAGCTGTCAGTGCTGACGATTTGCTTCCGATTTGCCGTGTGTGTTGAAACCATGAGCACGGCAGAACATCAACCAATCCTGCACGAGAGGCATCGACATACCTGCCATCATATTGCTCAGCTTCTGTGCGATTTGCGAATGAGACTGAGTTCAATCCACAAGCGCATTCTGAAGAAGGCCGTGCACTGATCTGATGGCCACAGGTGCAGTCTCTTGATTCTTGCAAGTATGCAGTCATAAGGTCGACGAGAATTTGCATCAGCAAAACCATCAACGGAATGATGTCGCTACGAGGCACAGCTCTGATTGGTGCAATTTTTGGGTGTCTGTGCTGGCAGATGTCTCTGGTGGTTCACGCGCGACGCCCAGGGCAACGCTGTGCTCATGAACGCCGCACTGCGGTTGCTGCGACGCAATGGTTTGCCAAGTGAACCATGCATGTGGACAACCATGTCTTCTGCTGATTGTGTACGCTTGCAAGCTCCGTTGGCAGCAGTCTGGCTGCAATCCAGAGGGTCGAAGTCTTCAAAGCGCAGGCAAGAGGTGATCATGCTTGAGGTAGATCTCTTAGTGGCCAATTATCTGCTGTTACATATGCGTGGCAGCTCACATGTAAGCTTTGCGAAGTGGAGCAGTTGCAGTACTGAATCACTGAACTCGTATCGCAGGACATGCCACAGATGGGGCTGCTTAAGCATCAGATCGCCAGAGTTGCACCAGGAACAGCCAGAAATCATCTTGTGCCTTCAGGTGCTGCTATTTATGCACATTACCTCAACCGTGAACGTTATGCCAAGGACATTGAGGCAGCTGCCTCAAAAAATGCAAATGAAACAGAGGATGTTATGGCCATGAAAGCTCAAGTCAGGAAGCTGCGGATTCTCAAGCGCTTGGCCACCCTGAAAGTGGTGCGAACAGTCAATTTATTTGCAATCCACAATCATGGAGGTCAAGACTCAACTGTACCCACCGAAGCCAACGACCGTCATTATTGTGTACCTTGATGCACACTTTTAGATTGGCAGCGCAAAACGTACCATTGCACTCAAACAGCCCATGCACTGCTGAAAACATGGTGATTCAATAACCCCTATACTGTTGTAGCCGCTGTAATGACCATGCCTGCAAATCTGCAATTAATGTGTGCCTGCATTTGTCCCTGCAGGAAATTTGTGATGGAGACGCCGTGACAACTTGAAACATTGATTTGCGATGCAGGCTGCAGACGTCAAGAGCGACAACAATGTGTTCCTTCAAATGTTTGGGGTCCCAGATATATCAAAACGAATTCTTCAAATGACGAACATTGTCGTTCCAGACGAGCTTTTTATGCTCTCACAGCCTTACACACAACCTGGCACATACATGTTGCCCTTAGCGCTTCTGAATGAGGATGGGACTCAAGTAAGCATTGCTGTAGAGTTAACACCCAGACAAGCAACAACTGCCGAGCTGGCAGCGCTCCAAGATAGTAGGTAACGCAGGCTCACATCTCCTGGCTTGTACAGGAGGGTGTAGACAGTTCTGTTGCCATTTTGAAAAGTGCTCTTGCAGGCACGACGTTATGAATTGCCACAGATCAACCATGTTCATGCATGGATGTTACATGTAACGTTACAATAGTCATTCGACACCCGCATGTCTAGAAACAACAGTTATTGCCATGTGCTCAATCCTCACTGTGTATACACCCCTCTTTTCTTAGCTACACATATGTCATTACTTCTCCAATTCTAAAGTACGCATCGCGATGCTATCACACCAAAAGCAAATGAGATGATCATTGTAGGCACGGGTAGGCATGGACAGCAGTACAAATATCCATACCAGTAGCCACGTGAAACCTGTCCATGACCAGATCATGTAGGTGAAATATTGGACGCGTGGCATTATCGGCATTATCTGCATCATGAAGATGAAGTCAGGGTGGCTGTGCATCTGCATCCACAAGCCTAGACTGAACACTGGAAGATCGATGGTGGCAACCTAGCTGCCTGATCACGGGTAAAGCAAGCGCTTCCAACAGCTGCACTGCGACACCAGGTGCACAAATCATCACCATCACATGCGTCCGCATTCATGTACGTGCAGCTGGGCTCCGATGGGTAAGGAGCTGGAGGTCCTGGAGGGGGGACTGGATCACCGCAGTCATACCCGTCTGCAAAAGCGACTGTTCCTCACTCATACATAATGTGCATGTGAAATGGCGTGAATCGTTTCAACTTTGACCATGCGATCAAGCAAAACAAGCTTTTGCCGCCAATAACGCCAGGACTATCCTGGCCCGTACTATGAATTTCGGATCAGGCGAAGCATACCAGCAACAGCACGCTTCACGCCCTTCTTCGTCACACACGTGCTTTTGTCTGATGCGTCGCTGGATGCGCCTGGTTTGGTGCAGTACGTACAGAAGTGGCCCAGTAAAGTGGAGCAAACGAAGCTTTCGGCATTGAAAGATGCACATAGATTGAAGCTGACGCTGTCCGGCGTTTCTCTGGCTCTGATCGTCCCGGACAGGAACAACAATGCAATCGTAAGCAAGGACCGCATCTTCCTTGTGACGATGCACATTCCAACGAAGACCGAGTTACGTGTGTGCTACTTGGACAGGTAGTACCATTCTTGTTATTCGTGAGGAGTAGCGTGGGACGCCGATGCCATTGGGAAAATGGGCGATGTTGCATGTTGGTCTGTACTCATGGGAACGTGACATAGGTGCGTCGGCACAGTCGCTGAGCTGGCCTGTGGCCCACTGACTTGAAAACATCATCGATAGACAAGGGCGTACCCAAAGAGCAATGCCGATTAACATCACATCACTTCGCGCTCGAAACTGGTCTGCTAGCACACAAATTGTGGACTAGCCCATGCCATGATCCCAGCCACTGATCGGGCTACAAATACTGAGAACTGCGCACATACAAGAGCAACATGAACAAGTACGAGGTCGTTGGTGTTGTCGGAGAAGGCGCATATGGCGTCGTGCTGAAGTGCAGAAACAAAGAAACGGGCGAGATTGTTGCTGTCAAGAAATTCAAAGAATCTGATGGTGAGACCCACCTAAACTTCAGTGTAATCATACGAACAGAGTGTATGGCACCACTGTGTTCAGGGCACAGCATATGTTCGCATTTTACACGATTCAGAATCCAGAGACACGCCACATGTTGCAGAGGACGAGATCGTGAGGAAAACAACGTTGCGCGAAGTCAAGATGCTGAGAGCCCTGCGCCAGGAAAATATAGTTAGTCTTAAGGAGGCCTTCAGGCGGAAACAGAAGTTGGTACGAAGCCAACACAATCCTTGACACCATAACGCCGGCCTTGGTGCTCGATTTTGGGTTCTGTTTGCAGTACCTGGTCTTCGAGTATGTAGAAAAGAACCTACTGGAAGTTTTGGAAGAGCAGCCCACTGGTGTTTCGAGCACATGTGTCCAGTTATACATATTCCAGCTTGTCCAGGCCTTGAACTGGTGCCATGCCAACAGGGTGGTGCATCGAGATTTGAAGCCCGAGAATCTTCTGATTCACACAGTTCCTGGAGAGACGGGCCAGCTGAAGCTTTGTGATTTTGGTTTTGCACGGCTGTTGTCAAACAGTGACCAGAGTATCACAGATTATGTGTCAACAAGATGGTATAGAGCCCCTGAGTTATTGCTTGGATATACCAGGTATGGCTTTGAAGTGGACATTTGGGCTCTTGGATGCATCATGGGGGTGTGAGTCTCACTTCGATGTGTTTGTTGCCCGATGCTGCAACTGTGTGGTGCACATTTGGTTGATGATCATCGGTGAATCTTGGTACATGCAGGAGCTGATTGATGGTCAGCCGTTGTTCCCAGGAGAATCAGACGTCGATCAACTATATATTATCCAGCGGATGTTGGGCCCTTTGACACGAGAGCAGAGCAGCAGGTTCATGGCCAACCCTCGTTTCAACGGGTACAAGTTTGGCGATGATCTTGCACGTAACCCTCGGACGTTGGAATCCAGATATGGCAGCAAGATGTTGGAGAATGGATTTCCTCACCAAGCAATAGATTTTATGAAGCGGTGCCTCAGGTATGTGGACCGTGAATGATGGACAGGTCACCGATGTGGGAGCAAATATGCACCATGGGATTTGGGTCACGATATACAGGATGAACCCCACAGAGCGCCTCACCTCTGCTGAGTGCCTCAGTCACCCATACTTTGCGCATGTCAAGTCGGGCACGGGCTCGCAGACTGCCTTCAAATCACAGCACCACGTCTGCCGACAACGCCAGCCTTCTGCGGCTTCAACTACAAGTGGGCCATCAGCCACAAGTCAAACGTTACAACCCTGCTTGCCAATCGACCATAACGTGTTCCGACAGAGATCAGATGTTGTCACTAGTAAAGCCCCTGCGGTGCGGCATAGCCTTGCACTGGTCAGACAGTGCTGCCCGAGGCGGTGTCCAGGATCGCAGCAGGTTTGTGAAGCAGAGACGATTGTGCAGGTCCAGCATAGCGGTGCTACCGCTTCAGAAGAACGAGACAACACCAACAGCGAGGGTCACACTCGAACGTCTATGCCTGAACAGTCAAGCTCCCCCTGGAGCATCCGCAAACCTGCGGAGAGAGCAAGTGTTCCAGCAGTGTTAAATCGGAGTTCTCAAGACTGCTCTGTCATGCAACAGCGTCCAGAACCAGAAGAGCATGTTTCAGTGGTGCATCATGAAACAATTCCTGAGATACTGCCGAGCAGGACTTCAATCAAGAGCAGGAAGGTGAGCATTTGTATCCTGCAAGGCAATGAAACCAGTCGGCACATCAAGGCATACTATGCCACAAGAATCGTTGCGTTGATGATGCTTTATGGCTGGTGATGAAATACAGGTCGTTCCATCAACAATTCCAGTTGAGCGCCAAAGTAGCAACTTTCCTGGTAGCCATACAAGCCATGGTGCATCAGCACTGCCTCCCCATGCTAGAGCAAGCCGTATTCTGCCACGTCAAAACGATGCAGATGTGGAGATTCAACCATCCGGTCGCGCGGATGGCAGCAATGATGGAATTGGCTACATCGACAGTACTGTACCGTCCTCTCCGGCTCCCAGCATAGATCGACTGTCCGCATGCAGCAGCTCTGGTAGAGGACAGCGCAAAGTCATGGCCCTACATGCAAGCCATGCCGGCATGCGTGAAGGGATTGGACACCATGGTAGCTACTCGCAGGCTGCATTCCTCGGGCCTGCTGCACACGTGATGGGAGCACCGGTGACAAGAGATCACCTGGTGAGTACACACTGGAAACGGACAAACACTTGGTACAGGGGACATGAGCATACAAATGGAATGCTAATGGCATGATGGACTGCAGGAAGCTCAGAGGAGCGCGTCACGTGCGTTGGACGGGCGTGGTATCTCACCTGTTCCCACACCTCTGCCTGGCTTTCAGGCTGCATCTATGTCTCACGGGCAGCTGGCCAAGCAGCGCAAACAGCTCAGGACACCGCAGCAAGCACCAAGATTGGACTCACGACCAACAACACGCGAGCGGCATATTCCTCAGCGACCAGCGCTGCCATTGCCACCTCCAACTTCTCCAGGAGGATTGGCGCAAAGATGGGCGTTTTCGGATGAATCCAGCCGAGCTGGCAGCTTGAGCGCCGCTCATCCTCGTTTTGACAGCTTCAAGGCAGATCCGAGGCTGCGGCAGCCCAAGGTAGATAATTCCACGAGATTTCCACACAGCCACCTGCCGTCCAGTGGTGCAGTAGGTGGTGTGAGCAAAGTTGCAAGACGGCGAGGCCACCAATGACCTGGAAGCAATTGACTGGGGCACGCTTTGGGTAGTAGTGTTAAGCGCAGATAACCTGTATGTATGACCGCCAAAGTTGCACTGATGTTCTGGATGTGCTCGCATGCTTTGCATGATGCGCGTGTACCCACAGCGTTGTGCAATGCTCAGGAAGACCGATCTGTTCCTACACGCCCTTACCGTGGTAAAACTGCATCGTCTCGCTGGAGAGTGGCAACATGCGGCGGCAACGGAGCGGCAGACAAACATCATGCAGATGAAGAATGTCCTTCAAAAGGCACACATGGTTCATAAAACCGGCTAAGGCAAGTTGCAACCATGCGTGATATAAAACACTGCCCTGTGCAAGCTAGGCCAGTCTTTCACAAAATCCACTGGGGATGGCACTGAGGCTGGCATGGTGACTCTGTTCAACACTGAGACAGCCAGTCGTGGAACTTCATGCGCAGGGGTGGATCACGAGACCCATCAATGGTCGTTGGTTCATGACGAGGGTGAGCACATTCCTGCAGGATGCCCACAAGGTGACAGAAGGTGAAAGGGGCCTGTTGAGGCGCTGCAGGCACCGATTCCGATGCTAAAGAGCAGCAACGTTGACGTCTACGCCATAGTTTCCATGATGGAATCTGTTGGGGAATCCCTATCCAGCATGACCGTACATACATACATGTGCTGTCTAGAACCCTCAGAGTTGTGCGACGTGTGTGACAGCATAGGAGCTCCTCGATGCACGAGGCAAAATGACATGTAAAGTCGTCTGCAGATATCTGCGATGGCTGGCCAGGCTTGATACGGCATGCTGCGGGAATTCCGGAGTACAGGCTGCTTGAAATGGCCGCGGCAGCGTGATCACCCACGTTCACCTCCCCCTTGCGAGGTATCGCTACGGAAATTCAACGTTTGCCCCGCGGCGAGTTCCGGAATAGTACAGAGACACGCCGCAGATCAACGTCTGCGGATGACATCGTAAGGGCGCGAGAGTGCTGTTTTCAATGAAAATTGGGTGTTGCTCATTTGGTCCGCACATGCATCCGGTGGTCAAGCGCATGAAAAAAACACAGGCCACCGGGGAAGCACATGCCTACAATTACACATGCACTCAGCAGAATGAGATGGATCTCACTCGTACCTAGCACGCATGCGCGATCCCCCGGAAAATCATGTTGAGTTGAAAAGTTTTGATGAGTTCATGCAACATGGCCATGTGTAGTTCAGTACATATTCAAGCGAAGTGGAGATCAGCCCCACAAAAGTCTGTTAAGCGAGGGCATGAAGAGTGTGCCAGGAGACCTGTTTGCGATGCACGACACGTGCATTTCCTCGGGGTTGGCGGCACTGGCATGTTGCCGCTTGCTGTCCTGGCAGCACAGTCAATGAAAGTAACAGGCTGGGATGACGGCCAGAGCCAGTCATGTTCACTTCTACAGTCAGCCGGAGTAGATACCAAGCTCAGCCTTGAAGGCTCAACGTTCCCCGACACAGTGGTCGCCTCCTCTGCCATTGGCCATAACCACACAGAGTTGCGACTAGCCAGGTGACTGATGTTCATATTCTCCTTTGTGAACTAACGTGATGCATTGTGAGGAACGGGGATGGGTCTGCAGGAAGAAGGGTATGCTTGTGATGTCGAGACAGGAATGGTTTCAGGCAGCACTCAATCGCTATTCCCAAGTCGCTGTTGCTGGATCTCATGGCAAAACCACAACTACCGCGCTGTCGGCATTCCTGCTTTATCAGCTTGTGAGTCTCGACTTGTAGGACGCTTGGACATGAGCATGCACCCAGAGCAGGGGCGAATTGTATTGATGCACAGCTGTGTTCATCTTTGCTCATCACAGCAGTCAGAATTTTGGGGCATCTACCTGAAATTCGTTGCCAACAATCCGCATTTCTTGGGTTTTGGAAATCTATCGAACACTGATGCACAGCTCCTCCGACCTGCAGGGTCACACAGTGCCTTTCGTGTGTGGTGGAGAAGTCCCGCAGCTGCCATTGGCGTTGTTAGTCAAGAAAAGAAGACACGACAGTCGGCGGGAAGAAGCATTGGTCATTGAAGCTGATGAGTTCTGTCAGGCATTCCTTGGCCTGACCCCGATGATTGCTGTCCTCACCAATGTTGACCACGAACACGTCGACTGTTACCCGTACGTTCTACTCGGGCATGGTCTGACCACGCAGACCAGGGAGGCCAGGGATTCACCTGTTGCCTGCAGGACCATTCAACACGTCGATGCTGCTTTCACGAGGTTCCTGGGACAAGTGCGACCCGGCGGCGTCGTGATAGCACCTCGAGATGACCCGGGGAGCAGGCGGGTCATACATGCCATGCATGCTACTGGAATGCTTCACAGCTGGAAGGACTATCTCACCAGCAGCCTAGAGCAGCGCGAGAGCTGTACGTGGCTCATCACATATGGCTCAGCAGCAGACTGTGACGTGAGGGTGTCAAGCATCAACGACTCTGATGCAGATCCAAAATTTTGTACGTATAGTCTAACGTGGAAAGGTCTGGCGATCAAGGAGGGCAACAAAGATCTGCAGACGTGTTTTCACCTACAGCTGGCAGGACAACACAACGCGCTGAACGCAGCTGCAGCCGTTCTGGCTTCATCAGTGTGCGCAGTGATGCAGCGCAGGCGATTCAGAACCGCATCTGAGGCTTTCTTCGCAGGTGAAGCCCTTAGGGTTCTCATGCCGTGCCAGCGGCATCCTTCGTCCAGTCACAACGCAGTCACGGAACACAGATGTGTTGCAATGCTCTCATTGACGTATGCGCATACTCGTCCTCATTGCAGCGCCGCCATGAAGCCTGCATGCGCAGAATTGGCTGTTCGGGCGATCCCACGAAAGTGACACCCCCGTCCCTGAGCCGCTGCTCGCCTTCATCCACTCGCATCTGTGGACTTGGCGCGTGTTGTGCAGGTAATGCACGGCTGTGCAGCACTGTCGTTGCCTGCTGCATGCAAGTGCAACATTTCACGGGCGCTAAGCGGCGGATGCAACTACTGAACAGTTGCACTGGAATCCAGTTCCTGAGGCACTGCGGACCACAGGTGGCTGTGCCTCAAGGGATGCATGCCCATGTCTCCGGAGGCCATGTGTATGTGTACGATGACTACGGTCACCACCCGACCGAGATTCGTGCCACTCTCTCAGCAGTGCAGGGCAAGCATGTTGGTGCTGCTGTGGTCGCTGTCTGGCAGCCTATCTCCCGGGGAAGGCTGAGGTCGTTTATGCACGAATTCTCTGCCGAGCTGCAGCCGGCATCCAGAGTTGTGATTGCTCCCATAGATACGTCAAGGGAGGCTGCAGATGCCGCCGCCGATAAAGTGCTTGTGCGGGAGGCATGTTCAAGGCTCAACATGTTGGAGTTCACTGCGGCTGAGCTAGGGCAACGGGCATGCATTGCCGAAACAGGTGATCATATCATCAAGGTTGTGCATGAGGCCATGGTTTACACCTGGAAGGAGAGCACAGGTGTTGATATAATTGTACTGTTCATGGGGTCGGGGAATATCTCACAGACAGCCCAAAAGTTCAGCGGACTACTTGGTAAATAGAAGCCACCAGCATGCCCGAGATTTGTAAACAGTAATTGTCTAGCTTGGTGGACGTACAAAGTTCCGATCGCCCTGACAAGGCGCCGCAGGTAGGACAGAAACTCACTTAGACAAGATGCTATTGACCCTGGAGCATCAGTCCAGGCCTGACCACCAGTCCATGTGGATTGTGTGGGACTGGCAGGCGAAAATGTGGGCAAAGTCAAGCTGTGCTGTTGCTTGCAGCACGGCACAGTGAATGTGCAGCATTGGGTGCAGCGTAACCATTGCAATCCCCGCAAGAGTGCAGTTCTACACCCTTGAGATCGTATGCCCACAACAGCCTATACTTTCGGCATCGAGCTTTCCAAAGCAGAAACAGTGCCGAAAGGATGTTGTATCAACAAGATCTGCGTGAGCCACAGCATATGGAGCTGCGGGCGGACGATGTCAGAGAGCCGTCCAAAGTCCTCATGGCTGCAGACAGTCTGAAAGTTTGGTCAACTGATACACTTCAATAGCTGATCCGGGAGGGACTGAAGGGCCACGTAAGAGGAGCGAGCTGGGGGCAGGGGGCTGGCAGCCCCCCAGTAACATGAACCACAACAGCGCAGTTGATCTCGAGGCCACAACGCCACGGCTTTCAGGTGCACACGGAGCCCTGATGAAATGAGGCAAGACACGCCATGCGCTGTAGGACTGACTTGTCTTCCAGTGGCACATGCTGAATGGGGGAAATCCTCCCTGTCATCTGTGCACGTAATCTCTGATAACGGAGGTGTGACAGTGCGTGGCTACGGAAGCGGGGAAGCATGGTATGAAGCAGTGGTGCACTCATCAGTACACAGCAACCATTTTGCTAGCTCATGGTATCCAGCAGGCTACATGAAAGGCCATGGCATTACAGATGTGGACCTGACACATTTGCAAGGATCTCAAGTGTACACAACACAACGTCGAACATGCTTCCTACATCTCTACCTCACGTCACGAATCATGATTATGATGTGCACCACCTTCCTCAGGTGGCACAGCATGGGTGCCAGGTGCAGGTGCCACTGGGGTAGCGTGTGCTGCTGGCACTGCAACTTTGGCTGCCAGCTGCTGCAAAGACGCTTCCAGGTTGGCCATCTTGTCCTCATTCAGGCACAGGCGCTCCTCCACCATGCCGATGACCTGCGTCATCATATCTAGTTTTCCAACTATGTGCTGCAGGGTGTTGGCGAGGGCCGGCTGAAGCTCGCTCAAAGCGAGTGGCGCTGGCATCTCCAGCTCGTACTCAGCAGGCTGTGTCCGCTGCACTGCTACCTCACTCTGCATGCAGTCCAGAACTGTAGAATCAATCGTCTCAGGCAAGAGGTTGGTTTAACAAATGGTCATGGATCCTCCCATGCAGCAACGCACCCCGGCTCCGTTTGGCCTCATGCCTTGGCCATCTGCATGTGCACCGACCAGACCATTCGAGGCACCGGATGCTGGAACAGCTGCGCCAGAGGCGTCAATGCTTGCAGGTTGCGGTGCTTGCTCCTTGGGTATGCTAACCACAGCGGACTTTGGAAAAATTTCGGTTTCATGCTTCAGCTGGGTCTCTCCCCGTTCAATGTGGCTTAGCACAAAATCATCTAGGTGCCGATCAAAATTAGTTCTCCACACCATGACCTGGAATCCACCTTGTGCATGTTATCATACATACTTGATGAACAGCGGTAGCAGTATCTGCACTCATTCGGACGCTTCTACGCAGCCCTTCAAGATGGCATATAGTATCTAAAACCAGCCCAGCTATCACTGCACTAGGAAAGGCTCAGGAGGAACACGAGCATGACAGACATAGCAATGAACTACTGTCGAGACATGCTAACAGTTTCTGATGACATAAAGTGCCACCAGACTGACTGGTCGATCACGCGATCACGAAGCCAGACTTTGCATTAATGCGGCCAGCCACATTACTGTACTACAGATATGGCTCGGCCACAACCCAGCTTGCTGATCTCATGCCATATCATGCATGCTCAGGCATGCATCACCAAGTCAGGTCAAGGAGCTCACCTGCTCGTCACAGCCAGCAGACGCAAAGAAATCTCCTGCAGGTGAAAAGCAGCAGTCATAGATCGCTCCCTCGTGGCCATGCAGAGTGTAGAATAGCTGGCCTTCCCGCACGTCCCAAATTTTTAGTGTAGAGTCTAGGCTGGACGTTACGAAGAAGTTGCCGCTGGGGTGCCACGCTACCCGTGACACTGCGCCGGTGTGCGCAGAATAGCTCTGTATGAGCTGGTTGGAACTGCATGGGAGAAAACACGAGTCTGACAACGCAGGCATTACCCGACGGTAGTGCATCACCCCCATTGTCTGCAAACCTCAGATACCATTTAACAGCAAGCGATCTTAACGAGGAGCTGAAAGGTATAGAAAGAAACGCAGCCAGAGCGAGTACTGGCACCAAGCAGTGCAGTGCGATTCACAGCTTTCACAGGACTGAGGTATGTTCTGAGCTCAACTCCGGTCAGCGCCATACCGGATGTCCCAGACCCGAACCACTTTGTCTGTCCCTGCGGAGGCAATGCATGTCCCATCTGGATGGAACGCAACGGTGTTGATGACACTGTTGTGGTCATCATACAGGCGCAACAGACTCTTGCTGCCGATGTCCCAGACTCGCATGGTTTTGTCATCACCAGCAGAGACCGCAAGGCGACAGTCCGGACTGAATTGGGCTGCACGTACCCAGTTCATATGACCACTCAAGGTGAACATGAACCTTTGAGTTGGCAGTGCCCAAACTTTCACTGTCTTGTCATCTGACGCTGACAGCAGCATGCGTCCGTTGGATGAAAAATTGACACAACGCACAGTGGCTGAATGAGCTGATATTGTCGTAGACTTGCCTTCTCTGCATATGGAAGGAAATCAGGAGACCAGTACGAAACATGTCCTAGATGGAAAAATCCGCCCTACACTGTGTGCGATGCGGCTGGTCCATACACTGTGGGCTTCCACAATCGGATTGTCTTGTCCTTTGACCCAGATGCTATCTGGCCAGTCACCTTTGAGAAGTCGACGCTGTAGACGCTACCCTGTAGAGTATGGTGCTTCATTAATGCATATGGCAGCTGGAGATCTTGGCTGCAGATGTATTCAAAACAGATTCGTCGGTCATACAACGGCCGGAGGTAAGCATGCGATCAGTGGCCTTACTTTGTGACCGGCGAACCGGTATGCACGGAGTTGAGGCTTGAAGTTCCAGACCATAACGCAGTTGTCCATTGATCCAGACACCAGTTGCTTCATGGTCGGATTGAAAGTTACGCTGGTAACAGCATCTCTGTGGCCCCGAAAAGAACGCTGAAGGGTCGGGTCTTCTGGCTGCAAAACCAATCCATACTTGCATGGATGGAGCCAAAGTGTAGGAAAGAAGCAACCACCCTTACGCTGACAACAAAACCACACCGAAACAAAGTCGTACCACGTCTGAATAACCTTGTTGCGGACATAGCTGGCCCTGGCTCCGTTTCTGTATGTCCTGCACCATAGGTGCACCTGCCGGGGCCCTGCCCGACCTCCGAACGACCACTGTGCAGGCCCTTGGTTAACCAGAAGTGTCAGAAGGTATCAATGCAGAGGTAACGATGTGCATTTTGAGGGTGACCTCGTCTTTATTGTGCACAATTCTGCTCTTGGACGCATAGTGCCTGAGATTCAAACTGTTGCACGCTCATGCGACATGCTCGTAGCGCTACCATGTCCAGCGGCAAGACCAAAATCCAAATATCGAAACCTGTAAGTTTTGACGTGATAGCCTGAGGGGCTGAAGCGTACAAGTGCGATTGAGGTCTCGAGCACGGAACCCGAGCGATGTGTCTACAGGCAGCCTTCAGAGTGTTTAGATTCCATTGCCGTGCTCGGCTCGTTGACCCTGGCCTGATTGAGCCTGGCTGGCAATGCCAGAGGAATCAGTCAGCACATAAGGTCTGACTTTTCCCCTTTCCTGGTGTCCAGGCCCTCCACGGTTGCCATTTGACGTGTCACCGTCAACGCAGGACACTGTAGAGGCGCAGAAGCACTCATCGTGTCCGCAATCGTGACAAAGCTTGCACCTAATAAGATCCTTGTCCATGTGCACGGCGTCTGCCTCTATTCGGAGCTGCTTTTGACACTGCTGCTGGTTGTACTTTGGCACAGTCCTGCAGCAGAAGCTTGGCTGCGGACAGCGCCCGCCCATGGAAAGCAAATCACTTTTAGACATTTTAGTGGTTGATGCTGGTGCACATACTATTCGTGCTGGTAGAGCCGAAGACTTTCCAAGTGAGGAAGAGAGCCCTCACATCGTTCTGCCATCCTGTGTTATTGAACCAAGCCCGAATCCAGAACAACCTGGTGTAGCCGATAGAAGGCGACAGGTGTGCTTTAACTGCGTTGAGGGGCAAGAAACAGGTCCGTTGAATCTCCCGCGTATTTGAACACGACCTGCCACCATAGATGGCGACGGTTTGCAGGTGTTTGATAGCAGCGGGTGTATATCAGACTGGGATGCACTAGAGTGCAACTTTGAGTACTTGTTCTACGAACAATTAGGCTGGCCTGAAGGCGATGAAGGGTATGTGTTGTGCACGGAGAATGTGCCATGCATGCCGCGCAGCAGCAGAGAGCAGCTTACACAAACACTGTTTGAGACATTCAATGTCAAGGGCTGCTACATGCTTGACTCGAGCGTCGCATGCCTTTACGCCGCTGGCAAAGTGACGGGTATGACAGTTGATGTGGGTCACACTGGCACAAATGTAGTGCAGGTATGATGACTGCTTGTTTCTGTCTGTGTGCAGCTTCAGACCAGGAGCAGGAGGTGTCCCAGGTGCATGTCGTCTGGCTTTCCATGTAAACGCGGCATCAGTGCGCATGATGTGTTTGCAGGTTGTAGATGGGGCAGCAGTTGTGGGCACAGGCGACAGGCATGCAGTTGGTGGGGCAGTCCTGGACGACTTACTGAAGGCGTGTCTGTCAAAAGGGGGCATTTCTACTTCCTGGCAGGATCTTCAGACACTCAAAGAGAGTGTTGCAGCGGTTGCTGACAGCCGGGAAGATTATGTGGAGATTTTAGATGAGAAGAAAGAGGTAGAAACGCTTGAGCACACGCTACCAGACGGGCAAGTTGTTAAGATCGGCAAAGAAAGGCGCGATGCACTCTTTTCCCAGCTGGTGTTTCAAGTACGACATGGGCTTTTCACACCAGCAAGTCTTGGCAGCATTTGTCTCCTGTGGCCAGCATGTGCGAATGCCGCAGCAGCACAATCCGGGAACACACTCATGGGTCCAATTGCAGGTACACACTCGGAGAGAGCCTCGTGCACCCCACCAGCATCCCAGGCGCTTCCAGCACCAGCCTGGGATCTTCAGCCCTGGGCGTCTCGCAGGCAGCACTCTCGTGCCTGACCATCCTGTCTGATTCACAGCAGCAGCAACAACAGCAGCAGAGGCAGCTAATGATGGACAACATTCTCCTATGCGGGGGAGGCACCATGATTCCCCATTTTGGGTCAAGATTCATGACCGAGTTGCGAGGGTTTCTTCCTGCAAATACTTCCATCAGCAAGCTCATGTGCGGACCTGCCTGCTGTTCATGTGCCAGCTGCAGCCCTGTCCATGGGCATCACGCTTCTGGAGTGTGCAGAGTCCCGGATTACCTACCGAAGCGCTCTGCAAGGTTTGCTGCTTATGCTGGTGCTACCATAGTTGCGAAAACTATGACAGCAAATCACACCATGACCAAGGAGGAGTATGAGGATAGGGGCCCGGCGCTGATGCAAAGGAAGTGCTGAGAAGCGGCGTCTAGCATTGAAATTGCCATTGTAACAAAAAAATTCCTCTGCTTGACCCGCTGCTGATATTCGCTCCTCGGCACATCTTGGTGCCAGCTGCAATCAGGCCAGCGCCACGAGACTGCCCAGTGCCAGGTGGTCACAGACTCTCCTAAGAGTGTACCCGCATGGGATAGGTACACGGGAGCCAAGGTGCCCGATTCGTTCGCACATTGAACAAAACCGTCACAGTCAGGGCAGTATGGTCCAGAGTGCACATCGCGACTGCATAGGCACGATCGTCACATGTGTTAGTGTTGACAACTGAAAGCGGTTCACGATGTAGCTCGTGTCTCACTGGGCACCGCAGAGCCTCCATGGCAGGCCATCCCCGGGACCCTGGATGCTGATGTACCTTGCTGGGGATTATGAACCCAGCAGACTCGGCATGAGTGATGACTGATGTCAGCAATA
Source organism: Ulva armoricana (assembly GCA_032360965.1). Classification (NCBI taxonomy): domain Eukaryota; kingdom Viridiplantae; phylum Chlorophyta; class Ulvophyceae; order Ulvales; family Ulvaceae; genus Ulva; species Ulva armoricana. Next base: position 1,595,026 of record JAUMHO010000012.1, read on the forward strand.
TCATGTCACAAGCACCAGGAAGAACCAGAAGCCCGTGCAGCGCGGAGAACGGTGAACCGTGCGGCAGCGTTTGTTGAGTTCGGCCACTGCCTTGCCTGCCTTCTCCCCCTAAACTATGGCTTCTATGGGATGCACTCCATGCCCTGCACCTCCATTGTACTGCCTGGCCTCAGCACCGCCAATTCATGTACTGCGCATGTTGTGCTGTGTGTTCACCTTTACGAACCTGTCCGTCGTATCTCGAGACCATGAGTTCGCCAGAAGGGACATTGCCATGTGCGTGCAACCTGTGAGTTCTATTGCTAAGAGAACGGGAAAGAGGCCTAGCAGCTCCACGGGGACAGCGAAGGGGCCAGGCTCTGTTGAAACGCACCGGGGCTTCAGGGAGCCCTCAATCTCATGCCCCTAACCCTGTCGCCACACATGAGCGAGCATCAGCTGAATCTACACGACAGGATGCACAGCCTCAGCGTTTTGGTATGTCACGGCAGCAAGGAACTGCGGGCACCTGCATGCATGGGCCGCAACCGCGGGCGAGTGGCAACGGGTCGAGGCGCGCGACCAGTCCGACGGCCTGTCGCGGGGCAACCCAAACGCTTTCCTGTGGAAATGCAACCGTCCGAAGCGAAGGTGCAGGGCGTGGGAGTCGGGGCCGGGATGTGGGGTGTCTATGTGGACCATGGCCACAATCTGGCACTCAGCCTGATCATTGCATCATGATGCATGGACGGAGCAGGGGGAGATGCGGGGGCTGGAGGTTCCATGTGTAGGCCAGCGGAGCATGCGCGGAGGAATCATGGGCAAGAACCAAAATAACATGCGGGCCGGTGGTGAGCCCGCTATAGGCAAGCACGATCGACGTTCCCAGGGGCGCTCTCCCGGGCCTGGGCGCTCTGCCGGTTCAAATCGGAGGTCTGCAGTCATGACCAGCACTGACCGAAGCATTGCATCAGCTTATATGTGTTCAGTAGCGTCCAGGCACATCATGCATACCCAAGGTGGGTACGTTCATGGAGATTCAAAGCCGACGCACGCAGCGTTTCGGACCTTGCAATTGGTATACGTAGATGTTGTTCTGCCCACATGCACAAGGGCAAAGCGGCCGATGGCTGTTGGGGCTGGCGTGAGCGTGGTGCCTAACCGCTCGTGTTGTTCCCGCTGAGTTCCAAGTCATTGGCATCAATCTCGATGTCGTGACTATGCCTCAGCACGAACTCCTTCGTTTCGACCGTTCGGAGCTACGTCACAGTCGTTGCGGGGTGTTTCAGGTCGCATGGTCACACGAAGACTGAAAGGGCTTAAGCGGGACTCATGGTCCTCTTCCTGTATGATGGGGCTCATGGTTGTCAGGCACATACAGAGCAATCTTACCAACACCCGCAGTAAGACCCGCAGAGCTACCCGCAGAGCTACCCGCAGAGCTACCCGCAGTAGGACTGGAGTGGGCCGCCAGAAGACACATGGAACTCACCAGGTGTGTAGACACCGGCACACATCAGCATGATGATATCGATGATAGATCACCTCGACGCTCCGTCGGGTATTCACGTTGAAGTCGCGGTCGGCTTGCTCCCAATGTCACAGCGCGCCATCGTCATCAGCAGTGAGATACTGCTACTGATTTGCGAGAGCGCGCTGCTGGGCAAGGACCTGACACAACGTGCCCACACATTGAGCGAGCAGGACGGTGCAAAGCTTATAGTTGGATCCAAAGTTTCGACGGCTCTGGACAGCCCCCATGCAGACACGTCCGGTCTCTGGCTCGTCGACGTCCTGGTGCCCAAAGCGCATGGAGAGCCCACTTGTGGCTTGCGACAGGTGGAACAGAAACCGCATGAGCAGCATGCTCTGGAATTACCGGGTGATTTCTGCCGCGATGACGTCCAAGTGCGGGTCAACCGACTCGCACAGCTGTCCGCAGTGCTGTCCTCCACTCAAGTAGATCGTTATCGGACCTGAATTCAATTCGCAGCACGACAGCTGACCTCATTTGCCACCTGTGGTCACTACAAGCCTGACGTGGCGTGCCATACCATGGCGTGTCTACAGCTTCACAAATAGCCGTCTACAGCCGAAAACCCCCCCGGCGCCCCCAAATCGGGTATCACGCCAGACCCAAGCGGGCATCGGCCACAGCGCCCCTACTAGTAGGGTCGGGGAGGGGGGATGCGGCAACCACATCCAACAGGTCAGAACAGGACAGGGGGGGGGGGGGGGGCTCGTGAGCCGCGAGCGGAGAAAGTACCAGTCCGGCAGGCAGGTGCCACACGCGCCAGCAGGACCCCATCAGTCAGATGTTGACGGCAGGGAGCCCAGGCATGTGGCCACACGAACTGACGACGCAAGAAGGAAGGCAGCGACAAGGGAGCTACAGAGGCAGCGGACCCGCATTGACGCAACACTATCAAGCGCCAGGACAGGGTCAAGGAGGAAGGGCACTGTACATACCGTGGGAACGCCGCAGCAGGTGCCACCATCCGGGAGCGCGTTTGACAACCGCACGCGCATCAGGGTCCGCCCCAGTGGCCCGCAAGAGGTCAAGGCGCAGGCATTGTAGTGCCAACAGGCCGGCGTGCAGCGCAATGCACGGGCATACCATGAGGAGGTGTTCGATGTGGCGCCAGCGATGCTCAACAGGGTAATCCGCATAAAAGTCAACCGCGAGGTCATATACACGAGCATCGCACAGCGGGCACAGATCGCGGGAGGCAGCGGCGCTGTAAGAGAAGCAGTGGTCATGTAGGAGGTGCGATGACCGCAATGACATAATCGGATGGACAACGGAGGAGGCGGAAGCAGTGTAGGGCGCACAGAGTGAGTCCGTGAGGAGGAGGCTGCAAGCGACCGGGTTTCGCGATGTAGTGGCCGATCGGCGGCGTTTACGAAGACGACCAGAGCACGGAATGTGGCCGTCAGGACGGGATTCCAGGTCCACACCCATAGAATCCGGCGAGCGGGCGGCAGGCCTGTGGTCCTCAAAAAACCCCGGCGCATGGGTCGTGGGCGGGTAACATGGATGCTGCGGCAACGCCGGCCGCAGTCTGGGCTCGCTGCTGTGCATGAGCAATGCGGCAGTGGTCGCTTGCTGGGAATACACCAAGGTCCGAAAGCATGACATCACCGGAGATGCTCCTGTCCCGCACACATGCAGGCACATTGTGCATGGGTCGAATGCCCGCAACATTCTTTGCCGCCTGGAGAATACACGGTCCAAAGGTGCGGGCTCCGAGGGGTCCGCCAGAGTTCCATGCCATATAGCATGCATGGCGCAATACGGGTTTTTAGTATCATGCATCTTGTCCGGGCTGAGAGGAGTGTGCTTTTAAGCGCGGGAAGCCACAAAGGCTCCCCAGCCTTTCACCGTCACTTCGGACAGCGTCAAGCACCTGGGCCGTTCAGAAACTGAGCGTCCCAGTTGCTTGACGCTAGGAGATGAAGGCCAAGGTATTTGGTCGTATCGGTAGTTGGGAGTAGCCGGTCGCCCCAACGGAAGCTGCTCGATGAGTGTCGGTCCCGCACCCGAGGCGGTCCAAAAACAACAATGGAGGTATTGGCCACGTTGAAGGACCATCCCCATGTCAGACTATGAATGTGCACTGTGTCAAGGACACGCTGCAAGCCTTCCGGCGTCCCGGATGTGCCAGCAAGGCCACCCGCGTATGCTTGGCCCGCGTACTTGTGGGGGTTTTGGCCACAGCCTACAGTAAGCACGGTGTTCGCTGGCAGGGAATAGATGCCGTTGAGGGCCGAATCGACAAAGATGGCATACAGGAGGGGAGACAGGGGACAGCCCTGGGCGACACCAGGACGAATATGGAACGGCGTCGAACAGGCCGAGCCGGCACGAATGCGGCTGAACGCTGCAGCGTACATACGGTCGAAGGTCGCAAATGGCCGACGTCAGTTTTGAAGTCGCTCCGCCCTTCACAATGCCCGTGCTGCTGCAGCGCCATCGCCGCCATGACTGTCTGCCTCCCTGCCACCCACTGTGCGGCATTCTTTGAGGGCTTTGACCTCTGGGCCACACTGCTGCTCGAGGAGGATGACGAGGCCACGTGCTGGACGCTCGCATGATCAGGGTCCTCTCCTGCAGGGGCCTCACAGCCACACAACAAGCTGCACACAGACGACGGGCAATTTGGAAACGCACGCGATGTCATATCACCACAGTGGCCGGAAGAGGAAGCACCAGCTTGTGGTCCCGGTCATCCGGAGATGTCAAGGTCCTTGTAGGATATGCGAGTATGCGTCACATTTGCATTTACCTGCGTGGTTGTTGCCTGCCGAATGGCGGCAGATGCTCTGGCGTGGCACGCCCCCAATCTGTGAAAGTGCCGCATGCATGAGAATCCTCTGCAACGTGGCCGACACCACCAGTGCTGATAACACTGACCTGTGACACGCACTGCCAGGTCCACACATGTGGTGATCTCCGAGGCAGCACCATTGGTTACGGTTACGCCCGCCGTTGACGTCCGATTCCAATCCTACCATTCTACTTGGTACGCCCCTACGAAGGCGGCGCTCCTCTTCTGTATGTGCGGGAGCCGAGCTATTCTGGTCTGGCTCGCGGAGCCGCTGAGTGACAAGCAGACTTCACGGTCGACCGATTCGCAGGATTGGCGGTCCAGTCTGCAGCAAACGTGCGGTGCTATAACAACCTGACCTATGCGAATGCTGCTGCCGCAACTTGTCAAGTCTGTGGAGAACTCTGACTCCAAGTTCCATCGGTCATGTGACTTCGAGGACCTGTCGGCGGACTCTGGGGGCAACAAGACATACTGTTATGGTGGATGATGTTAGATCCTGGGCCCCATACGAAGTTAGTTTGCTGCCACTGAATGATTAGGCGCATGAACACACGTGCACATTGGCATGTGACTGACCCACGAATCCAACTCTGACTGGCTCTCAGATCTACCTCAACACACAGCCCATCACTTCCTTCACTCGCAACGATGCGGCGACCTGTGCATCTTTGTCATGCGCCACTCGCCATACATGCACAAAGGCGCCCCATGGTTGCAGGACATCAGGAGTTTCCAACGACCAATACATATACTGACCGGTGCGACGTGGGCTCTGCAGTAGGGAACACTGGACCACTCCTCCTTACCACCGTCGCCAAGAACTGGATAGACCTGTTGGGTTGGATTTAGCCGGTCATCCGATTGCGCTAGTGACACGTCCAGAGTGGGTACATGGTGAACCCTGAGTCAGGACAGGGCAAAGTTGACTTGCATGCCTAGGAAAGCATGGGGAAATCAGCAATGCCAGGGAACCGCACACCGACAAACCAACACAGCACAGCCCTCATCACAGTCTCTCTACGTGTTTGAATCGCGTGCGCCGTCGTTGCTACACGCCACTGTGCCTCTGCAGCATCACAGGGCTCTGCATCACGTGGAAGGCAAATGCGCGTCTGTGGACATGCAGGTGGAGATGCGAGCCACGGACGCATACTTGGCACTGCAGCTCAATGATGGTCGTTCGGCACGCATGCGTCGACCGATTTCGTGGCCGTGGCGTCACTGCACGGCAGCAGTACTGGAGGAACTGCCACCCTGGTGTAGCCGGTATGCCCTCTGGGTCGCCTATCTGTACGTGACACCAAACGGTTCCACGTCACTCCACGGCCGTGATGATGGTTGCGCCCAACCATCAGCCACCACCGACATGTACTCTCTGGCGGCCTCATGCCGGCCAAGGACATGCGGAAGCAGCCCACCGAGGCCGAGGCGGGCATGAAAGAGGACGTGACCAAGCCGGTATAATCATCACCACACCATGCTGCTGGATCCACATGCCCTCGACCCGATTTCATCCAGCCGCCCACACCATCTGGCTTCGCCGACAACTCAAGCATGCTGCAGTGCAGGAGACCCATAGAGTGTGGGCCAGCAGCTAGTGGCAGCTGCTGTGCTCTAGTGCACGTTTTGCTGCTCGTCTGTACACGACGCAGACGCAGTGCCAATTGTGAGACTGCATTGCGCACCTCCAGCAAACTGCAGAGACCCTGCATGTCGGAGTCGGCCAAGCTACATGTGTCAATGAAGTGGCAGTGCTGTGCTTGCGCTGCGACCAGCTCAGCTGTGAATCAGCTGCTGCAAGAGGCTAGCCATGGATCGTGGGTGGCACACACCACTGGGCGCGACACACCAGTTGAAAAAGCAGGAGCCTCAAGTCGACAGCTGCGCAAGGCGGCAGGTACAGGTTGTGATCTGAAGCAGGCGCATCTAACACTATTTTGTGTCGTGATAGTGGCCGTGCAGAGTCATCGAATTCAAGGCAATGGTGGCAATCCATGATCTGGCTCAACATGCAGCGTTTGTCGTACATCACCTCTAACGATGTGACAAGGCTGCCGCAAACTCCCTGCCACTGCCATGGTACATGCTCAATTTCGAAGACTAGTCATCGTGGCTTCCAACAGAGGTATCGACATTGGAGGTGTTGCATACATGCTGGCTCCTCAAGTGCTTGGCCGCTGCTGAGGCTGAAGCGGGGCATGAGTGCGCAGGAGAGCACACGAGCCTGGCTGTTCTTATCTGCCACCGAGTAGAGTACCTGTCCTGGTTGGGTGGCATCGCACGAAGACATGCTGTCGACTTAGTACCTCAGTTCAAATTGCTAAAGTCAGAAGCTTGTGATCTATGCATGGGTACGCCAGATTTCTGATTGCAGTTGAGGCGTGAATAAACACAGCGTTCTCAATGCCCGACGGAGGGCAGTAGCTAGCTGAGCTGTAGATGTGCCAGCTCGAAGCTATTATCCACGTGTAGTGCGGTAGCTTGGATAGTACATCGTTTCTACGTCTCCGTGGGCATCACTTCAGTACCGCGTACGGGATCACTCGGACGGTGATCATAGAGGAACATGAGGAACAGTGATTAACGCTGGCTGCACATATCAAAGAGAGCGACACGCACACACCGCGCTGGTAACCACAAGTTGAGCAGCTGATTCATTCTCGTGTCAGCTTCACGCGCACTGCACGTGTTGGTACACCGTGCGTCGACCGCCGATGGGGTGGGTTGAGCCAGCTGTACAGTGCCTGGATGTCGCGGGTTCACCACGTGCGCCCATCGCGGTCTGCTACGGTGTCTGAAATCCAACAGCTTACGATGACACAAGGCATTATGGTTGTACATACTTGAGCTGCAACGGAAATGCATCGCTATCCGTTCTTGCTCCTGCCATTCGTTCCACCCGACACGTAGACATGGCAAGCCTGAAGATGTCCCCTGCGTGCCTGGCACGCGCTGCCGTGGCGCGGCCGCTTGTGCATATCCAAGCAGGCCGCACTGTCCAGCCTCAGAATCGCCCTGTCGCAGCTGCGGCTGTGGCTGCGGCTGCTCCTGTCTCTGCCGAACCCACGGACTGGGAATCTGTCGCCGCAGGCCTGGAGGACAAGTCTCCACTCGAGATCATGGACCACGCGCTTGCGACATTCGGAACAGAGATTGCGATTGCCTTTTCCGGCGCGGAGGATGTTGCCCTGGTGGAGTATGCTCACCTCACCGGCCGCAAATATCGCGTGTTCTCGCTTGACACCGGCAGACTGAACCCAGAGACTTACCAGCTTTTCGACGCCGTCGAGAAGCACTACGGCATCCGAATTGAGTATACATTCCCTGAGTCACAGGAGGTCATCGATCTCGTGCGCGAGAAGGGCCTGTACAGCTTCTACGAGGACGGCCACCAGGAGTGCTGCCGGTGCGCTCTCCTCGCCATGCTCGCCCTCTGCTTAAGCAGCACGGCCTTGTAGACTACATCAGCGACGCTGTCGCGCGAGCTCCCCCGTCTGGACGGTTCTCCCAGCACCCATGCGCTTGCATCATCCTGGGCATCTGCAGGGTGCGCAAGGTGAGGCCCCTTCGCAAGCAGCTCAAGACGCAGAAGGCCTGGATCACAGGGCAGCGCAAGGACCAGTCTCCCGGCACCCGAATGGCCGTGCCGGCCGTCCAGATGGACCCAGTCTTCGAGGGTGTCGATGGCGAGAACACGCTGATCAAGTACAACCCACTCACCAACATGACCTCCGCCGAGGTCTGGAACTTCCTGCGCATCATGAACGTCCCCACCAACAAGCTGCACGAGTGCGGCTACGTCTCCATCGGCTGTGAGCCCTGCACCCGCCCTGTGCTGCCAAACCAGCAGGAGCGCGAGGGCCGCTGGTGGTGGGAGGATTCCGCGGCGAAAGAGTGTGGCCTCCACTCCGGGAACATTGCCGACGACGGCAGCGCGGAGGCTTCAGGAGAGAGCCCTGACCTCTACATGTCTGGTGCGCCGCCGCTGTCCCAGCCTGCCGGAATCGGGCACCAGCTCTACCGCCAGGACTACCACCCGGTGCTCAGATCCGCCCCGAACAGCGTGCCGTTGGCCCACTGCTAGTAGAGCCAGTACGAGTACTTGCGATGTAGCCCTGCCGTCACCCGAAGTGGCCTGCAGGTTCCGTTGAGACGCTCGACAAGGAAAAGCTGGAAGCTCTGGCCGGTGGTAGCCGCGACAAGGACACGATGGTTGTCCTGTACGCCCCCTGGTGCCAGTTCTGCCAGGGCCTTGAGCCCACATACAACGCTGTGGCGGAGTCCATCACGGGCGAGAAGCTGCGCGTCGCCAAGTACCAGGCGGACATTGACAAGGAGTACGCGCAGTCCATTGGCCTGGGCACATTCCCGACGATCCTGTTCATGCCCAACGGCACCGATAAGATCGTCAAATTCACATCGGACCGCCGTACTGAGGAGTCGCTGGAGATGTGGGCAAACGCTCTCGGCGAGCGCTGAGCATCACACGAGTCTGCTCGTGTCAGCATGGGAGCATGCCGGCTTGTCATGCCCATCCCAGGGCTGAGTTGAGATTGTCTGTCATTTTTCAGTTGCAGTGTACATTTTGGGTTGTGTCAGAGGTGGGTGCTTCAACCTTTTGTGCAGATGAAAACCGTACAAGCACTAGAGTGAGTGTAAGATGTATAAGGCTGTTTGGGATACGGACACACCGTGCCTGCACCGTGCCTGCCTAGTATATCACTACAACATCACTTCTGCCCAAGACAGGATGTGCTACGCTCATGAAGCAAGGTTTACACGAGTATGGGGCTGATTACGGGACTGGTTAACTCTGAAACTGTATACCTGAACATGGTAGCACGCTCCGCATACCTGACCCTGGCGTCCGGTTCGTTTGCGGGTTCGAGCAACAGCAAACTATGACACACTGGGGCCAGTGCAGCACTAATCGCCGCACCCCCAGGAGGAGTCCACAGCATCATTTGTGGCCCCATGGATTATCAGGAATTGCATCATAGGGGATCATATCAGTTCCTTTTTGCAGTGACAGCACGAAGTCAGGATCGGACATCAGCATGGACTCGATGTGTAGCCCGGGCATCAGCCGCCTGGCATCTTGGACTACAGCCTTGAACCTGTTAACAGACAAAACGCTTGGATTATCCTGCATGACATTGCACGGATTGTACTTCGTACCACAGGCGTTTGGACACAACATCTGACAAAACATGATGGCAGCAGTTTCACCAGCCCGTCCAATGGAACAACTGCACGGCCAAAAGGAGAGTTCCAAGCCCCGTCTCTATGCAGATTACAGCTCCAGGACTTGAACGCACCTGAACCAGTTTATCGATATCAACAGCGGGCAAGAATTCCCTGAGTGCTGTGGCTCTTTCTTGCAAGCTGTCAATGGACTCAGACAACAGGCCCAGTTCTTTCACAACCATCTTGCTGCAGTCTGCATGAACTCTCATTGTCAACCAAGGCGTGAGCTGCAAAAGCACGGCTGCTACTGCTTTGCAAATGGCAGGTAGATTGGGTCAGGAGCACCTGCACTAGGGAATACTTGCTTCAAAGCCACCAGTCGCTCGGCAACACCTTTTCGTTCGCTCAGCAGGCGCGCAATTGTTTCTGGTTTCATGGAAGGCAGCCTAGCACGAATGTCAGGAAGAAGGCTGACCAGGGTCTGCAGACGGCTGTCAAGCTCGGCATCTGAAAGCTCGATCTTCTGTGCCACAATTTTCTGCAACATGCTTTCGTTCAACGGCTGTGCTGCCGGCATTACACTCTGCCATGGTGATCAGCAGGCACATATGTTTCACAAAGTAGATGGACAGGGCAGTACCTTGATGAGCCTGAGCTTCAAGTCGTCATTCCACATGATATTGCGCTCGTTGGTCTGCCAACCCATGCTCCAAGGAGCGTGATCACTGAGCAAGCTTACATTCGACGAGTTCTTGAAGACATCTTCCAGGGTGGCCTTGTAGTGACCTTCAGAGTGGTATGAATATGTAATGCCGCTATCTGCGTCCACGCTGTCAGCCCGAGGCACACTGGGGCCCTGGGCACTCCTCGTACTGGTTAACCCAGCGGATTTTACGCGTCCTACTGAGCTGGCTACCACACTGGAATATCTTCTGCATTCCACTGTCCTGTCTACGCGCGTGACAGCTGGTAGGCGTGCGCACTCGCGGCCGCTTGTGCCAGCTGAATCCAAGCTGCGTCCACGCGGCATGGCCCAAGGAGAGCTTTGAGATAGCGATGAGACAGCGAGGCGCAGGTTCTGGATGTACTGGCGCCAAACGATCACCTAAGCGATGCAACGGATGCCGAGTGTACAGTGGACACAGCTGATCCGCGTGAGGCCTCTGCAGCTTGTGACAAGATCGATCTTACACGTGTCATGTGAGAGCACTACGCTACTTGGGAAGTGTTCACGCAAAGCCCACCCCTGCTTGCGTCGCGATCCACCCGCTGGGTTCGCTTGTCGCAAGCACTCCTTGTGCACAACGCGGTCATGAAAAAGCAACGCGGCTTCCCAACATTCCAATCCGGCATGTTCATCATTTCAGCATCCTCTGCAAAAAGATCTATCCGCGTTTTGTTGAGTTATATCCATGCCAGTTGATGCCACATCTGGAACCAGCATGGCTACAGGGCCAGCTGTGCCGGGTCAGCGACAGGATGAAGCCCAGGTTGCACGTGGAGATGTTCATTGCAGAGTATTGTTTGCCTGATACATTTTTTCAGCGCAAGAAGGCTCGGAGTGTCACGATCGCGGAATGCGGGCGTTCCGTTTCATTCGAACGTCTCCGGGGTGTCAGCTTGTCTGATCAGTGTCAGCCAGTTCAGAGATTACACGGCGTAGCGACACCATGGACGTGAAACGATCTGCTTTGCCGACCTTCCTTCGTCGCCTTTTCAAGCCTGACCAGATGGACTACGAGTGCGACTGCCACGACCGGTGCCAGATATGTTGCTGGGGTCACTCAAAACACATTGAGTGCCCACACTGATGTATGTGCAGATTCACGTGTTGGATGATGGTGCAGCTGGTTATTTCGCCAAAGACAGCGTGCGCTCCCGAGCCTGGAAAGATGCTGTCATTTTGCATGTTCAGTCAAGTGCAGGAGGTGGAGTCCGTGCATGACCGGATCCACGTGCTGCAGGTATCGGCACACATCATACCACAAGCAGACAAAGAACCAATGGGCAAGAGATGACCCCGCTTTCTTGGTTGTGTGCATGTACCTTCTGGTTGTCGTGTCAACGGCGTACTGCATTGCGTACGTCCCTTGAGGAAACGATGGCTTTCACACATATTGAGGCGATTGAGGATTCATGTAAGATCGATTTGCGGTTCAGGTTTTCTGATGATGTATGGAAATCAATCTTGAGCATTCTGACGGTGATCTGCATCGACTTCCTGGGTATTGGACTCCTGTTCTCCACTCTGTGCTGGTGAGTTGCTCTCCAGTCCCTACCAAGCCTTGATCAATGCGGTGAGTGTTATCGTGTCTTATGCGCTCTGTTTCACTGGATGGCGGTGAACGTGTCCTGTAGCACTAAAGGTGAATAGGTTTGCCGCCACACGCCAGCCGACTGGTAGAGCAGGTCCCAGTTTGCATCCCTGGATCCGCATGAGCCTGCAGGATTGCACGCTGACCGATCAGAATGAGGACTACGGATACAACGCAACCTCGTCCTGTGTCGCTGTACTTTCGCACGACAATCACTGTTTGCGGTATTAAGTCTGGTTTGCTGGCGTGTATCGTGTAGGCAGTGCTCCCAATCGAGCTGGAATGACAATTTCCCACCATCACTCCATCTTGCTCTTTCAAGCCAAATTTGCATTTTCTCCCATACATGGAATCTGGCGTGTCACTGTGACGTGGCCATGTGCAGGTTCATTGCCAATCGCTTCTTGAAAAGGAAAGCGGTACACCATCACACTAGTGAGCAGAGCGTTGAGTGGTTGTACGCTTTTGATGTTCATTGCAACAGCTTCATTCCCATGTTCTTGATACTCTATGGTGCGTTACATCCAACCTGCTGTCATAATCTCACCCGCTCACTGAGCCGCCCGCTGCTCTGACCAGCGATGCTGTGCAGTTGGTCAGTACTTCTTGACACCAGTCCTGTTGTGGAAGAGTGTCTTCAGTAGCATCATCAGCTGCCTCTTGTATGTGGCAGCGATAAGCTACTATCACTACATGAACTTCCTGGGGTACTCTGCTCTACCTTTCTTGGAACACACAGAAGCGTTTCTTTGGCCAGTTCCCCTCTGTGTGCTGCTGTTGCCGTTCCTCTTGCTGGTAGGTTTCAATCCATCAAGGTTACTTCTAGGCATGTTCTTCAGATGACATAGAATGCGGCAGGCTGCCCCTGACATTGTAAACACAGCATGGGTGTCATCATTGTTGGGCTCTTCCACTGCCACATACTGTACCAGATTATGCAAATCCTGTCCTGGGTGCACCGCCGACACATGCGCTCAACTTATAAGCAACTTCCTTGACTCTGACAGCAGCTCAGCATACTGGGGCTCAGCGTATTCTGATGACTCTGCGTGTAACAAGCTGTCCTTGGCCTGCTGACGTTCTCCAATGTGTTCCCATGCCAGCGCAGCTCCCAACGCAGCTTTTGCTGATATTCCAGTGTCCCAAGACTTGGTTATCTTTGCCACATCAGTTAACATATCGATGACCTGCAATTCATCAATGACCCCACATCAGACAACTGAATGATCCTGCCACAGCCAGTAGGACTCGCTCTTTGTACTCAGACATGTTCAGGTGCAAGTGCAGAAATTGCATCCAGTTTATCTGTGGAGAGTGATTAGTGTGCACCTCAATGAGCTGCAGAGTTCCAAGCGGCAGTTTTGGCTCGCCTTCTTCACCTGACATGAGAATGGCAGAGATTTCACAAGGTTCCAGTTGCAGTACTGCTTGTGCAAGTGCATTGAGCCATATTCGCACGACCATGGAGTGATTTGCCAGTGCTGCTCCTTGTTCACCTTGTGCTTCGAATACCTTTCCCATGTTGTAGAAACCAAGCGATGTTCGCACATCTAGTGGACCGTACTCTTGACTGCAACAGAAAATGTCTTCTGCGAATGATTCTAGCGCTTTGTCGTAACGGCTCTGCAGTGAGTGCATCTGCCCGTATAGACGATGTAGCTGTGAAGACATGATATTTGTGGTTTGATCCGGGAACTTGGAGCTCAGCCAGCACGCAAGCCCCAAGTAGTTCTCACACTGCTTTGCTCGTCGCAGCCCCAGGTTGGCTTGTGCTGCCAGCAGGTACAAGGGGAACATTTGGAGCGCTGGTGCTGGCTTGAACAGCGATTGCCCTGCATGAAAGCTCCAGAGTAAATCAAGCCTGGCGTTTGTCGCCAACTCCACCGTGATCAAAGCTGACCTTGGCTGACTGCATCTTTGGCAACTGGAAGGGCCAGCTCGTACTGGCCCGATGCCAACAACCGCGCTGTCTCTTGAGACGCAAGCTTCAGCAGGCCGAGTTTGAAGGGCTGCACAAGGTCATGCCGTCGCTTATTTGTCAGGAGTTCTTCGATAGTAGAAGCTGGCAGCAAGGTTATGCCATTGCCGGTTGCATTCTCAACAGGGAGGCCTAGTTCAAGTGTTGTTGCCAGAATCTCAGGCGAATTACTATGCTTGTTGTAGTACTTGCCGCTGCGCAGCTCCTGCATGAAGTGCAAGCTATGGGTCTATGTAGTAAGCATGCAGGGACCCAACGGAACGCAGTTTCGATGATGCGCACAGCCAAGAATGCTGTCGGGGTTTCTTGGAACAGCTCCACTGCGACTTCGCCCATGACAAATACCTGGAGATCATAAGGAATACCATCAGGTCAGAGTTGTATGCGCATTAACCGTACCTGTTGAGTGTAGATGATCGCACTTTCCCTATTGGGCTGTGCAGCTGATGTAGCTGAGCCTCCCCGAGCGCAAAAACCGTGAAGGGCAACGGTGGAGCCATGATGGAACCAAAGAGCTCACTAATAGACAGGTAGCCGAAGGACAATCAACAGAAAATCCCAAATGTCATCATTAGCTCCATTCCAGCGAGTGGCGCCGCGAGATCTCGGAGCTGGACACAAGCACAAGCTCGTAGTACATGTGGAGCATGCTCAATGTGGTAGTTGTCTGACGAACGGATTGCCGCTTGCGCTAGGGAGGCTTTGTTCAGACGCCAATCCGCACAGCGCACTATGCACTTGCTGGTTTCCTCCGGTGGCCACTGGGCTTCCTGACGGGACTCCTTCCAGACTCGAACACACGGTGCAGGCTGACAGAGAATTGGTTCAACACGCCATGCTACCTAGCGGCTGTAGATGCGTATATGTAACTTGGCACTTCAAGTGACCGTTGTATCATATCCCGGATGTCCTGCCGTTGCACCGCATCCGGGGAGTCGACTCGGTAGGCGCAGGTACATATGCAGGTGACACTGGCATTTTGAAGCTGATCGCCAAATTATGTCTTCGCTACGCACCACAGATCTAACCTCTAAGGCGATGCGGTCGCCGCGCAGGCGCAAGCCTGTCTTCCCGATCTAAAGCGAATGAGGCAAGCATCAAATAGCGCCATCAGATCGGTACTTGTAACATCTACAAATCTTCTCAGGTGCGGGCGTCTACAATCCACGACGACGGTTTGAGTCCCGTCAAGCTGCGAGGAGCAGCAATCCGGCTACATGTATTGAGGATATCGAGCCCGCTTCTCGATGAGCATTCTCAGAAGTTTGTTAGTGTTGCATTTGTACTTGTGCCTTTCCGAAATCGCTGAGTGGCACGTGAAAACATCGCCTTGGTGCTGAAAACGGCGTTAACGCGATCACAACCTGCAGGATGCATAGAGGCCCCCCCCGCACCGCTGCATCTGCTTCTACCGGGGCTTGGGGAAGAACATCTTGCACCAGTAAAGTCCCTTCAGCATTGGCCGGCGCAGATGTGGCTACGAAAGCACAGGAACATCACAGCAAGCATGCTCAGCAGATCATCCAAAGCATTCAAAAGGGGTATGTCGCTGTTGCAGCATGTATGTTGGAGCGTTTGCAAAGCAGATTACGTACACCACTTGAGATTGCATGAGTTGAATCCTTTTGTCGCAGGCAATTGAACCACGTTCGGCTCCCACGTGTGTTGGAATCCCTGCGACCTGGTACATACCAGCCAGTAGAGCTCCCACAAAGCAGGGATCCACCCGAGCGAGCTCAGCTGGACTTGATCAACTCTGCAAGCGTTCCGTCAGACCGCATTACTGGCCCTGAAGCACCCGTCGCTCCAGGTCGTAGTGATGCAAACACGCCGAAAGGGCCCACAGAACAGATGCCACCGGGAAACCCACGTGGCTGGTGCTGGGCAAGCACGCCTGCACAGCAATTCAACGTGCATATGGGCGACCGAGACCGAGGAAGGACCCAGGATTCGCGAAACTGGGCATGGGATAACAAAAGTGTCTTGCCATGGGACATGCCCTCGATCGACACTCTCCCAGCTGCGCTGCATAAAGTAGATCCCCCTGTGCAGCAACCTCAGGCAACATCAGATCAAGCGCTGCAGCTACCTGGACAGGGGGCAATGCAATCGCGCGGCAGTATGTGCGCGCATGTTCACATGACCCAGGATCACGTGCATGTCCCTGCGGCAGGCTCAGCTCTCGAGCCCGGGTGGGACTCGCGCAAGAAAACAGAGACGTACTTCCCAGACGAGGTCTGGGACAAGCCGTACAAGCCACCGTATGTGCACGTGGTAAACACTGTCGACGGTGCTCACCGGGCAATGCAGCTGTTGCGGAGTCTGGTGGAAAAAGACAAGGCGGCGGCGCACTCCCATGCCCCCGTGAACGACTATGGCCGGCAGTACTGGTCACGCAGAATCTTTGCGTGTGACACAGAGGTACGCTGCAACAACGCTCCTGCTTTGTAGACGCCTGTCGCGCGCATTGTCCAGCCTGGAGTGCATCGTTGGCTCGTTTGTTGCTCTTTGTTTACATGCATACCTCACGCTCGCTGCAGTCGTAGCCGAGGCGCTGTCTCAGGCAGGCGGAGCCTTCAGTGGCAATCCACGGGCACGGGATGCGAGGAAACTGTCAAACAACACGTGCCTATTGTTTCATTCGTCGCCCACACATACTTCGTTGTCTGTGTCGGTACGCACCATGCCGATCCCCCGTACTTAAGCTCCTCCGGTTTTCACACTAGATTCAATCAGCCATCGGCTGTAGCGATTCTGCGCTACTTCGGTGTTGCGATGTTTTCTCACAGGCTCAGTAGACTGCGACATCATGCTTGTCCATCGCACCGGCTCACAAGTCCAATGCTTACAGCATACAGCGCATGCGTCGTTGCACACTGTGACGTGATGCACTGCAGGCGACAGACATCGATGTGAGCAACCAGTGTGCGGCCGGGCATGGGCGCGTCACGTGCTGGACCGCCTACTGCGGCCCGGACGTCAACTTTGCCCGCGACGACCTCGCTGTACAGCCGGGCACCGTGCCTGAGTGTGTCCTGTATGTCGATACCTTCCTCACTGGGGACGCCGACTTGCCGGCAGTGCTGGCCATCTGGCAGGAGCTGCGGGAGTTCCTGGAGAGCGAGGACTACCCCAAGGTGTGCGCCCTTATGAGCCTGTCATAATTGAGCGTGATGCATGGGGTGAAGTCCCCCAAATAATCGCGGCAGATGGAATAATCTCCGTTGCTGCCCAGCACACCCAGTCTCCGCCTGCGGCGGTGCGCACTCCACCCCTGCACCCTGTCTCTTGCACGGGTCAGCGTTGTTCGTAGGGGCTCGGTCCAACAGCGCAGGGATCTTCTGCGGCCAGGCTGTGGTACCAGGGCGGGGCACAGAGTGCCACATCAGCGGAGAGCGGCGGTGCGGCTACAGGTGTGGCACAACTATGGCTTCGATAAGCACATTCTGCAGCGCGTCGGCTTTGGCATTCCGCAGGCGCAGCTGCTTAAGCTGGGCCACGCGGCAGAGGAGCTCACGCTGTCGGTCGCCGGCTTTGCGGGGGATACGATGCATATGGCGCGCCTGCACGACGCTGCCCGCAAGGGCACCAAGACGTACTCGCTGGCGAGCCTGACCAGCGACAAGTCGGTGATGTGCTCCCCGGATCGGAGCGTGCTCACCCGCAGCAAAGTCTCGCTGAAGGAGCTCTTCGCGCGGCCGAAGATGTCCAAGTCGGGTAAAC
The DNA here is from genome assembly GCA_032360965.1 of Ulva armoricana. Taxonomy (NCBI): domain Eukaryota; kingdom Viridiplantae; phylum Chlorophyta; class Ulvophyceae; order Ulvales; family Ulvaceae; genus Ulva; species Ulva armoricana. The sequence continues at coordinate 1,612,539 of JAUMHO010000012.1, forward strand.
TGAGCACCTCGCTGAAGGAGCTGCCTCCGATCCATGAGATCCAGGTGTGCCCGCCGCCCCTGCTGCATGCTCTCGTGTGAATCATCGCGTTTGCGCCACGTCGCGGTAGTCCTGTCAGTGGCGGCCTCCCTGGCAGCCAGTATCGCTTGACTTTCAGGTGTCGGTGCACTTGTGTATTTTTTGTTCTCGAGTCTGCCAGGGTGTCTATGAGTGCGGCGGGATGATGTCACAAACTCCTTAACCATTCAGAGCTGCAACGTGAAGGCTGCTGACAACCGTAATGACGTAATTTGGCTGACCGCCTGCACTCTCTGTTAGCTGCCTTCTCTGGCAGGCGATGATTTGTGTGTGCAGCGTGCAAGTCCAGGTTCGGTCAGTTACCGATGGCCATGTACGTGACTTGCCATGGTATTGTCTGTGGTTGCTGTGCTGGCAGAATGATGACAAAGTATCCTTAACCACGCAGAGATGCATTGTGAATGCTGCTGATAACGTTGACAAGAGTCTGACCGCCAGCACAGGCCCGAGTGCGAGCTTCTGTGGTCTGAATCGTCCAGAGCTGTGTGCGGACCAGTGTTGTGAGCCCCGTCAATGCATGTGCTGACAGCGCATGCAACGCAACTGCTGCTTGCCCGTCATAGCCGCTCTGTCCATTCGCATGGCAAATATCGCCCTGGGAGCCTATAGCGGATGCCGCAAAGAGGCGACCCAGACGATGATTATGTCCCAACTGGGGCTGTAACAGTCCCAGATGCAGCGTCTCCTTCCCCTGTGCGCTGGTTACTTGAGTGTGATGTTGGTGCGGATGTAGACAGCAGAGGACGAGCGCATGAAGTGGAAGTGGGTCGACTACTCCGCCTTCGACTCCAAGGCGACGTGGGACCTGTACCACTCCCTCCGTGAGAAGCTGCAGTCGACCGACTGCACGATAGACGAGGCGCTGCAGCAGGGCATGTGCGGCAGCCTGCAGAGCTACTCGCAGTGGGACCTTTACCTTGACCTGCTGCGACCGTTTGGCGAGGCTCTCACCGCCATGGAGCAGGCGCGCCCCAACATCTGTGGTCGCACTGCCAGGACACAGTGCAGGCTCGGCCTCGTGTCCACCAGGCTTCATGTCCACCAGATCTACCACGCCATCTGTCATCCACCACCGCGACCTGCGTGGCATGCTGGAGGTGGACGCAGGGCAGTGGGCAGTGTGCGCTGTGGTGCAGGAGGGCTTCTATGTTGACAAGGCGCACCTGGCAGCACAGGACCTCAAGGCGCAGGCGGACTTGCGCGACGCCGATGTCCGCTTCCGCATGTGGCTTCGCAAGTATGCGGCCGTTGTGGGACAGGGCAACAACGACCTCGGGTGGCTGCCCGACGAAATCCCGGGCCTCGTCAACCTGTCGTCGTCAGCGCAGATCCAGACTCTGCTCTTTGGCGGCTTCACGTCGGCCAAGGACGTGCTGAAGAAGCCCACCAAGGCCGAGGCGGAGGCGGGCATGCAGAAGCACATGACCAAGCCGGCTGTTGAGACGGTGAGCCTCCCACGGCCTCCGTGTGTGAGATCACAGCCGCGCACATGTGTGGCACGACCAACAGTCATTCTAGCCGCCAGGTCACCCGATAGCTGCACCGGTATTCTGGGGGGTAGCTCGCCTTGCCCGTGCCGCGCTTACCAGCTGTCCCATGTCTATATCAACAGGTTGTGCAACGCTGCAACGCATCTCGTCGATCAGCTGAACACGATGCCAGTGTCGGGTCGCCGTGCATGGCCGTACGCACTGGCTTGGTTTTTGCGTGACTCAGTGCTGAGGTGGCTGCAGGCGAGGCTGTTCACGATTGAGAACCCCAAGTACGGGGAGCCAGGTGAGCGGAAGCAGATGCCATTCAAGCTGACGTGCGTGTTTGGCGCACGCGGCACGGCGGTCCCGCACAGCTGCATCACCATGGTCACGGCCGCTCAGGGCTTGCCGATGACGTCAGCCGCCGCGCTGCGCACGCTGTGCGGCAAGCCCGGCGCCGCGAAGAAGCTCCTGAAGGAGCTGGACACGAGCAACGTGCACGCTGCCGGCGCCGAGGCCGCGGAGGCACTCGGCGACTTGGCGTCGAGCCTCAAGGAGACGGACGGGGGCCCGGAGGGAAGCTCTGGGGAGGAGGGGTCAGACAGCGAGGCTCGAGTGTGCGCACCCCTGACCCCTGCACTTGCATCAGCCATGCTGACTTCTCGCGGCAGGGGTACTGCACGCATCACAATCCGCCGAGTTATGACAACACAGGTCCTGGTCCGGTGGGGCGCATGATGTGTGAACCGTGATGCAGTGTCCTAGCCAGTCTGAAGTGAACTCGCGAGCTGTTAGGCGATACGTGTGTGACATCGGGCACTACCATGTCGCTGGGATGTAGCCTAGACGTCTCATCTGTCGTCTGTCCTGCTCACACCGCATAGGCAGAAGCGTGTGCGCACGAGCGCCGCCACCCTTTCGCTGGCACAGGCGGGCAAAGGGGTTTCTGGGAGTGCAGGATGACAAAGAGTGAGCGGGCGGCGTTCCAGGCAGAGATGGGCTTGGGGCACCTGTACACGGCGTTCCCAGACCACAAGGATGGCCTCGAGGCGTGCGCCGCGGTGGAGGCGCTCATCGAGATCTCTGCGATCGAGACACTCCGCTCTGCATTCTTGCTGCCCCTTCAGGGCGACGCTGTCTCCGCCGAGGTGCGCCTCCACCCCCTCCCCCCCCCCCAATCCCCACGCACTGCTTGCTCGTTGTTGCAACCGGTGTGCGAATGTGCTCGTAGACTCATGCCATACATGTCTGCCGCCTGTGCACGATGGCAGAGACGAGAGCGCAGTGTCGCCGTCCGACCCGCGCAGCTGCCCGCCCGCTACCAGCTGCCTCGGGGGCGCTGTCCAGCTAGAGCGGCCGCGCCACGATCCGTGCGTGCGTGCAGGATGGGCGCGTGCACTGCAGCCTAAACCTCAACACGGAGACCGGCCGGCTGTCGTGCCGGCGGCCCAACCTGCAGAACCAGCCCGCGCTGGAGAAGGACCGCTACTTCATCCGCAAGGCCTTCCGCGCCCCGCCCGGCCGCATGCTCGTCGTCGCGGACTATGGACAGCTCGAGCTCCGCATCCTCGCGCACATGACCGCCTGCGCGTCCATGATCGACGCGTTTGACAGCGGAGGCGACTTCCACAGCCGCACCGCCGCCGGCATGTTCCCGGACATCCAGGTACGCTCGCTGACACCCCCCGATACCCTCACCCCAGCAGGCGCAGGGGCACCCGTGCTGGCTCCACACAAGTCGGGCGATCGCTGGTGGCTCCTATCCGCCCTGGGCTTCGATGCGAGCACCACGGCCACCGTGTTGACCTCGGTGCACGGAGCAGATGGCGGCTGCCTGTGCTGTGGAGGGCTGGTTGCAGTGGCGCTTTGTGGTCACGGCGGCAGTGGTGGTGTGCAGAAGGAGATTGAGGCCGGCAACGTGGCGCTGGACCACATGGACCCCAACTTCAAGGAGGGCATGGTGCTGGTGAAGGACAAGTACAGCAGTGAGCGGCGCAAGGCCAAGATCCTGAACTTCAGCCTCGCATACGGCAAGACCGAGTACGGGCTCTCCAAGGACTTCAACGTGACACTCGCCGAAGCAAGGGGGATAGTGGAGCGCTGGTACAAGTCCCGGCCGGAGGTGCGCCGCCAGAGCCCGCGCTGCCGCTCAGTCCTCTGTTTAGTCTGCTGCAGTGCACCTGGGAATGCTCCACAGAGTCCTCATGCACATCCCCGGTTCCGATGTGACCTGGATGGTGCGTGTGTGCACGCTGTGAGGCACTGCAGCAGGCGGGTGTAGCTTCCGTGATGCTGCGGGCGATGCTGCGGGCGTGAGGCACCGGCCGGTCGTGCAGGTGGCCGCTTGGCAGAAGATGGTGCGGGAGAAGGCGAAGGGGGATGTCGGGCTGCACCGGGTGCAAACGATGCTGGGCCGGCACCGCATGCTGCCGGGATACGGCAAGGGCAAGACGTCGCGCGAGGAGGCGCGGGCGTCGCGTGCGGCGATCAACACGCCCATTCAGGGCTCTGCCGCCGACGTCGTCGCCGCGGCCATGGTCCGCATCCACCACGACCCGACCTTCCGAGCACTCGGCTGGCGCATGCTGCTGCAGGTGCACGACGAGGTGTGCCCTTCTCCCGCATGCGTGCGACAGCTCCGGTGTTGCCACATGCTGCTGTCGATGTCGCGGTCTCGGCCGCCGCTGCGCTGGTTCCGGTGTAGCAGGATCGCAGCGAGCTGCAGAGCGATCTTGGGTGGGGCGGTCGAGCTGTACGATTGCTTCAGGGTCAGATGTAGCCGCAGCGCCTCAGTGCAAGCCGACCAGGTTCCGACTCGTGCCTGGGTGTATGCCACGGAAGCTCGCTGACACAGCTGGGGTGAAGGATAGGGATGATTCACATGGCTTCTACCAGACCGTGGCTGGGTGCAGTCAAAGCAGTGTTGTCGCGTAGTCCGGGCCTCGTCCCAAAGTGCTCTCCATGCACAGTTTGCGCCCCGACTCGCAGCTGCTGGCCAGAGCAGTGGCAACGTGCAGGTGATCATGGAGGGCCCAGAGGAGTCCAAGGACAAGGCGCAGGCGAGGCTGGTGGAGTGCATGAGCAAGCCATTCATCAAGGACCGGGTGAAGCTGCACCAGCTGATGCAGGGTGCGCGTGATGGCGAGCCGGCAGTGGCGGCAGAGTGGGATGAGTGCTACCATTGCGGCATGCAGCTGCAGTTGACAGTAGACTCAGATGTCGCATCGACATGGTACGATGCAAAATGATACTATGGACCCGGTCGGACAGATGCACAGCAATCACCGTTCAGGCAGGGCAGGTTTTGAGATGGGTGGTCATTGTTTCAAAGGCAACGGACTCAGAATTTGGATATGGTGGTTTAATCAGCCTCATTCTATCGACCATGAATCGCTCTTGCATTGAGATTATCAGCTTAGCCAAGCAGAACCCATTGATAGTGTACACACCATGAGCTTCATACCATGACAAGCGGTGTTGTGCACGTGAGAGGCTTGGGAGGTGACAGTCAGGAGCAGAGTCGGGGCATACATCACCATGTTACCAAGTATCAATGCCTTAATCTTGTGGTATTCCTTCTCATCAGAGAACATCCTTGATGTTGCTGCTGTTGTGCATGGCACCGGTGCGTGCTACCTTGGAAGGATCCGCCATGAAGTGGCGTCTCCTGGCGAGTGTCGTGAGGCAGCTCCAGACCGAAACACGATACGTGTTCCACCATAAGCACCGCCCTAGTAGCACTCGTTTGAATTTGCGTATTGGCTGACCTCAACTGGGTGTAACATCCCTGTGTGAATGTTTCATGGATGTGGTCCCCCCACCGCTCCTCCCCACCCCAGTGGGTGTGACTCCCCTGTCCGCTTTGTCCGCCTCTACCTGCAGGGTTGCTGTGACCGATACCCACCACAGCTGCTCACACATGCACATAGCAGGCATCCCATTATGAAGGTGCTTACAGCTATTATGAAGCTGCAGTCCCACCACATCACGATAGCAGACCAGGGACCCCAAGGCGGCATCACAATGCATATGCATGCAGTTCTCCCAAACAGTCACGCTTCCGAGAGTCTTGCGGTACAGCTCCGCGATCCCCCTCTGCTCCGATTGACACAGACAGCCGATGCACAATACATGTCCCAGCGCACGAATGATCTCCTGCGAATGCGCCTACGGTTAGTAGCTGTAGCGATGTCCTAAGCTGAGACGGTTCACAAACGGCTCAGCCTCCATGCCCATGTACCTGTGCGACGGTGTACTCTTTTGTAGTTACCTGTGCGACACGCGTACGACCACGAGCACAAAGTGGTGACGTAAGACATGCATATGCTGCATGTGTGTGATGCCTGTCGCCACAAGTGCGTGACACTAAGAGGAACACCTCGGATCGGGCACGTCCTGGCACACCGGCACCGGCACAAAGTTATATACGTATTCTCAGTGCTTGTGAGTGAAAGTGGCAAGTACATACGCACCTGCGCCTGTTCGGTGTGCTCGGCCTTTGCCGCCATCCAACCAGTCTCCTTGACGGATTGTTGAGAATCAACTTGAGATGACATATTACAGGTAGGTGCAAAAGTGCAGCATTCTGCTGAACAACGGCCCTCGGCTAGAATCCCAAGGAGTAGTTACAAAAGAGTACAAGGGCAAAACCACAAAGTGGACCAAGTCATGATGCATGGAATCAAACGACAGCAGCGTAAGCTCAGCGCAAGCCACTTTCACCCACACACAGATGCTGCAACTGCAATGCACACACACCGAGCGTGCTACAGTGACATTACAGACCACCACATTACGTCGGCAACACAGGCACATCCAGTCCGGCGTCGTAGTGCCTGCCCTGCTCCCGATAGATCACAAGGCCACTCTTGCGATACATCTCAGATTTGCCCCTCTGGATTGCCACTGACAGCAGCTGCATCGCCCAGCGCACGAACGCGCCCTTGGGAATGCGGCCATTGCCCGCAGCAATGCTCCCGAGACGGCTCACAAACCGCACTGCCTCCTTGCCCATGTACCCGCAGGACTCCACTGCAAACGGCACAAAACGGAACGCCCTGTGATCGGGCACATCCTTCTGGAACCACGTCCGCTTGGTCCGCTCAGCCTTCGCCGCAGTCCACCCTGTCTCCTTGCAAGCGTGGGCCGCGTATGACTTCGCTGACAGAGAGACCACGGGGGCAGTTGCTACCAGCTCCAACCGTGTCGCCACGGCGCTGGCACTTCGAATTCACCATGCCCTGCTTGCCAGCAAGGGCGCGGTAGCGTGGCTCCGCCGCTGATTGACAGCCGGTGCAGGAGACGACCAGGCGCAAGGCATTAGCCAGGAATCCCGAGGAGTAGCTATAGGATTACATACAGACCTTGTGCATGCATGTATGTCGCTGGACAAAAGAAAATGAAAAAAAGGAAGACATACCCATAGCTAGATGTGAGCTGTGGCTCTACAAAAAGGAGGCACTGTCAATCAAAGTTCCCGTCATGTTTTCATAGTATACCTGGATAGCCGTTGGAATCATTGCAGCAGACAATATTACAGTCGAGTACAGTTTTAATATGTGCTGCAGCATCCCTGATCACCACAGTGACCTCTCAGTACTACGCACGTGTCACGAGCAGAAAGCCTCAGTGTAGGTATATTGTATTCCTAGCATACTTTCACTGTATACGGGGCAATACTTGCTGAAAACATGTGGCGGCAGGCCTGCACCACACAGATGCACTGCATGCATATCTCACAACAAGCTGTATCCTGGATAGCCGTTTTCTGATTGTTTGTATGCAGTCTTGTCTGAAGCTTGAGTGCACCCAAGTTGGGAATCTTAATTACAAGCTTTCAGTTGTCCACAATGAGGGATAGAGGCATTCAAGTTGCGGATTGTGCATGCAAGCTTTCCGTGCACCCTCATGGTGGACAGATTCATTCACTCTTTTGTAGGTACTGCCATTCACACGTGTAGATGGGGAATGCTGAGATGTGTGGCAGGAATGGACCAGGATTACCTAGGAGCAAGGCAGGAATTGTGATGTAGCTTGGGGCTGGCTTGGGGAGCCAGTTGGAGGAGCTGCCATGCATTCACAGTAGCTGTATACATTTTTGATTATGTAAGTACTGTCACTAACAGGTTTAGCCAGAGAATGCTGAGAAGAACACTAAAGGAGCCCATTCAACAGCTTGAGTGTGTCGCCGGGAGAGAAACAACAGGTGTGGTGCGAGCAGATGCAACAGCTCCCTGTGAGGCCGAGGCTGATAGGGTTGATTGTTTGCTCCCACTACTGGTAGAATATGCAGCAGAGCAAATAACTGCCTGGCTCAGGCTTGATGCAGAACACATTCGAGTGGCACTGGCGTGACTTAGAGTCAGCTATTCACTTGAGACTGCATTTACAGGCTGCAATGTACACGTACCCAGTGGGTGTGGTACAAAAACCAGGGTCTGCAGCTGGAGGGGGCGAAGAAATTGTGGAGCCGGGTCATGTCACCAACATTGGAACTTGAGAGGTGAGATTGTGAGCAGCACGTACATGGGAGGACAAGCGCTGGTGAGGGTGCGCATGCACTAGAGTAGCGTTGCCAAAATATATATTTTAAGGACAACAAATTTTAAAATATATATTTGGGCCATGACCGAAATCGGGCGTTTGGGGCGACAATGGCTCAATACCCAGGTTTATAGACATAAGTACTAGTAGGGGCTTGCCGCATATGGGGCTCCGCTTCAGACAAACGGAGTCCCCGCAAGTGGTGTACTGGAGCTCTTTCCTTCCACTAAGTGGTGGTCAGGGGTGAGGGGTTACTAAGGGTGGTAAAGTAGACATTTTCCCCGTGCGTTGCGTTTGCCATTGCCGCTGTTTCGCATGTGGCATCCCTCTCAGCATGGTAGGGCACATGGACAGAAAATTCCACACTCCCGTTGGTCCTAGACTGATCAACGAGATGCAAAGGGGTGGCAAACGCAGTGTTCTGATATCGAGAAAGACAGAAGCATCTAGATTACAGTGAAACCCTATGCTCGACTCCGCACACTTGCAATTTACACTCTCTTCTGTGAACCATGCCTTATACTTATGGTGGCGTAGCAGGTATCACTATACACAAAATATGGATGCAGGCACCAAAATGGATCTGACCATCCCGGCCGGAACACCGAGTGCTCATCAGCACAGCACATGTGCATGATCATCATGACCCTGGAAAAACTGGAGTGGGTAAAATCGCGATAGGGGGCTTGATTACTGACTTGGGAGACACTGCTTAGCTGCTGAAGACGAACACGTTGGCGGCATCCTCCTGCATGTTAGATTCTTTATATGATTCTGAAGCATAAGCACATGTGGGACACGGGCGGTGGTCCCCAAGAACAAGCAACGTGCGACACGCCACGTAATTCCTTGAGCCTCCCCTAGCCTAGAGCGACCCTGTGCTCCCTGCGAACATGCCCCCTGTGGACATGGGGAGCAAAGCAGACAGATGCCATGTGGGATTGTGTAATACAGGTATACTGTACAACTGTATTGCACAGTACACCTGAAGCAGAAGAAACAAGAGTGGCTGGTGGTGAAGGCGTACAGCATCAGCAGTAGCTCCTCCATCGACAACAGCAGGAGGTCCTCCGTCGACAACAGCAGGAGGTCCTCCATCGACAACAGCAGTGGCGCCTCCGTCAACACCAGCAGGAGGTCCTCCGCCGACTACAGCAGGAGGTCCTCCGTCGACAACAGCAGGAGGTCCTCCGTCGTCCCCGACGGACACGCCGCCGTCCACATCATCGACGCCACACTGCGCGTACGTAGCAAGCTGGATCCCGAATCTGGCCAGTGTGGCGGTGGCGGCATCTACACCGGTCGTGTCCACGAAGCAGCCAGCCCCCGCTGCCGCTCCCGCCACGGCCAGCGCCAGCGTTTTGGCGGTGATCCTTGCGTAGCAGTCGACGTATGTGCTTGCACCAGAAACCTCGTCGTCTGAAGAGGACGTGGCAGTTGGAGCATGACGCGGCGTGACTTGACCATATTGGTGACTTGAGGTGACTTGACCATATTGGTCAAGCAGACTATCACAGCGAACCATGAGCAAACTGGAGCTGTGGGAACCTCGCACAGTACTCGTCCGTGGCAACTACCGCGTCAGAAAAGCACACACATGGTACGGGACGGGGCGTCGCACCCAAAGCACAAGCCCTGATCTGAGCCTCGGCCTGGGCGTCAGCCATGATCAGAGCGACCGCATTCGGCTGGCTGATTGACCAGGAAGAAGCGGCAGCACAGGGGAAAGCGCAGCTGGTGGCAATGGCTTCAGCGGTGGCCTCGGCGTGTACCCCAGCCAAAACGGTGGCTGCTGCCTCGGCGTAGGCCGCAGCAAACGTGCAACCCTCAGCAGTGCCAGCATCAGTGCTGGTGATGCATCCACTGGAACCGCTGGCACCTCGAGCTCCTCCTGCCTGCAAGCAGGCCAGCCTCATGCATACGACCACCGGTTCTGCTGCAGCAAATGCATCATGCCGCACGGTAGATCAGAATACAGTAAAGGCTGATCATGGGAGAGCAGACATGCGCTACACATGAGAGACAAGATGGGCGTACAACTCACACAGTCGCGGAGGGTGCATGTGCAGCAGCTGTGATTGGGGGGAGGCATGCAGACAGGAACATGTGCGTGAATTGCATTCAATCTCGATGCCGATCAACACGCGATAAGAAAATTCAGACCCAGCACTGTGATGCGACATCCACCGAGTCCAGCAGCCCCATGTATAAATCCAGTGCCAGTAAGTAGAAGGCAAGGCTGGGAGTGGGATACTTACGCTGGCGTACGAGTATGCCCACTGGAGCGCGCTGTCGATCATGGTCTCCGAGTTCAAGTCGCCACTGAAGCCCGGGTCGCACACATCCGCAATCAGATCCGCCACTACACAGACAGCAGGCATGTGATCAGGGATGTGTCTAGCAGCAGGGGGCCAGGTGGGGTGGGCTCAGACCGGACACATCACCCAGATATACATCCCAAATATACTTATGTAGCTGCGATCACATTGCGTCAGTCGATGCCCCACTGAGGCCAAGCTTGTGTCACGCCTGTGCAAGCTTAAGAGGCGCACATGCATGTGCTGTTCCAATCTACATCACCAATCAGTATGCACTGACCGTGGTGCATGCATGCATCACGCGTACGTGCAGATCAGGAAACTCACTGTGACACGCAGTACATACTACTGTACCTGTACACACTCAATGCTGCCCTACATCACAGGATATCTTGCTGGACATGGGCCGGGGCGGGCGCACCAGCAGTTGCATACGAGCTTCCGCTGGCAGCAGCGGCGTTAGACCATGATTGGGACGGACTCCCTGTGGTACAGGAGACGGCGGCGCCCACTGTCGTTCTAATCGGGCCGCTGCTGATCTGGGTGGTCCGGGTTTGGGTGCTGCCTTGACCTTGGCTCGCCTCAATTTGTGCTGACACCACATCAAAGTCGAAATTCGTTACCCTGGCCGCAGCGCGGGACGCCGAAAGGGCAACGGCGAGTGAGGCGATTGCGCTGCAGCCGCACGGGATAGTGAGGCAGGGAGTAGCGCTCACAAGAGAGGCTGCAGTACTGGGGACTCGGAGGGAGTGCACGTGGCAGCCTGCAGCTGGCCATGGGCAACGGTGCACATGAGGCCCATGCATGCGACCACTGCACTACAAGGATGGTAGATTGCTGTACGGGTACTCTTTCAGGCCCTTTCTACCTTTTGCATACATTTTGGCACCTTTCGAGGTATATGACGAGCTCAAAAGGGTATGTGATGGAAAGGTACATGAAAGGGTGTTTCTGTTCGAGTACATGTTTCCGTCAAAAGGTAC
>JAUMHO010000012.1:1624032-1647047 GCA_032360965.1 Ulva armoricana
AAGGACTCCAACAAGGACGCAACACGCACAGACGACGCAATCAGAAAAGCAGCTACAAGGGCACTGCAGCAGTGACGGAAACGCACTGTGGCCACACCCCCAAACGCAAGGACAGGGTCAAGGAGGAATGGGACGCTGAGGACAGTACTGAGGTCAACTCAGAAAAACAACTTCCCATGAGCAAGTACTGCCAGTGGTTAACGCTGAGTAACTGTCACTTCGCACGTCGCACGTACATGTACGTGGTCACCGCATCAGGCTTGCGAGCGCGACTGGTCCTTGTATGGCCATGTTGTAAATGTAAATGTAAATCTGACACTTACTCGCCATATCCTACAAGGAACTTGACATCTCCGGATAACCGGGACCACGGGCCAAGGGGGTAAACCACCTGGAACCCCCCCTCAGACAGCCGCACGCAACTCACAGGGCCTCCTCCTGTGCTAAGCGAGGTGGTCGCGCGCGATTGTGTTCGAAACCCAGGGGGGGCACGCGGAATCGACCCCAAGACCTTCCGAAGAAGGGGTCAGCTTTTATATCGTCCTCCGACCACTGGACATATGTTGTGAGCAAGAAGCGAACCAGGCTGATCCTTGCCCTGGCTAAGAAGCTTGTGTATGTGTTTCAGAACTTGCGGGAAGTGCACCATATGCATGGAGAGGTCTGATGGCAGCAACAACACTGCCCTGCATGAGCAGATGTACCGTGACGTGCTTGGGTCTGATTATGAGGCGTCCAGTGACAGTGAGGGTCCCCGTAGTTGGAGGGTGTGGCAAATTGTAATCTAGCTGTGTGCAATGCAAGCTGTACTTCGGGGGCTACCGCGCCCGCATTGCCTTGATCCGCCCCTGCCTCCGCCCCCCTAGCAAACAGTTGGACTGTATTCTCAAATTGCGCTTTATTAAATACCCGTATTCCTGCCTGACCGTATCCAATACGAAATACGAATTTGCCATCAATGTTCAGCACCCGGGCCTGTAACACAGCAGGGGGGCCTGTAACACAGCAGGGGGGCCTGTAACACAGCAGGGGGGCCTGTAACACAGCAGGGGGGCAAGCACTCCCCCTCTCATCACGTTCACCCAGAGAGTGGAAAGCCTGTGTTCCTACACGAACCTCTCGGACATCTCATAGACATAAAATACCATATTGGACGGCAGTAGGAGGCGATTGGGTAAAGTAGCGGTTTCCCCAAAAAGTTGCTAGGCGGACTGCGGAAATTGGCCGATTTATCCGAACGGCACAAATCGCTCCCCAATCAAATGCCAATGGATCCAACACGCTGAGAGCAGTTTCAAAACACTATGATATGCTATACCTGTTGATACTGAGACTCTTGACAATGTTTTTCTTCTTCTTCTATTGACCTGCCATACTGACGTGGCTGCTGACCTTGGCTTCTGACCGGAAGGGATTAGCCAGCGACACAGTGGCCTTTCGGAATGCCACAAACATCAGAGTGGGTGAAAATGTGCTCACTGTATTCAGAATTGGTCCAGATGATGTGTTCCCATTTTATGTTAGCTACGTGCGCCAACAAGTTGCAACTACCTGTGACGGGGTTAAACGGAGGCAGGTGTACCTATCTGTGAGTGCCACAGTTACGGCAGCACTGGTAAACCGGACAGTCATATGCGACGTGTGTACAGCAAATCCCTGGCACTGGTATCCAAGTTGAGCATTGACGACCACTGAATAGAGTACCCGGACAGACCAAGCCCACTCTTCCGATACGCAAGCCATCGAGCATGGCTGTCATCGCCAATATGCTCCACACCGGCGTTGTCATTTTGAGCCACACCATTCTTCCGGTTGAATGGGCCAGTACAGCTGCTGTAGCTCAGTACATTCCACAGTTATTCTGCCTTGGGCATCACATCCCGAGGTTCCACATGGCTCCTCAACTGAGCATGGCAACCACAGCCGATTGATTTATGGACCACTGCGACTGTCGAGCAGGCATGCAGCATGTCCACAACAAAGCTCGGCATGTTCATGACAGGTCTTGGTGCCCACATCCCAGAACCATGTGGCCGGTAACATACGAGTCCATTCAAACAGCCGAACTTTCAAAACCAAGCAGCTCTGCAAAGGAGGCCGGAGTCAGTTTGGCTGGCAGCGCCTCCGTGATTGAGTTCTTCCCGGTGAGCAGGCGCAGTCCTTCGGCGAGCTCATCTGCGTCCATGGCCTCACCCAGAGTCGTCATCGCATCTACAAAGCCGTCCCCAGACATCACCAGGCCAGGATGAGAGGCTCCCAGTGTTTGGAACGCGTGCTGCACCTCTTCCAAGTCCACCTGCTCACGCAACCTCATGTCATGCTCCCAACCGCCGCCTGGCGTGGCCTAGCAACCAGGGCATGTGCATGGCCACTGCCAGGATTGAACTCCAGGCCAATAGCAGCCCACAACTGCACAGTGTCTCTTGCAGTTGCAACTACAGATCCAGGAGGGAGTGTGCCAGCAACGCCGTCACAACCCAGCGTTCCACCACCACCCAGGTGAACCGCCTCCATGCAGCATTCCACCCGAAGATTGCCACGGCATTACATACCGCCTGCCCAAAACCGGCGCTGGCACGCCGTGCGGTGTCGACTACAGGCTTGCTGAGCTGCAAAGCGTGGGCGCTGCTGTCCCCCCGATTGCATCTCACCCAGCAGCATGATCTCGGCGGCACACAAGCAGCGGAGCGGGGCACACCCCGTCAACCGGGCTGAAGTTGTAGTACAAGTACAGCAGCTTCTCGAGGTCCACCGCCGTCGGTTTGGGCTCCTTACGCAGCGCCGCGGCCGACGCGAGGTTGCTGATGATGTCGGTGATCTCCGACTGTGTGGGGTAGTACCCCATCGCGCACATCAGCTCGGGGATGTGATCCAGCGGCACCGTGTCCGAGATCTCCCGCGGCCCCGCCACCATGTCTCCTTGCGCACGGATCTGGCTGAGCAAGAATAACCTGCATGCCGGCCCGGGGCCCCTCTCCCACGGTAATGGCCAACAAGAAATCCGCACGCGCACACGCATGAGCACAGAAGCAGCCGCAGCGCCAATGGATGCAACAGCGCGACCGGTCGGCCATGGCAGCAGGGCAGTACCGCTTCACCTTGTCCGGGCTCGGCCCATCATAGAGCGCGAGTCGCCAGCGCTCTGCGCCGGTGCCGGCCGCCGCCGAGCGCCGCTCCAGCGCCGCCCCGTCAATGCGCCACTGGGCGACGTGACCGTCGCGGCTGGCGGTTATCAGCCGCCGACCGTCGCAGCTGACGGCGACGCCCGCAAGCTCCCCCGGGTGCGCCATCACGGCCGCAATCGAGTCGGGGTGCCCATCAGTCGGCCATTGCATGATGCCTGCCGCTCGGCTCTTCGACCTGCACCGCCCCCGCCATCCTCCACCCGCCACAAACTCCCAGTGCGTGACAAAATTCGACTTCTGTCAACATGCACTGTCCCTCCTCTATCTACATCCCAGCATGCAAACCGCTGGAGAGGCCAAGCGTGACCACATGCATGCAAGCAAACAGGAGCGGCGGCACAGCACCGGAATGCAAGGAAGGTGCTGCTGCTGGAGGCGGACTGGAAGATCGCCATCTGTGCGACGGGGTCGCTGCACGTTGGCCCGCGGTACGTGCCGCTGGTGACGGCCGTGTCCGGATTGAACACCCGCACGTGGTGCGACGCGTCTGCAATGATCAGCTGCGTGTCTATGACACCGCGCTGGAAGTATGTCAGCGGCGGCGTGAACGACATCGCCGTTGGCACCGTGTGCGGGCACACCGTCAGCTGCCCGGAGATCAGCACGCCCTTCTCCAGGCACGACTCGCCCAGGTTGTACTCCACGAGCCTCCCGTCACGGCTCAGCGAGAAGCACCGTGTCTCCCCGGACGGCGCCTCTCCAAAGTGCACCGCGACAGCCGGTGCGTAGTGCACGCGGGTGCGCCCCACGTACTCCCACCGCTTACTCTGCTTGTACGGCACAAGGAAGAAGAGCATCGTGTGGCCGTCGGTGGTGACCGCGGCAATGTGGGCGGCCGAGCTAGACACGGAGACGGCGACAACCGCGGCCTTGGACTGCCGGAAGAGCACGACCTCCGCGAGGGTGGCCGCATCGAGCACTGCGACCGCGCCGGAGGCTGTGCCGACTGCGAGGGCAGAGCCGGTGCGGGAGTACGCAGCGCAGGTGGCAGTGGCGGCGCAGTCGAGGGCACGCTCCGCGACAAGCTCATGGCGCGCGGTGTTCCACAGCTGCAGCCGGCCGCTGCGGCCGACGAGCAGCAGCTGCTGCCGGACAGGATGCGCGGCGCAACACGCGATGTCGCCGACGAGGCCGCGCATGACAACGGCGCCGCCACGGCGGTCGTCGTCGACCGTGTTGAACGCATCGGCGGTGAGGCGCACGACAGCTCCAGAGGCGGTGCCGACGAGGAAGTCTGGGCAGACGAATGCGTCAAAGTCCGCCGGGTCTGCGGGCATGCGGGGGCGCGCGCGGCTGAAGGAGATGGCGCGGACGGCGCCGGCGGCGATGTGCTCAAACCACGCGATCAGGCGGAGCATTGGGTCAAAGAAGCGCACGTGGCCGTCGTCGGCGCCCGTGACAATGAAGTCGCCGATGGAGGAGATAAAGGCGAGCCGCGAATTGTGGAGGCGCATGAGCTTCACGGCCTTGCGGTCTGTGGGGCGAGTGCCGACTTCGACGGAGATCCCCTGCTGGTCCCACACAACGACGTCGCCGTCTTGGGTGCCTGTTATAGCCTGGGTTGTGCCCGGGACGAAGACGCTGGTGGTGAAGAGGCCGATCTTTTGTTTGAAGTCGGGGCTGGAGAGGGGCGGGGAGTAGTACTTGAAGGCGGCTGCTTCAGGAAGGCATGACTGCCAAAAGAACGCACGGCGCTTGCCATTGGTAATGAGCTCTGTTGGATTGCTGGGATTGAACTTGACGCATGTCTGCAAACACATGTAGTGGTATGGTAAGGCAACAGAGGACGAGCGGAGTCTGGAATGTGCCAGGGGAACGCGTTGGCGAGATGCGGGTCGTGCCTGTACGTCACCAGCTGGGATGGCCACAGTTATTAGGTTGGTGCAGGTCTCCCCGGACGAGAGATCCCACAGAGAAATGTCTTGCGGGTTGCTCTCTTCCGCTGTCTCTGATAGAGTAGCCAGAAGCCCAGCTTGTGAGCACATGTCCATAGAAGCTACGCCATATTTGTGAGGCTTTGAGATCTTCAGCTGTGGTGCACATTTTGCAGTGTCCCATAACACAATCATGGAGTCTTCGCCAGAGTCAGCTGTTGCAATTACCTTTCGGTTGGAGGAACAACATGCGCATGTGATGGGCTGGAGGTGTCCTTGCATCACCGACTGCGTTTTTTCTCTCACATCCTGCAGCAAGCAGCTGTGAACGCTGATGTGCTGAGATGATACTGAGGAATCTAAGTGGATGAAATGCAGTCGCACCTGGATGACGGCGGTGTTGGACGAGACAAAGAAAAACCGCTCGTGCTCATCGTCAGACAAGTTGAGGACGCATTGCTGAACCGGAGACAGGCCATGCGCCCAGACTAACGATAAAATACTCTCAGCCATTAGTTAGGAAACTCCACTAGATGAACCGCATATCTATCGCACGTCAACGCGTGCAACGAGACGCTGCAAACGGTCCTCTGGCACTTGCAACCAGTCGGCTTGGAGCACAAGTTGAACAAAAATGTACGTCGCAAGGGTGTTATGGCGTGATGCCATGCTGCAAGGTGGTTATGCAGGGGCATGATGTGTGACCAGCGCATGCATGAAAACTTGGGGCTGTTAAGCCCGGCGGATGTGACCCGTGGCGTCTGGACTGAGCAGAAGACGTGGCAGGCGTGTTGATGGATCTGCATGAACAGCTACACAGATGTTACTGGGTGGCTGGATCTCCCGAGTACGGTGAAGCCTTGTGTTCAACTGCTGAAGTCGCGGAACGTGCGTCGCCTCATTGTTGCATGTTGTACAGCATAAACAGGAAGCAGGCAACACGCAAGGAGACTAGCTACAGCTATTTCCAAAAAACTCTCACATAATTTGTATATTGGATTGCGACCGTCTACTTCGTGGTAGCGCCAGGCTCTTGCGGAACGGCTGGCACACAGATGTCACAGATGCTTGCAGCGCAGCCGAGACACCGCTGTAGTCAGCCACAGCGCCGGGACTGTGAAGGTCAGACTCTTACATGTCCCTTCTGCTTAGTTTTTTTCAATTTTCCAAAAGAAGTGCGGCCGCAATTATGGATGAGCGCAGGTGCTCATCTGCGGACGCCAGCAAGGAAGCAGGTCACATGGACGAAAGCATCACAGCACCACGCTGCTGAAAGAGCCCACAGTGTACGTGCGTGCGCAGTGGCAGAGGCGAGTGCGCTTCTGTCAACCCATCCCTATGCAAGCTGCAGCACAACAGTGTGTGCTGCCCAACTGCGTGGCAGCGCACCGTAGTCGTGCCAGCACAACATGCCCGTATTATCACTTGAAACCTTGCAGGTGGAGTACGAGAGAAGCACAAGGTATTTGACCAAGCAAGCATCTTTTGCCAGTGCGTTCCTGCCACCAGGTCCCACCAGTATGCATGCCAACTGCGACGAGCAAACTGACTGTACCGAGTGGTGCAGAAGTGGCAGAGGCGGCGACGGAGAGATCGCCTCGGAGGGACAGGGCAGGTGGGTGGACAACCACAAGTACAGGCACAACTCCGGCCTGAAGAAACGCATCTGGCTGCCGGCCAGTGAGCCAGCGGACGGCCAACACGGCGCAGATGTAGTCATCGTAGCAGATCCAGAGGTGTACAGCATTCTCCACCGTGCAGCCTGTTGCTGCATGTCCCAAGCACAATTCCTCAACCACCTGGTGCAGACAGTGCCCGGACGTATGCATGATGTACACATCAGCATCGCAAGTGTTGCACGTGGTTCACAGCGCAACGCAGCTCCCAGACGTACCACAGCTCAGAAAAAAGCTGCAGGTGGACACCCTGCTTCACTTGCACGACCGCAAGAAATGGGTGTCGAAGCGCGGCGCAAACGGCAACCCAGCCGAAGGCACCGGCGGCCCGAAACGCCGCAGGGCTCTCCAGGACGGCACACCCCCGCTGAAGGTACCTGTGCCGATGGGCACCGTGATCAAAGACAAAAAGGGCAAAATCATGGCGGAGCTGGTGCAGTCGGGGGACGGCTACTGCGTCTGCCGCGGCGGCGCCGGCGGCCGGGGCACACTGATTCCCGCCAAACGGCAAGAACAGACCACCAAGCGGGAAGCCAAGCTGGAGGTACTCCCCCATGTCCACGTGCCATTACGCCTGCCCGTGCATTCACCGTACCTGTACACAACGTGCGCCTGTTCTATTGTCCGTGTGTCAGCGGCACAGCCAGCTGCTTTCGTCTGAGTTCTGTGCCCCAGGCAGCTCTCTGCAAACACCTCGGGCTGCTCAGGTGTGGAGTTACGACCTCCCAGCGTCGCTGCCGCTGCTGTGCCTGCCATCAAGCGCACGAAGTGACGTCCCATAGCGCAGCATCGCATCCAGCCACACCATGGGCTGCTGGCGGCGCAGCATGCTGCCACGCGATCAGCCCCCCCTCCCCCGGGGTCCATGGCCACCTCGTTGTACACCCGGGCTGAGGGTGCCTCGTCACAGTGTGACGGCTCCAAAAGCCCACAGGACAGCGGCGAGTGCCAGTCTGCGACCCCAGCACCATGTTGCCGCACGAGCACACGCTTGCTCTGTCCCAGGTGGTGGGGGGAGTCACGCTGCCGAACAGCGGCAGTGTTCACAAACGCATTCCGGTGCGGCTGTCCGGCCAGTGTATACGAACGCATGAGTCCCTACATAGACGTACAATCGCTGTCCGGGCGGTGTCTACAGGTGCAGTCTGGTGCGGCTGTCCTGTGCCAGCTGCCGAGTGGTACATGCGACCCTCTGTACCCTGTTACCCTGTAACGATGCCACTATTTTTGGGAAGATACATAATCTGGTGCTGCTGCGGCAGGCGGACGGTATTGAGGTGCTGGAAGTGGAGGACACGAACTGGAAGCTGAGCGCAAAGGGGGGCGAAGGGGAGACAGGCACAGTCACGCTGCAGCTGCGCGTCGTCGCCGATGCCGGCATCGTCGGCCTGCCCAACGTCGGCAAGTCGTCGCTGCTGACGCGCATGACGCGCTCCAACGCGGCCATCGCCAACTACCCCTTCACCACGCTGATGCCTAACCTCGGCGTGATGACGACGGACGACTTCTCGCGGGGCGCGCTGCAGCAGAACGTGCTCGTCGACCTGCCGGGGCTGATCGAGGGCGCGCACCAGGGCCGGGGCCTCGGCCGCATGTTCCTGCGACACCTCGCCCGCACCCAGATGCTTGTGCACGTGCTCGACGGCGCGGCGGAGGACCCTGCCGCTGACTACTGGGTCGTGCGGGAGGAGCTGCGAATGTTCAACCCAGCGTACTGCCAGAGGCCATGCATTGTTGTCGTCAACAAGATGGACCTGCCAGACGCGTCAGAGCTGAGGGTGCGCTCTTGCCCTTGCTCTGTGTGTCTGCGGTGTGCCGTGGCGTTGGTGCCTGGGCAATGAGGGCTGTGGCTGGAGGAGACGATCAGGAGACGTTGCGAGGTGCCTGGATATGCATTCTGGTATTGGTTCCATCATCGTGGGTGTGCTGAGGAGTGTGGTGTCCCAGGTGTACATGTGATGTGTGTCGCGCCAGGTGCCCCTGGTGCTCACGGAAGCATGTGGTTTGCGTGCTGGTTTGCTGGGTTCGGCATGTGCACGGGACATGTGGATTGGATCGGCCTGCGGACAAGCGGGTGTTGTGGATGCGTGTGCAGGAGGAGCTGGTACACGAGGTGTGGGCGATGGCGGAGAACCTCGAGAAAGAGCACCCAAAGGTGCACACGCAGCCTCAGGACGTGCTGTGCTGCAGTGCTGAGACCGGGGAGGGGGTTGATGGGCTGAGAGAAAGCATTCGAGGCATCCTGCAAGGCGATCAGGGTGATACTGACGAGGATGTGTTTGACTGGGATACATCGCTGCCAGATGAACATCCAGAGGGCACGGATAAATTCTGAATGTGCCATGCTTCAGCTGTGTCAACTGTGAAGCGCCTTGTATATGGCGAGGTGGTTATTGTTGATCTAGGCCGGAACATGAGACCTTGTGTGGATCGCGTGGCGATTATTGTGTTACATGCGCCCGGTCTGACTCAGAAACGTGTAGTCCTGATAGATTCTAATTGTGGTCAGACGACCAGGTCAGCCATTGCTAGATTTCCTGTACACGGTCATATTTTGGCTGCACAAAACGCACACTGTCGAGCAACAGCGGACTGGCATGCCTGGACCTAGGCAGCATTGTGGCTGCAGCCTCACGCCGAGCTGGTCTGAATACGCATGCTCCTGGCCATGGGGGGCAAGTGCTTGCAGGGCTGAAGTCGATTCATGCGCAGCGTCATGAGTACCAGGTACGAGTCCTGGACCTCATCCGTGATCAAAATTTGGGGAAACTCGGTCTTGCCCTCGGCCAGAGCTGCATCAACGAAGTCTGGGAGTAGTGTGTTGGCCTGTCTTGCAAGCTCCTCCAGAGAGCTCGGGAAAGCAAACAGGCCATGCAGCAGGGTTGTGATGTGCGGTGTCAAGGTCCAGCTCATCCTGCAAAACGGTAAGCATGATGATAGACCAGGCAATGGTCCCTGAATCCAGAACACCGCTGCATGCATGAATGACAGCAGAGTTACACAATGACAGAAAAAAATGCACGTGGTACCTTCACAACACGCCTGGGAGGCGACGGTGGGAAAACACATGCCAGAAGCGGTGCACACTTGAAGAGTCGGGTCGAGTTACGTCGATATGCATCGAGGATGCCTCGGTTATAGAACCACATCACATCTAGTTCATCGCTGTTTGCATACGTGTTGTGTATCGCAGCGGGTGGCCACCATTGGCGTGAACCTCCACATGGGACGCTCGACACGAACACTAGCCGTCGCCCATCATCCCAGAAGTCCTGCATCGTCCGATCGAGCCTGCACTTGCACAGCAGGTCAGCAACAATGGGAGATGGTACTAGCATGCTCGCCTGGCCGCTTCATCGTCACCCTCAGGCACATGAAGTTGCAGCGATAGCGGCATGCAAGGCACATGTGTCAGGATGAACATCAACACCACTCAGCTCAGAAACCCCGTGCAGTCTGGAGCAATGTCAGGAATGGATGCAGCAGCTCAGCATGGAGAGCTCGAGCTCTGCAAGTGATTATGAGCAACACGGGTTGCAGCCATGCCACGCTGTACGTGGCTGCTGTTCAGTGTGTTAGAGCTCACCTGCAGCAGGGTGCCATGTGATGGCTGAGCGTCTCAGTGAGCATGGACACCAGCTCTGATAGCTCATCTTGTCCATTGTAAGTGTGTGTTAGCTCCACAACCAGCACCTCCTGTTCGTATTTGCTGAGGAACTCGTCGATGGAACGCAAAATTCCCTGGATGAGAGGCCCTTCTGCGGTGTGGCAAGCCACCCAGGCGGATCCGTTATGGCCTGCATGGTGCGACAGCTGTTGCAACCACCGCCTTGGGAAACTGTATGCCTGGTTTCTCTGCGCGAGTTTCAAGACTGTCGACGGACAGCGTAGATGCACAGGATTGACAGCATGTACAACTGCAAGCTGGACTAGGCGGATGAGGTTGTGATCCGCCACTATGGAGATGCGGTGAGAAGCTGTTACACAGCGGGAGGGATGCTGGGTATGTAGTGGCAGCAGGTTGTAACACGCCTGCCCTTAGATCCAAAAACCTGACACCGTTTTGCAGCTGCTCAGCCGGTGACAGCGACTGAGCTTCAGACCACTTGATTACATACCGCTCCGGTGGCAATCCAAGGTTCTCCGCTGCAATCAGGAGCTGACGAAGCGCCCATGACACCTCCCCAGGCATGATGTGTCCATTCAGGTGATATGCAGCGCTGTCATGGGACCCTGGAAGCGTGAGATTAAGTAGTGGCGTGTGCTTGATAAGGTCCCTGTTCTGTGCCATCCATCTGTACGCAGACAAGCTTCTATCACATGTGCGCACAAGTCCACGAGGAAACAACTCATTTCGGTCTGTTCACAATTTCAAAAGTTTCGCAGTAAGACTGGGCGAATTATAAGGCGTTCCGTTGAACTATTCCTCCTGAAGTTGCGTGGGATGCCCATCCGTGTACAAAGACTGTCACATGAGCGACCAGAGAGACGAGACAGTCCAAATGACACGACCAGCCAGATGAGACATCTACTAGTCGAAAATTGCAGGATTCTGATCCGAAATGATGTGGATCGTGTGTCGCGGCATTTACGTCGGTCAAGACTGGTAGTCGTGCATGTTGACTGGACTACCTATACAAGACGCACTGATCAGCACGGTGCCTGCTTTCAAACCTCTTGTTGTAGGCGATGTTGCATCTAGACACGAGTTACAAGTCGCCATCTGAAACAGATGG
This sequence comes from Ulva armoricana, assembly GCA_032360965.1. Taxonomy (NCBI): domain Eukaryota; kingdom Viridiplantae; phylum Chlorophyta; class Ulvophyceae; order Ulvales; family Ulvaceae; genus Ulva; species Ulva armoricana. The sequence continues at coordinate 1,635,504 of JAUMHO010000012.1, forward strand.
CGCTGCGTACCTAGAACATGGATCTGTTACGTCGTCCTCGGTTGCTTTCGCATGACCTAAGACCCCGCCTTCATCACCATGAAATGATTGGCGTGATGTCACCGGTTGAACAGATTGAAGGGATAAAGAAAGTAGATCATCTGCCGCGCCTTGGACAGCGCGTGCTGTAACGAGGAGGGCATACACAACCCGCGCGATCTGCGGCATGCGCATGGATACCGCACTCACCAGTCCATGAACATGCCCAATCGATACTATGAGATGACTTACTGCTGTAGGCAGGGCATGCAGGTGCTCAGCGCAGGGTCCAGACAATCAGTGTGGGTGCTAGCGTTAAGAGCAGTCGAGCGGTCGACAGGTGGCCAGGGCAAGCTAGGGCGATGCCAATGCCCGATCGTGATACACATACCATAAACTTTTGTTGATCAAACCGGAGACGCTGGCCAGCGTGTTGCCGTATCCGTGGTCATACCCACGCATTGTCCACCAACGCAGAGCAGCGTGACCCGCTACCACGACTGCGTGTGGGGATGGGGACAACCGAAAGCAGTGCCAGCACCTCTCAGAGTCAGCACCCGGGCGATGCTAGTGCTTTATCATGAAAGCGTAGTTGATCTGTACTTAAGTACTTGCAGTTCAGCATGTTGGCAGCGAACACACTCGGGCTACAACGCATTCATGAACAATAGTGGGCATGGAGCAGAATTCCTCCCTGCCTCTTCGGATTGTGGCAAGCGCAGTTTGTGTCACCGCCAGGGCACTCTGGGTGTTCCACGCAAAATGGGACAAAGGCCTGGCGCCAGGGCGGCACCACCAAGGGGGATCGAGCACAACAGAGCACAAGCACAGTAGTCACCCGGAACATCTGGCCTCGCAAGCTGTAAAACACAAGCACATGAACAAACCGCCACATTTCTGTAACCCAATTCATAGCTGTACATACGACTAAGGGGCTGTTGAGAGTCGGAATTTCTGCGTAGTGTTTGCTGCGTGAATATTGGGGCATTGTGAGAAGTCAACCGGTTCGGTTTGTGTGTGTATCATGTGCCTTCAAGAGCGAGCGACAGGTTGTGGGGGAGGTGACTAGTACTGTGATGTTACACGTGCCTGTTTTGCTTGTGCTGGCTCGTGCGTTTACCTCTTGGCGATGCCGGGCTGCTGCATTGATCTCCGTGTAACACACACGAAACTAAGCAACATGCAGATTCCGGACAAGGCAGACCCTAGCCAGGTCTTTAGAAACCTACGCGCCACACCTCATGTCATTCGTAGGGCCCGGGCAACGATCAGCCACATCTGATGCAGTAGGCACCTGGGCCTACTCCATGTGTGAAAACAGCTGCAACGGCCTTTCCCAGGCGCAGACAACCACGGCGTAGGTCCGAGCTCATTCCCTGACCACGTTTATGAGGTGTGTGTTCATCTACATCTGCCCCCGACCCTCCCATCGCACCTGCTTCTGCATTCCCAACGGGCCACGGAGTCACCCACGATGTGTACAGCCACGGAAACGGAAACTCACCTCCAGCTCAGAAGCCAGCACCTCTACAGCGCGATGGCGCAGGAGGCGGCTGCTTCAGTGCTTGACATGCACGGCCCTGACGGTACGTGTGCTGTTCGCCTCCCGGAAGAGTCCCTCCTTCGTGTGCGGCTCACGGCCTCTGCGCCTTGCTCCCCATGTTGAGTACCCCCCCGCCTTGCAACGATCCAATGCATGTGGTCGCAACACCCCCCCCCGCTCCAGCCCTGCTTGTAGGCGTGCCGTGAGCGATGGCCGTCTGGGTTTGGCGCCGGATACAATGTCAATTCTTTGATTGGCACACGCGTGCTGGAGCCTAGGCGGAGTGTGCGATTGTTGATTGCAACGCATTGGAGCGCTCGCCAACCTGCTGACCATGACCGACGCCTGTACCCTGTAACCTGGCACGGGCAGTGGTGCTACGGAGTTTGGCCAAACCGAGGCGGCCATGGGCCATGCATGCCCATACTGGGGGCGGAGAGAAGGTCTAAGGCGCCCACATCCAGCGGGTCCTTACAAGCCCGTGGGGCATGCTTACAAATCCTGACCCGTGTATCAGGCAAGGCAGTCGCTGCGGGCTGAGCGTGTCTACCTGCTGAGACCCGAGTGCGATGTCGCTGTGCCATTGTCCGCCTGTAGACACTACACCATAGCAAGTGTTGCCCATGTGGGTCCGCATCACATCCATCCATCACACTGGCAAATTGCAGACAGCGTGTGCATGTGGTGACAGGCATGCGCACCATGCACATACTGCATGACATGTGCCATGCATGCGGAGCTCCACAGATTAGCTGCAGTGCATGGGCGACTCATGGAGCTTCAGCAATCCCCGCCCCCTATAGCTAGGGAGGCCTCCCCGCGCAGCTTCAGGGTGCCAGATCTCCACTTTTAATACTGATGCCCCCTAAGCCTGACACGAGTACTGCCCCGCCGGCACTTGGCCTACAGTTGGGCGCCTCGGCATGGCCCGCGCACCTCGTGCCTTCAACATACTTGGGAAAAAATTGGGAAAATTTAGCTCGATCCTATAGGATCGAGAATCACGCCAGACCCAAACGGGCATCGGCCACAGCATCCCTGCAGGTAGGGGCGGACAAAACAGACGAGGGAGCCCTCAGCAGCGACTAAATGCAGCCATGGCTCCTCACCGGCCGGGGCCGATTCTGGCTGCTGCAGCCGCTGCATGTTGGCGTTAACGTTGGCTAGCTATCATATGAAAGCTAGGTCACTCTCAGGATGCACAGCATGTGTCTTGCGGCTGTAGCGCCCGTGGGTATGGCAGTTTTGGTCCCTGCTGTCAGTCCCTTGGCGTTGTGTGATGAATCGTGGGGTGAAAAGGTTTAGTACCAGAATAAATGAATAAAAATTCAGAGCTGGGTCAACTTAAGAGGTCCGGGGCTCGATCCCCAGTTAGGCAGGAGAGTATCGCAACTGCTCGACGCCATGAGATGGCAGTCTCAGGGACGCACGTAAGTCGTGGGTGACGGTGTGGTCGGATTGGCGCCAATGGCCATGCATGCTGTCGCAGGAGCTGGGGGGCTTACTATCACCACCCTCACCGACGCGACCCATGGCCAGCTTTTGTGATGAATAATGGTAGGACGGATACGTACCATGATTCATCGATTGTTGCCGGCAGGGGGCCCGGCACTCGGTATGTACCTCGGAGAATGAAACAGGAGCCCGGCATTAATTGCGAGGGGGTCACGCATAAGCAAGAATAAGGAAGGAGCAATCAATTGTGTTCTTGCAAGAACACATGCAAGGACAAGTATGTATCACATTTTGCATTTACGCATTACAAGCAAAAGAGGCACGTTCAATCATGGCAGTCACCCCACCCGCGGCCGGAACATTTAAATTTCGCCATGCAAGCAACGTGAAATACGCACACACGTGATCGTCGCATGCCACATATGTGACACTGACTCGATATATCCTATAAGGACTCGCAATATTCTGCAAGGATGGTCGCATGCGACGTATGTCTTACACAGAGATGAAAGACCCCCCTGCCCCCCCTCCTTCCCTCTCCCCCACCTGCCTGGTCCTCCCCGCCCTGCCTCGGTTATGTTTCCCCCTGTTTGCCTCTGCCCCAGGTCTGACTACAAGCGGGCGCCCCGTGGAAGGGGGTGCCGCGCGCTTGCTTCTGCTGTCATGGGTGGTTGCCCATGCCATATGCTTGTTGGGCGACGGTTGGGTGTGCGTGCGGCATTCTAGGGTGTGCGAGATCCCGGGGCTATTTAAATTTATTGCGTTGGTTTTTGCTACTGCTACAAGTGGGGCATTGTGATTGGTGTACTGGTCGGATTAGTTGTGGCATGTGTATTTGTGAACAGCATGCAGGGTATACTATAGTGGTGGTTTTGGGAGCAATGCCTGGGTTGTTTAGGTTAGTGTGTCTTATCCCTTTCCTCCTTGACCCCACCGGTGCCCTGGGCCGTCACCCCCCTGGCATTGTCAGACATCAATGCCTGCATCTGGTTGCAGCGTTCCTGCTGGGTGTCTCCTGTGTTATGTGCACTCGGCAACCTCTTCCTGCACCGTTGTTGCGTGGCGTGTGTTTGCCCGATTGGTCTACCCTGAAGTCGTGGCTTCGCTGTGTGGCGCCCCTGCCTGATGCCGCCCCAGTGGTTGTGCCCCCTTCTGCTTCCGTGTTACACCTGTCCGCCCCTACCGGTAGGGGTGCTGTGGCCGATGCCCGCCTGGGTTTGGCGTGATGTCCGGGTTTTGCTTTTCTTTTCTTCTGTCTTTTAACTTTTGTTCTGTAAATGTAAAATTTGGTACCTACTTGTCACACTAACACATGCAAAGCAGTCACATAAACCAAGTCCGGCACCTCACTCAAAACCCCGCTGCCCTCAAAGCCTCACACAAATGCATACACCAATCCAACTGCTAGACCTCTCGCAATGCCCCAAAACGTAGCAGCAGCCAAGCAGAAACACTCCGACACACAACAGAGCCCTAGAAGCCTGCACGCCCCAGGATCCTGCAATCACACTCCACTGTTGCCCGACAAGCATGTCATGGGCAATTACAGCAATTACCCATGGCGGCAAAGGCGGGGACGCGGCACTCACATCCACGTATGTACTATGCAGAGCCTTAATTACTGATCTTGCAAGTTCGTTTGGTCCAGTCATTCACAATTGTGTGTGAGTGACGTGATACAAGGCATGATGTGAACGTCGATCAGCATGGGAGCCCAGTAATTCGCCATTAGGTTTCGCAACGTTTTGGATTGTCCACCTCTACACCAAACTTTGTCTGCTGTGTTTCAGGGGATGTGGTGCTGGGCGTGCATGTCGGGTCGATGCACCGAGCTGTAGTTTGGAAAGCAGCGCTCCTCGGAGATGTTATACTCAATCAGCACCTCTCCCGTAGTATAATTTTCGCTTTGCACTGGACCACATCGTTGAGGCAATGGATTCTCTTTTGCGGTTTCAGCTCCGCAATATCGTGCTGCTCTCGCTCGCATGGGGCTGCGCGGTAGCCTGTCTGTTCCTTCTGGTACGCAACTCATACATGTCGACGGCACCTTCTTCTACTTGCTTGCATTGCTTTTAACCAAGCAGCCTCCACCTTGGGACCGCCTTGCAGATCACAAATGGGACAGGCTTGGCAAGGCAGCTTCAAGGCAACTCCCAGGCAACTCTACCACCAGGCATTGCCGTTTGCTCGGCCACCCTGGCATCGCTCTGTGCTCCCCGTGTCTCCAAGCACATACCTAAGCGAGCATTGTTCATGCTAGCATCCACCTCGGGCATATCGGGAGGGGTTCTCCTCTGCATTGCGGGGTGGAAGCGCTCGTTCCCGCTGCTATGCATCTCCGGGGCCCCCCAAGGCGTTGCCTATGGCATCTCCAACCTCTACAGGTTCTTTGCTGTAGACACGACAATGCCGCAGCACCGCGAGAAAGCTCTAGCTGCAGTGGTCGGTGGCGCTGTCCTAAGTGCGTTCATTGGACCAGAGGCAGGCCGCCACCTGCGCCTCTCCCTAGATCAGGAGTTCCTGGGGCCATTCATACTCAGTGCGTGCCTATGGGCGGCGCAGGTAATGCACAGCATCCTCACTCGCTGTCTCTGTGGTGCACGTGATGCCACACCGCCTTTGCTGCTCAGCCCCTGCTCACCCTCGCCTGTAAAGCGCCATGCAGTTCATCTTAGTATCTTCCGTGGACTACTCCGTGCCTGCAAGGATCACTGCCACCCTGCATCAAGAGTCAGACTCGAGCATTCGGAAGCTGCCTGATCCTGGCGCCAAGACCAAGGCACAGCAAGACAAGGCGAGCAATGCCATGGAGGGTGGCGTGGCAGTAGGTGAGCATATGCCCCCCCTTTCCCCAGCCGCTGTAGCCACCGGCTGCCCGCTCGTGTAGAATTTCGGCAGGTATCATGCCACCAACCGCCCAGCTATTCCGTTGGCGCGTTCAGCTCCACGCCCTGGAACTGAACGGTTTTTCCCTTGCAGCATCGCAGGCAGGAGGGCCACCGCCGCCACCCGTGGAGGCCCGGCCCTGGCATGAGATTGCCTTCACAGTCGATTTCCTGACAGCGGCGAGCATCGCGTCGCTGAGCTTCTTCACCATGGCGGCTCTAATGGCAGCCACCCCCCTCGCGATGGCGGACGCCGGCCGCTCAATTGACGCCTCCACCCTCGTCGTCGAGGCCCACATCATCGCGATGTACCTACCAAGCCTCTTCTCAGGCAACCTCGTGCGCCATTTCACCGCGCCCGTCATGCTCGTGCCCGGCTCGCTGCTGCTTCTCCTCGGCAGCGCGCTCCTCTTCATCTCCACCCAGAACGTAATTTTCTTCGTGTCTCTCGTCATCATTGGCCTCGGCTGGAACTTCAGCTATGTGTCGGCTTCGAGCCTGCTGCTGCTAGCTCTGAAGAGTCCTCTGGAGAAGCCCCTCGGGCAGGGAATGTTCGATGCGCTCGCGCTCGGGGGGCTGTCTGTCGCTGTGATCACCTCAGGATTCACGTTTGAAGGCATCGGCTGGCAGAACATGTACATCGTGCGCTCTCAGCCCCCGGACACAATCAGTCTACCTGTCCTGGTGCTTCTGCTTCGGACTTATAGAGCCATGCAAGTGATGCCGTCCAACAGCACGCGTCGGTGTTAAATTAGCAGACCCCCCAAAGCCAACAAATAATGAGTTATGGGAGCAATGTTCAGCTTCAAGCCCCGAAAATTTGATTGCTAAGATGGGCACTGGCACGCGCCCAACCCTCTGCATTGCAGCTCGTGCACACCCAGCAAGAACACCGAAGTAGTTTTTCTCAGTTCATATCAAACTTCAAGCGAGGTTTGAATGGTTGAGCACCACGCGGTGTTCCACATGTGCATGTTACAATGCTGCCGGCACACGTACATTGGTATGGGTGTGCTCTGCCGGCCCCGGCCCCGGCCCTGGCATGCTACCCCTTTCGTCTGCTTCGGTACGTGCGTGTGGCATGCTTGGCCAAGGCCTGTAATTTGCGGCGGTGGTGACCCACATGCATGCTTGCTGCGTGTGCTTGTGCCAAGCATCGGTTTGAGAAGAACAAACCTGCTAACCAAATGCCGGAATTTCTGGTGGGATGCAGGTGCATATGTGCTTCAACATCGCCATGTGCATCATCGGCGGGGCGTATGCTCTGCTGAGGGCGCAAACACCCGCCAAAGCATGACCGCTGGCAACTTCAAGGCAGCATAGATCTGGGAACGGCTTCCCCGACCTTGGCAGCGGGTTGGCTGCAAACGCACCCTTCTGCGCCGGAGAGCTGCAAGCTGCCCATGCGCCTACCTCCATGGTTGCAGGGCATAAGTAGGGCCATTGTGAACGCATCACAAGGCAAGATCGCCTGTGGTTGAATGCAGCAGGGAGTGACTGCTCCATGGGCGCATTTCTCCGGAGTGCATGTGTGGCAAGCATACACTGTGATGTCTTGCTGCACTGTTCCATGTTTAGAGAGGCCAGATGGCGAGGGATTTGACGATAGCTGCAATTGCCAGTTCTTTGCCCTGGCGCCACGGGAGCAGCTTAACATCTTTGTCTGAGACCAGTACCTTCCTGCTGACACGACTGCAGGTGCACCTTTTTATGATGGGACTATAGCTGTACTGGAACAAGGTGTCCTGCCACACTGTCCGGGTGTGCTGGACTGTTTTAAATTTGGGGCAACAAGCGCGTGGAATGGCATTAGGCTTGATGCCCGGTCTTCTACTGGATAAACAAAATTGCCATGGCATAAGCATGGCGCCTGTTCAGTCGGGGTGCATTACGGTTCATAACAGGTCTTCAGCAGTTGATGTTGAGATGTATGGTCTCGCAGCTTTAGCAGTCAAATTGAGGTTTGATGATTGCCCGGTGGTTTCCTGGCACTGCGCTCGTGTTTGTCACCTCAGATCGCAGGGCAACCGGCTGCATGAGCACCGACATGTCTGGGCCATAAGAGTGCAGATCTACAGTCTTGCCGAGGGAAGCTTCCTGTACGCAGCATCTGCAAGTGGTGCGATGTGCGGTGCCTGTGGACAACCTGAACTGCGCAGCTGTCCTTGCCGCACACAATGTCACTCTTGTCTTCGATCTATCAGGACCTTGTATCAGCCTGTATCTTGCTGACCTCTCATTGCCCAGCAGACAGCACATGGGGCAAACAGGCTGCATGCTCCAACAGGACCTGAAGTGAATTCTCCATGACCGGGTCCAGTCCAGTCAAGGTGGTTCAGGGTTAACGAACCAACCAGTCCCATAACACTCATGAGGAGGTAGAGCTAGTACCACAGCTCTTACAGCCAGCACAGCATGCCACGTACAATGCAAAGCTACCACATGCCTGATATCATCTTTTGTTATTGTGTTGTTTGTACCAACTTGGGCAAACACAGAGCACTACAGTATACCTAGGCCTGCTCCTAATCATACTACTCCCTACAGTTGATGAACCACTATGCTGCACCACGTGTACTGTTTATGGGAAACATTTGCAATCGATGTTTTGGCGAAAGAATGCCAGAGCGAGGCTGCCTCAATGCCGGCAATGAATACCCAAATCCTCCGGCGAGGCCACCAGACACAGCTCCTCCTCCCTCCCACGCCACAGTGCACTGACCTTTGCAAGCCCCCGCCTCAGCACCACCTTCCCGTCTCCCATATCATCCGCAACAGGCTCACGGCTGCGCACATAATACGTCGGCGCCTCGACGGCGGCGAAACCGTTGAATGCAGTGGAGAAGGAGACGCTGTAGGCACCGTGGTCGGCGAACTGAAGCCAGTCGCCGCGGCGCAGCAGCGGCATTGGCACGTCCTCGAGAATCCGATCCCATGAGTCGCAGGTCGGGCCAAAGACAGTGCTGCGGACCAGCTCGGTAGTCGCATGTGCGGCTGGAGGCGGCAGGGCAGGGCTGCGGAGGATATGCGCACGAACCTCACGGCGGCCGGTGTGCACTTCCGAATGCGAACCGTGTAGACCTGCATACAGAATTTAGACAATTGGGGTCTTACGACTAGCATGAAAACCCGCCCCGCAAAGAGTGGGCATCATGTCCGATGAGTGCCCTTCAATGTAGCGATTCTGTCATAAGAGACACTAAACGTGTGCATAGCGGCTATGCTAGTCTCAATGGATGCATGCATGCATGTGACCGTTGACGCACCGTCAGTGATGTAGTACATGCGGGACTCGTCCGGCCGGGTCTTCACGGTGTGCACCATGGTGAACATCGTCATGCATGTCTCAGCGAAGAATCGGCCGGGCTCCGCAATGACCTCCAAGCCCCCGTTGTGCTCAGATGGGAAGCAGTCATGCAAGGCGCCGTTGACCTCTGAAGCGACGTGTGCCATGTCCACGGCGCCATCACCACCAAAGCGCCCTAGGAACCCGCCACCGATATCAAGCAGGTAGAACCGGTAGCCGACCGCAGCACCCGCATCGAAGACTTGGCGCGCTGCGCAGATCGCTGATCGGTACGACTCGGGTGATTGGCTGATGCTGCCGACATGGAAGGAAACGCCGATGACGGCCAACTTCCGCAGCTTGGCAGCGGCCAGCAGCGCGGGGGCCTCGGTGATTACGTCTGCGCCAAACTTTTCGCCGAGCGGAACCACAGCGGTTGGATCGTCGGCGCGAATTCGTAACACGAGCTGTGCCTGCGGCCACACATCTGCGATCTTGTCCAGCTCATCCTCACAGTCAAACGTCATTCTCTGCACACAATGGAAGCCTTGGCTCAAGAGTGGACAGCTGTTTCTTGGTGCACCCGCCTCCGCGCCTCTCTGTGCGGTGCGACACGCTACTAGTAGTTACAAAAGAGTACAAGGGCAAATCCACGACACGCCACTAGAACCTTTAGCTTGTGTATGCATATGTGAACTCGACGGTCAGCTCGTTGCCGGTAGCTACAAAAGAGTACACTGGCAAAACCACTTAGTAGACCATGCATGAACTGCAGTTCATGGAATCACAAAACAGCAGCGTCTACTCAGCGCTAGCCGCTCTCAATCACTCACAGAAGCTGCAACTGCAACGCACACACACAGCGGGCATGCTCCACCTCTGTGCCGGTATTAGTGCGTTCCGTGCTGTGGCACATTGCACTGCATATGCAGCCTGACATAGGTCGACGCACCATGACGGACACGCTCGCGGCGTAGCGCAGGTCTGCGGGGCACTTGCAGGTGTTGGCGAGGATGATGCTGGCCGGGGGGACCCCCGCGGCAAGCACCTGCTTCGCTTCCCTTCCAGAGGCGCAGTCAAAGCCGCACCCGAGGTCTGCCAGAGCGCGGACGACCCCGCCGTGAGGGTTACATTTCACGGCGTAATACGGCCGCACCCGCGGCATGGCCTCCACGAACGTCTGCATGCTGACCAGCTCAGCCACCAGTGCTGCTACAAGCTCTGTGCTGATGGCGTGACTGTCGGCGGAAGCAATGGGCGTGTGCAGTGGGAATTCAGGCAAATCAGACATCTCATGGTTCCGGTGGGACAGTTGGGGCGGACTCCAGCAGGTAGGCCGCAGCATTGCCGCTCAACCGCCTGCGAACCACGCAATGGGAACTTTTGTCTAGCATGGCAACCATACAAGAGAACCCAATGACGGTGAGGACGTCGAGGGCGCACATGGTACAGGCGGGAAAGCCGGCCAAGGTCAATCACCTGGAAGTTCTCATCGAGCGCATGCTGCCGAATCAAATCCTGGCCATGGCTGCGCATGCAGCGCAGCCCCCCTGCAGCCACAGCGGCTGTTGCCGCGTCCGTGGCACACAGATTCGTGTATCTTCACACGTGCGAGGGCATGCATGTGCGACTGCGACGCGGAGGACCTCCATCCGTGCGCAGTCATCGCGGTTCAGCGCAGTATGGTGTTCAGGCAGAGGAACAAGGCGAGGGCCCAGCGGTGGTGAGGGGTCAGGATGAGATTGCAGTGTGGGAGTTATGGTCTTGTCCCTCGAGCTTTAGGGATACACGTGTTCTTTGCCCGCTCAAGGCAGGCATGGTTCAGCCGTATGTTTTAATTTCCTCTCTGCCGATGACCGTCGCCCGGCAAGCTCGCAGGCCGCCGGGTTGCCCGCGGCCGACATGGGGAGGGGCAGGGTCCTGTCTTTACTAGTGCATGCATGCATGTGTTACGTAGGCTGCGACAGCACAGGACCTGGGCCCGTTTGGACGCCTGCTGCTGGCGACGCCGCGGCGGCCGTCTGCAGGTCCTCCATACAAACATGACGATGGCTAGATATTCTAGAAGCATGCCACACTAGCAGGGCGGGAGTGTGCGGTACCGGTGATGCATGGTACTGCCGCTGCGCTAGATCAGAGACTTTGAACAGCCTCCTGAGCTCAGGAGGACAACTCGAGGAGGACAACTGGTGCGGTCCATGCATATGTGCACGGTTACGGCAATGTCATCCTACACATGGCCCCGGGGAGGGCACTCCTGAAGGTGTCTCTCGGGATCCCGAGCAGGGCAGGCACTACGACGCCGGACTGGATGTGCCTGTGTTGCCGACGTGAGGTGGTGTACTGTAGTGGTACTG
>JAUMHO010000012.1:1647147-1718338 GCA_032360965.1 Ulva armoricana
TACTAGTGGAACCACATCTCCAGCTTGGAGCTGACGGCCGCGGGTGTTCTATTCGTTGACCTACTAGTATACGTAGTTCATTTACATGTGCAGTACTAGTATACCAGCCAGGATATCGATAAGTGTTTGTATACAGTGCTTGTATCCATAGATCAGGATAGGGCGACGTCACACAGAGTTCTAGTTCACCTATGTCCAATTACTTTGCAAAGCCTGACAATTTAGTCATGGTGGGTCCGTCGTCTCGCGACAATTCGATCCCACTGAACGTCCTTGCAAGTGCGAGCACATGCGTTCACGTGTGTATATTCACAAATGTATCGCAGCTCACTCGGCTTACCGGTCAAGGTGATGTAAGTATTATAATTCAATTACCATCTTCTCACACAGGTTTTAGATCTGTTATGGCGAAGCTTGTTCCGAATCCGGCCGTGGCCGTGGGATAGTATAGCTATATAAAGCGCGCGTGTACTACCTGCGGTGAACCGCGTGGACAAGCCCTGAAGAGCTTCATTACAAAGCAAAAGCCTTGATATATCAAAACTCGGCTATGTCGATCCATGGCTGCCTGCCTTTGCATGTATCGATGTTTTGCTTGCGGCCGGTGCGACAGCTGCGCCCCGAGGCTATATATAGCCTCGGCGCAGGAAGAAACTATATCGACCACTTCTGTGCCAAGTCCATCTTGTTGTCACTTGCTTATACTCAGGTTTTTCGAACATCCCATCAACTCTTCCCTTCACAATGTGCGCCCTCTCCACTATCGGTGGTACAGATCTTCGAACAGTTAGTGTAACGTTTGTACATCACGTTTCTGCACAACGTCTTCATGACCTTAATCCTGAATATAAGCCATATGCATTTGTATGGTATCACACCTAGTATTTGAGACATTTCGGCAATTTTGAGTGCTTCAAGTCGGTGATGCTCAGGTAAAGTTAGTGTGTCACCGTGTCACAGTTATAACACTGTTATTTCCGTAGCTGTACTTGATGCTTACATGGTTGAGAATCACCTGTGTTCATCAATCTTGTCAGTGCTGAATTTGTTAGTGCTTATCTGAGAGTCGTGATTGACCTGCACCTTGGTTGAACTCGCTGCACCGTGACTGTACATGTGATGGTGATAACCTGCCAGATCCATCATGCATATGAAGTTTGCAACTTGTGTACATGTTAGAATGCGCCCTGTGGTTGCAATGGTATGCTTTGTGCATAGTACATCTCCTGACCATTTATTCACATGGAAGGTACTGGTGTGCAGGATCTACGCAACAGGAGTCGTCACCATGATGGTCGCTGGCGCTGCCATGGCCCCTGCCAGTGCCTCAGCCGTGGCTGTGGCCGAGAGCAACGGTCGCGATCTCCTCTCCAAATCTTACTACGCTTACCCCGTTGACAACGAGGGTGATGAAGGGGATGAGGGCAACGAGGGGAAGGTGTTTTCCCTTTTCGAGAACTTTAACGGCAACGAGGGCAACGAGGGCAACGAGGGCAAGGAGGGCAATGAGGGGAACGAGGGCGACGAGGGCGACGAGGGCAACGAAGGCAACGAAGGCAACGAGGGGGACGAGGGGGAAGAGGGCAACGAGGGGGATGAGGGCAACGAGGGCGATGAAGGTGATGAGGGGAATGAGGGTGACGCGGATGGTGACTACACGAAGACGTCGGACTCTACATATTCCGGCGTCACTTGCTCCAGCCATGCCTCCGCCGAAGCATACGGACACGCCATGAGCGCTCACATCGACATTGCCGAGAAAGCCGTCCTGGCGTTCTGCAAGCCTGACTGGGACGGGCACATCAAGCACGTGTACGACTACGCCTCCGCGCATGCGGGCGCCGTGGTCAAGGCAGTGACCTCTTCTCAGGCTGACTGCGTCAGCAAAGGCAACGCGTTCGGCTGCACCTCTGCAACAGCCACTGCCGAGGCCTGGGCTGAGGCGAAGGCTGAGGCACATGCCACTGCAGTCGCGGCGGCCTACAACGGCTGCAAATGGTGCAAGATCGACGTGTCATCTCTCTCTGTTGCAAAGGCATCGACCTTCATCGACATGACTGTGGAGGTGTTCTCTCGCGCCGAGGTGTCTGCCTGCTCTGAGGGCGACAACTCGGCCTGGGCGAAGGCCTACTCCAACTGCGCCGCCGCCGCATACGCCAAGGTCTGGGCCAGCTTGTACGCAAAGGCCTTCCTCGACTCCGGCTGCATGAGCGCTGAGGCCGCCTCAATTGTGAAGACCGAGACCGGTGGCGATTTCTACACCATCGAGGGCTGCCAGCGTTATGACTACGCTAACGGGAACGCTGGTGGCTCCACCACAGGGTCCACGGCCGAGGCGGTACGCTCCCGCAACTTACTGGTACACATTGCCAAAGGGGCGCATCGCCCCATCCCGCCACTGTGAACGCCTGCATCCTTGTTCTGAAAGGCCGCGTGTAGACTTTGTACTCCCAAGTTCAGACAACCGTATGCATAGTTACTGAGTGGACATGTGATGCGTGCAGTTTGCTGACGACTTCTTCCCATCTGTGCTTCACTAGACTTGGCTGAGGGCAAGGCTGAGTGAACGAACGGAGGACAAGGCTCAGTGAACAGTGATATCAATAACAATACTGACGGAGATGGTGGTAGTGCGTGTCAAATTTGTCGATCCGGCAGGTTTTCACTTTCACAGTGCACAACTGTGAGAATGCTGCGGAGAGATAACAGCTGTAACTTGAACTGAAATTGATCTCAGGTGGTACTGTTCACATGCATGTGCCATTGTGACGTCTGTGGCTGTTATGGTCGCAAAGTACACTAGTTCCGCGTGGAAGGCACGGTGTATTGAAACAGGGGGTAGCCCAGCAAACACGGCATGTTGTGCCTTGATGCACTCTCACACATCATCAATGTCAGAATCGTCCATGTGTGGCATACACAATTTGGTGTGTATCACGTAATCTGAGCACGAGTATCAAGCAGGAGGAGTGTGCACTGCATCATTGCTCCACCCTGACACATGCTGTCTACCCATTTGAGTTTCACACACGTCCGCACGCACATCATGTCACACATCCTTGGCAGGCAGGGACTGACCGAGTCAATGCAATCCAGTATATTTCAGCACGGTACAAATCTACCCACTTTCTCAGAGGTGTGCTACCTGCACTTTTGCACAACAGCACAACAATGGTGTCTATTTCGTGTACAAAGCGCATGTTCCCATACACTCCCAGCATGTCATACATTTGCCAGGTAGGCAACAGCCAACAAGCAGGGCAGCAAATGCTTGTTACACAAGTAGAACTCGTTTATCTTCCACTGATGATTCTACCTCTTGGACTGACCATACGTGATACATCTAATCAGCAAGTTAAGATCTTATCGATTCGGACCCAAATTACACAGCTGATTCGCAAGGATAACCTTGATGACGCCACTGCTGAAGTCCGCCGTCCAGGTGCAAAAGATTTGTGAAACCTGCTTCGATCAATGCATGTGCTCCCTTGTACGACCTGGACTCCCTTCCGAAAGCTCGTTCTGGATCACATACTTCGTAGTCTTTCTTTTTGTGTGCGACTTCATGTGTCGTCTTGAGAGAACCGCCAATATCGCATACCTGCATGTCCAAGTGCACCAGCTCTCTGAAGAGTGCAAACACCAAAGCCTTGAACACTAGCGTCAACACTAGCGTCAACACTAGCCTCAACAAGCTACCCAATCATGTGTGCAGCAAACACTGGGTCCATGTAGAAGGAAAGGCGTAGAACGGAAAATCTGTTGCTGTGCGTGCTTGACGAACAAATCTGTTGCTGTGCGTGCTTGACAAACAAGCCCCTGTCACAGGGACAGCAAGTCCGATCAGATGAGGGCAGGTGAAACGGGGGCGCTGCACACCAAAATTATCTTGGCATCCTTCCCGAGCTGTTCTTCAACCTTTTTTGCAAAGTCTGGGTCACGCTCTGCACCCGACCTACCACGGTCATGTATGTCGCTCATAACACCACCAGCACACACACGCACAATTACTTCAGGGATTCACACCGGTTGCCTTCATTGCAAAAGATGCCATGGCCAGCCTCTTGATGTTGTCAAACATGGTCTCACCTTGAACGGGTCTGTAGAGAGGGATGGACACGGATTCCTCAATATGCGAGTAATTAAAGTTGTCCACATGACGTACGTCTACGAGTGTCCAGCCCTCACTCTTGAGTTCCGCTGCCTTGGGGACGGAGACGCTCTCGAGGCCAAACTCCATTAGATCACTCCACATGACAGGCCAGGCCTGCAATTACATGCCATAGGGGATACATGGAGCATCTGATGGTGCTCATTGATGTGGTACCAGAGATCCGGAAACTCATGTGCGAGATGTAATAGTTTGGACCATGACCAACAATCGACTAGTTGTGGTGTTTATGGTGCCAACGTCCTGGTTTGTCACCTGACGCCTGCAGAATCAGTTTTGTGCAGTGCTGCAAAGTAGTCACGGTGCACACACGAGACCAAGTGTTACTCGCCAGGCAGCTGTTGAAGCCGACCGGGATGTGCAGAGCTTAATAGATCTCACCGTGTATGCTGGTCCACTTTTGGGCTGAATTACCACGGGGGCATTCACTTTTCCCTGCGAAGCGGGCACCAGCGTCGACAGGCAGTCCGAGAATACTGCCAAATTGATCCCTGAGAAGCAAGCTACACAGTACCTGTAGTTTATCATCCTTAATCCATCTTGACATACCCGGATCCCATCGGAAACCGACCTTGACGTCCTTGACATTCCTCACGGTATCATCGGTGGGTAGCGCGGAGCACGAAATGCAACGCTTGGGTTGCACGGATCCTGTCCGCACTTCTGGCGCACAGCCCCCAGGACGTGCTAAGAAGTGTGGAATTGTGAGGGAAAGCATTGCTGTCAAAGGACAATGTCGGATCTCAACTGTGTATTGTACACGAAATACTCCAATCGTGACCACCTGCTACATCGCTAGGTCTGCGCTGCACACAAATCCCCCCCACATCCAAATTATGTGCACCACTTCTCATTACATTCCTGCGGAGGTTTTGGTGCAGAAACATTGCGTGCAAACCGCTTGGTGTACCATACTCTGCTGTTGCATGCATGTGTGCGGTCCAGGCGCTACGCGCGAGCAGTGCTGCCTCAAGTGGCTACATATTACACACGTAGCACATGTGAAACGTTGCAAATCACACACGGGTGCTTCTACAACGGTTAGCTTCAATCTTATCGATCGATGGGATCTTGTTCTGTGGCCCAGTGATTGTGACTGGCAGAGGCGTCTCCTATACGCAGTGCAACAGTTCCGTTGTGATGCGGTCTGAATATGCTCCCGTACCTTATCTGTGGTAATACGGCATGGTGGTGATACTCAATGAGAATAGCAAGCCGGAGACGAACGGTACGCCCGTCTTCTCCCGCTATGCTTGTGGTGGACCGTGCCGGCCCGCAAGTCTCAAAGCAAAAATTTACATGTCATTCTTGCTATTGAGTAGGTAGCAGGAAAGGCCACTCTCGTTCACGGCACGGAAAGGGCTGGCCTCTGTCCAGCTACAGAGGTACCGACAGAGCGCCGATTGAACACACGTATCACGGCAAAGCACTGCTTCAGTCGTGCGTTACCCACCTGTACTGAGCGTGTGTCTGCACTGTGTAAAGCCTTTTTTTTGCGTTTGAATGAGCTGGCGATCTCCAGATGCTGCCAACTACACGACTCACAAAGATCAAATTTCGCAACGCTGAAGTTCCTGCAGGACAGCGGTTAAGCGCTTTCAACCGTCGTTTCCCCACACTCATGTCCGAGCCATCGTCGAGAATCAAATTTGCACCCTCTGTGAAGCCAAGATGGCATGGGGTCAACGGGTAAGCCCGTCACTTGGATCACTCTGCTATTGTACAGCAGTTGCAATAACCCCGGCCACTAATCTCAGGCAGGAAGCAGGTACTGCTATACAAAATCGTCAACGCATGCCCCAGCAAGCCATCACGGGCGATTCCGCATGTCAGTCCCCCCATGCGTACCTCGCTGCACAGGCTGTCACTCCTCGTGCACCATACCTTATGGACGTCTTTCAGGCAATTCCTCAGCCACAGCATGAGCTCAGTGGCGCCAGCAAGCCCTCCAGTTGCAGATGAGCCGTGTCAGAGCAGCCCAGCCACAACAGCTGTCCAAGCCCCATTGCAGCCCACCCGCACGGGCTTGTACATGCGGATGACACTAGCAGAACGTGACTCACTCATAAAGCATCACGTGGCTGGCCTGCCACTATATGCATACCACCTACTCGGCGCGTATCAGGATCCACATCAGAACACCATGATTGTGCTAGCGGACATGCGTCAGAGCAGTCTCGCCTGCAGCTCAACCCAATTCATCGGAGACGAGGTGCAGCACTCATTTCCCCCATCTGCTTGTGTAGCGATTTGTTGCGTGTTTGTGGTGCTTCCACGGCATAAGAATCGTTTCAGTGGCAAGCACGACCGTGTAGCTCCTGGTGATCTACCCGTGCCTGCCCTGGTCTCGCTTGTTCCTCCACGTTACGGGTCACAGTGTTTGTACATTGATGCAGGCACTGGTTGTCAGCTCAGTCGTGTTGCCGCTACTACAGCACATCGCTGTGCTGCACAGTTACAGTCTAGGCCATCATCATTTATCGCCATGGCACGTGTTCATTGCGTCTGAACACGCGCGATGCCTGACATGCACACTGCCGTGTCCTGCTGCTCATCCCGATCAAGTCAACCAGCTGCTCGCAGACGCAGTTCCCGCGGAGTACTTTGCTCCAGAAGCATGGGTGTGCACTGAAAGCCGCATGAGTGTCGTTCTTGTCAGTGCAGCTGTGCCTTGAACTCCCACACTGTACAACATCGCTGCAAGTGCTGTGACTGAATCGGACACGATCCAACAACCAACCTGCAATCCTTACTTGTCAAGGAGTATTTTCTGCTGAGTACCTACGAGGTCTGGAAAAAATGGTGGGTGACTCGACGCTGGTACCATATGGGTTCAGGCTCCCCAGAACCTCTCATGACCGTTTGGAGTGGATTGGTCGCTTTTCATCACCCAGACGACATAGTCTCTGTAAGTCAAGCGACCATCTGAGTGACCATGAGATGTCTGCGCAGGAAACGTGTGGTGGTGGTCCATCTGAAGGAGGTGTGGCGGCGCTTTTGAAATGCGACTTGTGGGCCGTGGGCATGATAACTGTCACTCTACTGGGTGGCAGTACTACTTTTCTGTCACACAATTACAGTTCCCTGGTACGTGGCTCACATCAAAGTGGAGCTCTCGGCACCTCCTGTGCCCAGCAAGCGTGTACTCCTCCTTCAACGGGGAGCCGGGCGATTTTGTCACGCGCGGTGCAAGCTGTGAGCGCCGTGTTTCCACAATTTGGATCTTTAATTGGAGGTCTTTCCCGTGTCGGCACACGGAATTCTTGTCAAGGCAGCTCAACAGATGACGCTGAAGACGCGGATGTAAGGGGCTGTGCGACTTGTTTAAAAGCCACAGCTTTGCATACGCTGGTGCTGGCGCTGGTTGATCAGCAGCTCACCGTACTACAGCAGTTTGGCACGTCGCCAGACCTGCTGGCACTGCTGCGGGGCCTGCTGGAGCCTGATCCTCTCTGTCGCTTCTCAGCGTCAGACGCACTTGCCCATTCCGCGCTTGGAGTGTTTGTGAGAGGGGATGCAGCGGGCGCTTTTTCAGGGCCCACCCACTGTGTCGATGCGGTATCAGCTGCGCCACCAGTGGCGCGCCAGCTCTGGGGCGTCGTTCGGCAAAGTAGACAGCAGCTTGTGGAAATGTCCCGCCGAGAGACGTTGGTGTCCACCCTTGCAGAGCGCCGCGATGCACTGGAACGGTTTGCACATCTTGTGACATCCACCTTGAGTGGAGAATCACCGCATGCAGCATTGGACACACCTACACAAATTGGCAAGCCAGGTGTCCATGGTGCAGCTGGAACTGGTGGGAATGCAGCCACAGGTGTGCTACACCAACCATGTGATCCGTGGCGACATGTCCACAAAGTAAGCAACTCGCAGGCTTTTGGTGGCTGTAAAACTGCGCTGTCCACAGGGTCAAATGCGAAAGTTTCAAGCAAGGATGGTGACATAGTTACGGATGAGTCATGTTGCAGCTCTCCCAAACAATGTGTGCCTGTCCACCAACAGCAGCGATGCATCAGCGAAAGTAGTAGAAGTGGCAAAACACAACGGTGCATGAGTACATCCAGCTCAGCTCGCAAGTGGTCAGGTCGTGTCAGGTTCTCAGGAACTGGAGATGCCATGGCCTCAGCGGGCCATCTCCCTGTGCAGCGAACTGCTACATGCAGCCTCCCTGTGGCAAAAGCAACCATGCCCAGTCCCGATGCAGCGAGGCTGTACCACCCGCAGGATGGCGGCATGTCAGTTTTAGTGAATGCAAACCGTTTAGGATGATGGTGGTCGTCTGATTGGCCCGTATTCATTCATGTCAGCTTTGAGGTGTTTAAACGGCCCTTTGCTGTGCAGCTAGTGTGTTGGCCAGTCAAAGCCAAAAGCGTCGGACCTCTTCGCGTGTCCGTTTTGCATGGTCAGTCCTGGTACATGTTTGGAATGGACAGCAAGTGAACAGGTTTGCGCAACACTGTTTGTACTTAAATGCAGCAATTAATTGCATGGTCTAAATCAAGTCAAGTTAAAAAAGACGCATGTTTGAAATAGTATCGACCGATGTCACCTCGTGCATGGCACCCCTTGCTCGGAGGCAGGGTCGAAAGATACATTCAAAAATTGCAGCTGAACGGTATTCATGATGAAACAGGTGTCCACTCAGGATATTTTTGACAACACGGGCATGGTGATTACACGTTTGCTCATCTCTCTTGCAACCAAAACTGTGTCCGTCAAAAGAGACAAGTAGCCTTGCATGACATCAGAGTTCCGATCAATACTCCTTTTAAGGGGAAGCGAGCTGCACTTTGGTTGCTGTGCACAATTTCAGGGAGCTCCTTAAAAGCAGACTTAATCGAAGGTGCAACTTCAACATGCCACAAAAAGCCTGCAATCCAAACTCTATCAGGGTTGCTGAACCCGGGCACGACTCAGGGAGTGTCTGATGCCAAAGAATGAGACTGTCACGCACCAGCGGATTCGCTGAGGCGGAGACAGGTAGAAAGAACTTGCCGGTGCTATGGCAGTTCTTGGCAGAATAGATCACTGCAGCCGGAGGGTGTGATGGCAAAACTCGGCGACAGCTCCACTGGAACTCCATTGGCAGGAACTTCCAAGCTCTGGCTTCGTGTCTACCCCAAACAAACGAACCTGCAGCACAAAAGGGCAGTCAACGATCACTGCAGAAACAGTTGATCCAGCATCCGGATAATTTAATGCCTGTAGCATCAGCACTGATATCATGCGCACTCATTTGACTGTTGCTTCATTACCTGCGATCGCAATGAAATGTGGGCTGCTCCATGTTCTGCGCTAGTCCATGCAGCATCAATCTTGGACTTGCCATCACATGTTTTAACCTGTGGCAGTTGAATCCTGATATCTAGGATGTGCGTGCGATACTTGACATCAGCTCCAGGGCCAAGGCGGAGTGTCAACCGTATCATAACACTATCAGACTGGTCCGCAGTTTCAGGCAGCTCAAGCCGCAAAATGGCAGGTCCCTCCGCCCCAGCAACATAGGCCTCACCCTCATGTGTACTTGCAGATGGGTCATGTGCAATATGGCCGCTCTGTTGTGATCCTTCCTGGTTCAGCGGTTTATGTGTATCCAATTGTATGGGGGATCTATTTTGTTGCAGGCTGTTACTGTTACCGCCAGCCATGTCTTCTGTACAACACTGCCATTGCATGCTTTCTAGCATCGGCATTGGACAGGTCATCCCATGAGAGCTTGTCAAAGCAACGTTGAGCACACCCTGCACACTCACCGGCCTATGCTTGTGAGGAAAAACTGCAGAAGGAACCCTCAGTACTCACCTGGTACACCACTGCACACTCTGGTATTCAGCAGTGCACTTGTCCGAACCAGTTGGTTGGCTGAAGCAAGCTCACTTCAGCGCGGCCGTGACAGCAGTCTATCTGATGCCCGAGGTTGGGTCATTTGCATCTCGCAGCACCACATGATGTGGCAGGTTTCACACACGACGAAAACTGCACAGCCAGATAAACTCCGCACACAAGCGAACGGCGTACCGTCGCAGGTTCTTGCCTCCCCCGTTTTCCTGTCAACTTAGGCTTGACCATCCAGAATCGCATGTGAAAATGGTCCCAGCGGTCATAATCTGGAATGCTGCGTCCCATATGGTGCATGACCCGTTCCAAGACCGCATCACATTTGGCGTGGATCACAATATCAGCATACTTATTCTTGGGTGTCTTCTGTAGATTCACAATCACAATTTTCCCGCCTTGCCGTTTCGTGTTCAAGGGCAGGTTGCAGATTGGCCGGATCTGCAGGCTAGTGCCAAGACACAGAACAAGGTCTGCAGTGTTGGCATGCGTCTCCGCGGCCTCAAGCTGCTCCTCAGGCAACGCATCCTCCCAGTCCAGCACTTGATCCTTCAGATTACCCCTGAAAGACAACTGTATCGCAGGCAGGGCTGACCATCACATCTACTTTACTCAAAGATCTCTTTGTGACAGTGTGTATCAACTGGTCATCGCCATAACTGCCAAGAGCAATGGCAATTGCTGGATTGAAATTCAATTGCACCCGATCAGCACTCATGACACCTGCTGACTTATATGCACAGCTTCTAATCCCCACATGTGAATGCCGTAGACTCTTGTTCTCGTGTATGGCAAGGTCGTGCATCTGCTTGTGTGTCCGTCTGCCTGTGCCCATGCTCATTGGCGTTGACCACCAGCAGCGTGTACTTGCTGCTGTGTGGGATTCAGAAACGGGAGGCATGCACAACTCAGCCCTATTCGTACAGCCTTTCCGCATGTCAGGTACTGAACTACCCGTCAGAATCATGGCAACACTTCTTGCAAATGCTCAGTCTGTAAGGGTACATCAGATGCAAGATTGTACAAAATGTAAGTGTGCTCGACATCAAAACAACAAGGTGCGATGGTAACAGCTCACCTGCATCTGCCCTTGGTGCATTTACGTCCTGTTGGCTTGAAACCAACAGTCACCATCTCGAAGTCCCGCATGTAGTACGTCCCACAATTTGGACATCTCTCCATGAAGCAGTTCCCATGAACTTCTGCCAGTTGAGATTCGGGAATTCCTGAGCGCCTGTGCAGCCCGTCGACATTCTGACTGACAACATACTGTGCCGGGCCATCGCTCAGCAGGCCCACTATAAACATGTGTGTCAAGCTTGGGGTCGCAGAAGCAAATGTGGTGTCCAGCTTTGGTAATGGCCGACCATACTTCTGGCACGTCCAAACACCGTTGGGTCCCCGGAAGTCTGGGATCCCGCAAGCTGTGGAGATGCCTGCCCCTGTCATTACTACCGTTTTGCGTGATTTAAGTAGCTGCACATCACCTAGACCCCTCAGACTTGAAGGAACAAATCATACCAAGAAGCTGAGGTAGGTACGACACGAATCTGCGTGGCTGGACATGCAGAAATGATCACAATGCACGAATCGGACCAGCTCGGCCAACTCCTGGCACTTTGCATGTACCGCCTCCTCATTATCTAGAAATTCCTTCTGACCAACAGCGCCGACATCATCCCTGTAGCTCAGTTTATCCGCGTATCCTAAGGACATGTCTGTGTTCGTTGACCGTGAAACACGGAGATGGTGAGACTCGCCACAGTATGAACGCGGGCATGGGAACACTGCGCGAAACGCGTGATGGCGGTAGGTACCTACAGCGTGTTTTGTATGGCAGCCAGGGACACTCAGCGACTTTGCCTGCACGAAACTCGGATTTCTTGCAAGCATGTGCACATCCAGCTGCCGAACGATTTGTGCTTGTAGACACGACGTACTGGTAAGGGCCAACAGCCGCCCCGCGATCATTTTATGAGAGGTAAAAAAAGAACACCAAAGCACGCTGCAGTTATTGTATTGGGGAGCAGATCCACGAATTCCATGGCCGACGCTATGGCACCGCCCCCTTGGAGACCAGCAAGAGCAGAGTTGAACCCATCTATTCACGCCCCACCGGGTGCAGTTGGCACGAGATCAGCATAGTAGAACCACTTGTTGTAGCTGAAGCCATCATGAAAGCTGGGTTCAGGATACCTTTCTGTTTATGGATAGTCTCGGATTGGTGCAGATCTGCTTGTGAGGCTTACTTCCTCGAACATCAACAGGATGTGCCACATAGACATGGCAGCCATGCACGAATGTTGCATCAGATAAATGCACTGCAACCACTAAGTGAGCAGAGGAAGATGGAGGACGGCTCACCTGTATTTCCGTTGGGTTGTCAGGGCGGTGCATCATGTCCAGCGAGTATGGCAAATGTTCCAGGAGTCATTTTGACCTTTTCGACCGTTGAAAGCCCCAACATGACCGCACGGAGGCAGGGAAGTACTCTAGACCCCAGCATTGCGGATGATGTTGGTTTCAGTGCTGTGACTGTTGGCGCTGGCGGCAGCTCTGTTGCGATAGAGGCTGACGGGTCACTTTGGACATGGGGGCGGAACAGCAGTGCTGGCGGGGATGTGCATGGCTCTCAGCCGCTGCCAGATGCTGGTCAGCTAGGGTATCCGCGCTCGATCAGTGGTGGACCCATACGCAGAGTTCTTCGAGATATCAAGTTCATCGCAGCTGATTCAGGCCGCTTTCATATGGCAGGAATAGCCGATGATGGGAGGCTGTTCACCTGGGGAATGAATGATTTTGGCCAGCTGGGGCGAGATGCCCGTGACAGCGCAAGGAAGCCTTGCACCAGTGGAGCTGCGTGCCACGATCCATCGCTGCTTCCGGTTGCAGGCGTTGCTGATAAGTTTGTTGCTGTGGCTGCGGGCCGGTACCACACTGTAGCAGCCACTGCCAGCGGCATGGTTTACACTACCGGCCTGAACTTCTGCGGCAATGGACAGGTATGGTCGATCCTCTGTGGGTCGTGGCTACCACGAGCCGAATGATGGGGCCTCAGGTATCACCATTACAGGAGTAAATGGACATGCCAAAAAGTTTGCTGCTGGCTTACACGTGTCAATCGTCTTGGCACAATCGCCGGAATTACTTATCGGTGTTCACCCGATGTTCACACCATTCGGGTGATCGGCTGTGCGCTGCAGAGGCTGGAGGAGGCGATGGATGAGAGAGTCCTGCCAAACAGAAAGCATCTCGCCAGACTCACACGAGTGCACGGGTTTGACCCAGCAGACCCTATTGTGCAGCTCTCTGCAGGGTATGCAGTGTGGTTGGCATTGACCAGAAGTGGCAGAGTATACACTTGTGCCACTGGATTCGATGGCTATGCTGGCACTCTGAGAACATCAGTGTATCATGGTGGCTGGGCTGGCGTGAACAAGGTTTGATGCTGCCATGCCACTGTTTGAACGCTATTGGCCATGCTCTCCTGCCTGGGCTCTGTTTTTGCACGGCGTTCAGCAGGACAAATGTGTGGGTCCTGCTCATCTGTGATGGCCCGGAAAAGCGAAACACGGTGCCCCAAGATGGACGATGGCAGTGGTCCAGCCCAAGTTTCTGCAGGAGGGATTCCTGGGGGTACCAAGCGTCCCAGACGGTCCCGAAGGACTTGTTCCGAAGCTACTTCCTGGTTTGCAAGCACAGTCCATAGCAGCCAGCCGGTTTGGTGCTGGGTTGGTCAGTACGGCTGGTGTCGTTTACACGTGGGGAGCTTCACCTCTTGGCCGATCTGGGTTCTCTGGTATTCCTGGGCGTGTGACGTCACTTGATGGGATCGGCGTTAGGAGCCTTTGCATGGGGGAATTCCACGCCGTGGCGTTGACACAGGATGGGCAAGTCTATGTTTGGGGAGCTGTCAGGATAGATCAGAAGACAGTGTACGCTGGCGTTGACCTGCACAAGGCTGCAGCACCACTGCACGCCCTTCCGAGTGAATACAACATCTCGGCAATCAGCTGTGGCTATCAGCATACCATTCTCATTGCCTCACCGAATGGTCAGAAGCGCAATGGAGGGCATGGCGATAGTGAACAGGGAGCAGGCTATGCCCGAGCAGAGGACCAGATAACAGAGCCTGTCAGCCTAGCCAACACTGACCATCACACAGTGGATATAGATCGCATTGTGACCCATGGTGAAGCTTGGGATGAGGGAAAGCCCTCGGATACAAGCCTGGCGGGGGGGAGTACAGAAGACGTGTCTGAGATCACACAGACACAATCTGCCCCAACCCAGCCCCAGAAACTGAACACATGGACTGCTCCAGAAAGGTCTGAAGGAATGGGTCCGGGGACGAATGGTACGAATACTGTTGTTATGCAAGGATATGCAAGCTCGGGCCAAGCAGGTGATCTAACTCACCTGTGAGGTCCATTGCACAAGGAGCGTACTTCCCAACAGCATTGCCTGAAAGCGCTGGGAGAGCTGATCAGTACCTGACAATGCAACCTCTTTCAATGCATAGCTAACTGAGACACACGACAGAGGTGCGGATGTAGATTCCCCTGCGTTTGCCTTAGTTGTCGTAAAGAAAGCTGACGGAAATATGACCGAGGAGCCATCGGGCACCCTGTCAGTGCCTGGACTGGGCGTGGCAGTCCACTGGGTTGCGGAAGACTGTGGGCAGGGGCGTACTCGTCCGAGCTGGGTCAAGAGTTGTGCCAGCTTGCCAGAAAACATCCATGCATTGGACACAGCATGGTATGGTATGTATAAGAGGCCACCCATGGACGTTGTGCGGCTCTGCAGCTTCATGATCTTGTCAAGCGGTTTTCAAAAGGCATCACCACAGCATGCGGTGTTGTGATCCTGGCCGCACGTGTTGTTGCCCGGATTGGGGTCAATGCCAACGGTCGGGTGTCGAATTGTGTTCTGATGTCCAGGTTCAACAGGCTGCCGAGGATGTGTTTGAAGATGTCCTGTATCCATGGCTTCCAAACACAAGGAATCCGTGCTGGCTGGACCTTTGGGGCGACGTAAAGTGCCTTCCTGTACTGAGCATTATCGGTGTCAGCAAAAGCGGAACAACAGACCTGTACCAGAAGCTGATGAAGCTCAGGTCTACTTCTTCTGTTCTCTAGATTAGGGTGTGCCCAGCTGCATCACGTGTTACGATTTCACATGCTAACACCATATGCAGGCCTTTCATTGACTCGCTCCAAAAGGGCCTGCACTTCTGGGACGAGAGACATAGATGGACTGAGCAGACAGACCTATACAAGCCCATATCAGACAGGCTAGAAGCCAATCCTGATGCATACATAGAAGAAATCATGGTTGATGCATCATCAAACACATTCAGTATCTCTGGCGTTGGCATACGGGGTCAGCCAAACGATCGAGTACGCTGTCTGTACCTAGACATGCGGTGCATATCAGGTTCTGTTAGTCCTGTAAATGCGACTGCACATTATGTAGTTTGCCAATCGTATGACCCAGCTGAAGCTCGTTTTTTAAAACTAAGGGCATTAAAATGGAACCTCGCCTCGAAAGCCCCTGTGCAGCCCTGAGTCAGTTCTCTACAGTCCCCTGAGTTCCTCAAAGGCGGTTGCTCAAAGGGGGTGATGGAACATCTCAGCTTTGCATGAAGATGATAGCGCTGTACAGGTAACTGTCGCGACAGTACTGAAGGAGGTTCAGCCTGACAGCAAAGTTCTCGTTTTGATGCGTGATCCGGTAACCAGGTTCTACTCCGCGTTCTGGTACTATGGCTGCCGCTATGATATCTACAGAAAGTTTGGAATGACGGCGGACGGCTTCCATGAGGTTGTAGCAAAAGATATTACGATTTTCAATCAATGTCTCGAAAAAGGACACTCTGTACGGGTATGTGCGAGAACACTCTTCTACTCAGCACAGCAGCTAATCAAGGGTATTTATGCTGCATTTGCCCCGGACTGGCTTGCTGCATTCCCAGCAAACCAAATCATGTGGGTCCGCAGCGAAGATTACTTTGCAACTCCTGAGCAACACATCCAGGTGCTGCTTACCTCTTGGCTTGAACCGACCTCGCACCAAAACTGCGTTATGGACAAAACAAGGATCCACGTGTACAGAGCCTTTTGAGATGGTTAGAGGTGCCTGTGCCTTCAACTGAAGATATGGCTCACAGTCTTGCCACGAGTGCTAACCGAGGGCATGGGAGAAATTCGAACGTGCAAGGGTGCGATGGGGAGACACCGGCCATGCGGCCTGATACCTCGAAGATGCTACAGGAGTTTTACTCTCCATGGAATGAACTCTTGTCTGCGCAATTGGGACCTGAATTCACATGGCAGTACGGCGGTGAGGGTGAAATGTCATAACACATCAACTCTGTTTTAGTGGTCGGGTTCTTTGCTATTTGATCATGTCAGCCAATTGGTCGAATGCCGAACTACTTGCCATATTCTGAATGCACCCATGGCCTAGATACACATGGGTACGACTAAGTTTTTCATTTTGAGAGCCTGTATAGATGTTGAAAGCACTTCTTCTTGATCCAATCCCGGTTACACGGAATGTATGATTTTGTCTTGGGATCATACCTGCACATCACCTTGCATTGGCATGCCACCCTGCCCGTTATTAAGATCACACTGATTCGTGCACATTGATACCAGCAAGGCTTGTTGTACCACACACGTAACTCTAATTCAAAGTCTAAGAGCCAGGGGGCGTACACTAGAGCACTGATATCAGCCTGCAAACCACACCAGCTCAAATTATTTCAGAGTCGGCGCATCACAGGTATAAGATTAGATATGTGGATCGTACGAGGCGATCGATGAAATTATGCAGCTCTTTTATGTCATATGAGAGCTCCCTTTTTTCACTGTTACGCTCCTTCAGGTCTCGCTCGAACATACAGCACACGCCTGTATAGTCCCGACGAGAATTATACGGATGAGCTACCTACCATTTCTCAGGTATGTAGCACAAGCTGCCACCCGGACAAAGCACCATCGTGGAGCATGTGGGCTGCTTCTTGTATATCGCACTCGAGCAGAACGCCGGGCAGATCGCACATTCGATTGCATCTGTCACAGTCCCATGATCCGTAAATGTTCTACTAGCTTCTGACGAACTTGTCTGTGTTAATATGATCGTGTGCGCCGTCTGCGTGCCATCGAACAATTTGCTATGCTGTGTCGAGCAAGATGCCGGCAGTGCCGAACACTCAAAGTCGCAAGCACTCACCATTTGCGAGCCCGTTCAAGAACGCCACTATATACTGTGATGAGTTCTACACGATTAATGAACAATCGCTGATCGTGAGCGCGCCATCTCCTCGAATCAACGACTCCTCGGCACCCGCGGACGTCGCCAAAAGCTAGTCATGCACCAATCGCACCGGGCAGGTCGTGTCTTCATTATTCAAAATTTGTTGCTTGCAGTCAGATCGGTCGTGTTGCTGACAGTGGTCCCGCGACGCCCTGTGGCCATTGTGCATGAGAGCAGCACACAATAGTGCACCATCGCGTCGTACAGCCGCTGTTTCCTGCCATCTTAGGTCTGTTGCTGTTTCAGATTTTGAGGATTTAAAGCTTTATTGATGTGAGACAGGGATTGGCCCGACGGGTAGCCGTCACTCCACGTTGTTGTCTGTACAGTGCAAAAAAAAAAAAGGGAGGATCGAGAATCACGCCAGACCTAAACGGGCATCGGCCACAGGCCAAAGATGCGTTCAAGCGGGACAAGTACGGACGTGCCGGCACAGGCGCGTGCCGTTTCATCCCCCTGTCCCATGAAACGTACGGCCGCGTGGGCCCCCAGAATCTGCTTTCCTTGATGAGATTGCAGAGTTTCGGCCTTGACAGGCACTGTCTCCAAGGAAATTTTCATGGAGAACGCGATGCGTGACCTCTCCTCCACGCACTGTCGCGGCATCGCCAGACAGGTCCTCGCTTCGGCGCCGTTGTGGGCGCGACTCGGTGGGCGGCCGGTTCTAGCTGGGCTGCCTGTTCCGACCGACAACCTTGCGCTGTGATTCGGCCTCCGCCAGGAGGCCATCGCTTGCGCGTGACTCTGCAAGGAACGCCTTGCATGTCCTTCACATCCGCCCTGCACCAGGCCGATCCCCCTCCGTCGCAGACTGCTCGCCCTCCCCGGCCCCTCTCTTTCCTCCAGTCGGGAACCCCTGCTCCCTCCTTCCTCCCCCCTACCTTCCCTCTCCAGCTCTCCACACCACCAAACCCCCACCTGCCTGCCCCTCCCCGCCCGTCTCGGTCATCTGCCCCCTTGTCACCCCCGCCCCAGCTCCTCTTGAACGCAGGCCCCCTGCGGAGGGGGGTGCCGCGTGCCCGCCTTTGCTGTCATTGGTGATTGTCCATGCCATGCTTATCGGGCGTCGGTGGGGTGTGCATGCGAGATCCCAGGGCTCTGTAGTGTGTCGGAGTGTTTCTGCTTGGCTACTGCTTCATTTTGGGCATTGGGAATGGTCTAGCGGTGAGATTGGTTTATGCATGTATGTATCTGCCCACGCCATACCCTCATTATCTCGGAGTGGCCACAGGATCAATATATATTGTGTGTATACATAGCATGCAGGGTAGTGGAGGTTTTGGGTGTGACGTCTGGGCTGTTCTGGTTTGTGTGATTGTTCTGTTGCTTGCTTGTGTTGGCTTGTGCTTTACCTCTTGCCGATGCCAGGCTGATGCGCGTTTCTCCATGTACCACAAGGATGGGTCTCAATGAGTGATGCAAGATGATCACTCTGTCCTTGCACTTGGAGGCCCCGTTTGGCACTCCCATGCTCGAGCCTCCTGGGGATGTCTGAACCGCTCAGACACCATATAAGCTAACTTCACATGGTTAAAGGCCTCCCTGCAACAGCGGCAGCCGTAACGGACGCCTGCAATACGCTAACATACATGCTAACCTACCTTGCACCCTCACTAGCACATGCATACCTAAGTTCACTCCTCCATCAACCGTTCCACCTGAAACTCTCACATCCCCCGGCAAAATTCATCATGTTTAGTTGCAGGAACCTAGGGGCTGGTATGCGTTTTCCGGCGCGGAAAGTTACTAGAGCGTCTTTGTTGCAATGATCACTTTTGACAGGAAACATTACGCTATTAATGCCTTCGACGTGACTTGCACAGCGCGGACTGTGTTGAGGATGTCAACAAAGGGGGTGTCAACAAAAGTGAATTTGGTGAAGCGGCAGCGAGTGTGCCTCTGCAATCAAGGCACCGCATGTCCCTGATGAACAGGCCTAAAAGACCAGGGAAGGACTGACATCTCACTTTTTTGTGAGGATGATTTCCACACCAGCACCCCCTTCAACAATCAGGTTTGCGCACAAACACTGTGCTAGGTCACCTGAAACGTTTTGCAACGTTGCCCATCGGCATCCACTACACCGGTACGTACTCTGCAAGCAACGGCCTTCACACCCACCACCCCCGTACCAGGCCGCTCCCCCGCCCCTCTCCTGCCTCCATTCAAACAACCCTGCTGCTCCCCCCCCTCTCCCAATCTCTGCAAGCCCGGACCCCGACCTGCCTGCCCCCACCCGCCCCGTCATTTGCACCCTGTCGCCCCCGCCCCAGTTACTACTGATCGCGAGCCCCCTAGGGGAGGGGGTGCCGCGTGCCCGCCTTCGCTGTCATGGATGGCTGCCAATGACGTGCTGGAGACGGTGGCGTGCTGGATACCAGGGCTCTGCTTGTGTCGGGGTGTTTCTGTTTTACAGCTGCTGCATTCAGGGCATTGTGGGTGGTCCAGCTGGTGGATTTATCACTGTATATAGTGACATCGAAGAGAGGCACAATCACAGATGCATCACGCAACAGCGTACAGGTCTCGAATCAGACCACCTCATCACTCATCCTCTGCATACTTCCCTCCTGGACACACCGCTGGTTCGAAACTAGTCCCTGCAATCTGTGCATTGTGCGACATGGTATTTCTGATGACCCAGCTATTCCCGGTGCACCCCGCCGCACTGAACTCTCTCAGCGCCTGTGCCATCCACATTGGCACATCTCTCTTGTTTCTCCTACCGCATGCACTCTCCGCTCGATGGTGCAGATTGTTGTATGTCTGTTTTTGTGCTCGGCGCTCGGGGCAGCGGGTGGTTATGGATGTGACGCCTGTTTGGTTTGTGTGGTTGTTCGGTTGTGTTGGTTGTTTTGTCGTTTGCTTGGGTTGGCTTGTGGTTTTACCCTTGGCGATGCCAGGCTTGCGTGTTGATCTCTGTGCAGTACCGGTACGTACCGTCCCTGCTTCGGCGCCACCGAGGCAGCCGCCAGGCCATGCAAAGGCCTATCAAGAGGACTGCACCCCCAGGGCATCAGCGAAGACCGTGGCCGGGCCCCAAAGGGCCGAGGCGGCGGCTACATTGGCCGTGCAGGTTGCTGCCGTATGTGGCGTTCGCATCACGGCCATGGCAGGAGGGCTGGGTGGGGGCGCTGCGAGTGCTGCCGGCTGCATGGATAGATGCGAGACAAGCGAAGACTTGGAGGGGGGGCGCCAACGTGTTGGCCGGTGAGCACCTGGATGACGGTAGGGCACCATTCCCGATCGTTGTGATGGTACGACGGATAGCGCGATTTGTGTGGGAAAGTTTTATGGGCACTTGCTACCCTGAGCTGTCATCTATGATTTGGAGAGGTGCACATGGTCAGAGGACCGACCTCGCGAGTTCTGAAATCGAGTGATATGAACAGACATGTGTACCATTCTGAGCACTGCATGCCAGCGCAAGGCCGGTGCATGCGCTCACTCCAAATGGATGGTGTGTGACGATGAGATCTTTGACTGGTGGCACAGCATCGTAAACATCCGATCTGCCTCTGTTCTGCTCAACATGGCTGGACAGTACATCTGTTCAGTCCTGGTCTAGGCCTGGAAGTTCTGACACTGGCGTGAGCCACAACAGAATTGAGACCCTGCCACAGTTGAAGTGGCAGGTAGATACATCGTATGCGACTGTTAAGAAGGCAAGCTGACATGTACCCATTGTGGTGCCAGTGCATGACTCGTGTACAGTTGCTAGTCGGGGTCACGTCAGGACATGCCATAGCGTCTCACATGGTGACGAGTTTTTGCAGTGGCAGTGCTGGTATTGCAGCGAGCTTTGTTTATGAGGCCTGCCAACGCAGCACAAGGACAAAGGGGGCGCTGCCTCACTGCTTGCAAGCAAGCCCTATCTGCCGTGAGGTTGGCATGCTGCAACGCGGCAGAGGGCCTATACGTGCAATGACACCACCCCGCTGATGAATTTTCCAGGTCGCACAGTCGTGCATTAGCCCGGCAATGGCCCAAATCCAGACTGCTGCGCCAATCCACACATCCCACAAAGTGTGGGTTTCAATTGCGCCAACTCGATCCGAGGCATGTGGCACCCAGTGCTTGTGTATGTTTGAGCAAACTGCGGGCCTCCCTGTACTCCAGGGCCTTTGCATGCCGGGGGTTGCAGCTGGGAACGATTGAGGAGTCGCAGCATTGAGTCCCGTCACGTGTCATCGACATTGTTGGCCACCAGAGACACGTCAGTGACCAGTGTAACTGAGCCACACACTCGTCCATTTTCTTTAGTTGCGCTGTCAATCTCCCATGCATTCGGAGCCGTATCAATGCCCAGCGTTCTGTGTCCGCTGTGTTCACAAATTGCATTGTCACGCCGGATGCCCTCGGATATGGTCCTATCTTCAAGCAGCCTGCAAAGGCCGGCATGGCCGGTACCGCCACACATGCCAGTCAGAGAGGGAGTGGCGCAGGGGCTTTGTGAGGTACATGGCGGATGTAGCCACTGTCCCTTGCAACGTGCTCATTCTCCTTCTCTGCTGCCAGTCTGCTTGCAGTGCTTGCAGTGGGCTGGAACAGCCTCGAGCGGTCTGGCATACCTTGCACGTGGACCTGCACACCATCACACCTGACTGCTGGCACGGCGGACGCTCAGTCAGCCCCCCCCAGTCAGCACCCAATCCAGCAGGAGCGTGGCCTCCACAGTGCTGCCTCACATACAGCCCTGTAGCAAAAATCGACTCTGCAGAAGCGCTGATGCACCCAACCCAGACGACGTCCCCAGCAACAGCCACGACGATAGATACCTCAGCAACAGCGACCAATGCATTTCACAGCGCTGAAACCAAAACAAGTCACGGCCAGCTGTGACTCGTCCCACATCACGCTCACCAGTCTCATCACCAAGAAATCCTCCGCGATGCCGGCTGCCGCAATGCCGTGAGCCTGCGGCAGGTACGCACCTTGGCCGCCATCTGCGCTTGCCGCGCCGCCCGCAAGCTCTGCTGCTGCTGCTTCGCCTGCACAGCAGCAGCCCGCTTCTCCAGCAGCTGCCTGTTCCGCTCCTGCAGCACGCGCTTCTTCTGCGCAGTCACCGGCCGACTCACCGCTGCGCCCGCATGCCCCCCCCCCCGGCCCTGCACGCCACCCCCAGCAGCCGCCGGCGTCCCCAGCCGCCCACCCCCGTGCAAGTCAACTGGCGCAAGCCGTGCTGCCTCAGCGAGCCGGGCAGCCACCGCAGCCTCGGCAGCACGCCGCGCCTCGCGCTGCGCTGCGATCTCCTGTTGCCGCGCGCTCCTCCGAGCTGCCTCCTCCGCAGCCTTGGCCCTCTTTGCCGCTTCCTGCGCCCGCAGCGCCTCCTCTGCCTCCTGCTCTTTACAAGCTCGCCACTCCGCAATCACCGCCTTTGTATAGTTCCGCTCGACGTCCTCCCGCTTGACCCTGCACTAGGTTGCCTTGCCTCTCCATGTACAATCGAGTCCTCTGCAACACCTGTATTCCCATGCTCAACGCGGCAGTATACACGCCGCAGGATCGTCTGATGCACGCTCAATACTCCCCACGAGCCGATCATAACATCCGGCCCTCCACATCCTCGCCGCCTCGAATCCCCTCAGCTGTCACTGCCGACCCGGCACGCTCCACAACAGTTCCACCAGTGCGCCTGCGGCACTCCAGCCATACAGCCAGGCCTGATGCAGCCATGCCCGTCCACATCAACCCCCGACTGCAGCCCTGCGGCAGCCCAGAGGCAGGAGCGCACATCCCTGCGCCGCGGGCCGTGGCCGGGCGGCCCTCCAGGCAGTCCTCTGCGCCCTCCCGCTGCGCCTGCGCCTCCTCCTCGCGCTGCCGCCGCCACGCCTGGATGGCAAGCTTCTTGCGGATGGCCAGCTCTTCGTGCTGCGAGTGCCAGCGGGCGTGGGCGAGGATATCGAGGCGGTCATACCCGACCATGCGCTCGCTGCAGTCCAGCACCGTGGCGGCATAGTCGCCTTTGTGGCGTTGCAGCACCCTGAGGAACTCTTTGTGGTCATCAACGTGCCAGTTGCCCTCCGTGCCGTACTCCTCTTCATACGCCTCGAACTCAATCACCTCAGGCAGGAGACCCTGGCTGCCCTGCACATTCCCATCACTCATAGCCACTTCAGGACAGTTCTCCTGTGGCTGAGCTGCGTCATGGCGGGTACAGTCTGCCTAGAGAGCTCTGCGGGCAGGTGGGTGTACATGGTTCTCGATCTCAGGCGAGGCGATGGCTAGGCAGCACTCGCCTTGAGACCAGGACAACATGGTTTGGGCTGTCACAGTGGAACAGCCGAGGGTTACTCAGATCCATCTGCAGCGCAGTGTGGCAGATGGGACGAGATCTAGCGGGCATCAGAATTTGTAAGCGCGGTGAAAATGGCCACAAACGAAGCCTTGAGCTCCAGGATGGAAGTGACGACCTTGACGTGACTCGTTGGCAGGCGCAGTTTCGTGCACACACAACCCATGCGCCACAGTCGGTTCCATCTGTCCATCTGTTCCATCTGTCAGGTCTTGGGACGACCGTACGGGAGTTCTGTTGCAAACGTATGGTCTACTAATGGAGAGTGTCAGGAGAGTGGGGTAGGCAAGGCAGTCTTTCTTGTTGCTGGTACACTCACGTCATGGATCTCATACAGATGCCAGTGCGCACAGCACAAGTCACCTATTGTCTGTGACGCGAGGGCACTGAAACCATGCAACAGCACCTTCTTTAATGTACTGCAAGATGGAGCTGCAGGCGCAGGGGGCTTCAGTGCAGCGGCATGCGGATCGTGCCACACATCAGACTCTAGGCGGTGCTCGAATATCTCAAGCTCTCGTGCGAGCACATCCTCCTCCTGCTGAAGTTGCTGAAAGGCTTGCCTTTGTGACGTTTTGAAACTGTTCAGTTGTTGCTGCACTTGTGTCATGAGCTCCTGTACCCAGCAATGTTGCTCGTGTTTGCATCATGACGACCAGCTGGTCATTTCAATGGTGGGTAGTCCGGTCGGGAGCTACCTGCAGCTGCACAACAAAAGACTCGCCTTCCCCAACGTTGTCCAGCCTCTGACGGACCGATGCGACTGCTTTCTTGATGTCGCGCAAGGAAAACTGAGCCTCTTGCTTTGCTTCAGCTGCTTCACGCTCCAGACCTTCCTGCTGTCGGCGAATCGCTTAAGTAAGGGGCTGTAAGTATGTGGACTGTGTGATGTACCATCTTCCATTCCTACCTTGAATGCCAGCAGTTCCTTAGCTTGAGGGATGTCCCCTGGCAGCTTATGAGCTGACACGAGCTTCCGGGCACTTTGAATCAGCTGTCTGTTGACAACCTTCCATGCAGCCACGTTCTGGACACGATTCGGTTGATGACCGCATTGCAAGTCCATGATGTACTGAATTGCCTCTGACGCTGAATCAGGGAGCCTGGATTGCCTTGAATACAGCGATACTAGATTACAGGGCCCGTGTACCGTTGTCTAAGATGCCATGTCTGCTCTCGGCCTGTTCATGGCTTCCGGAAACAAGGAGCAGTGCACGCGCCATGGGTTTATCGCCGTGAACATACCGATCGTAACTAATGGATGGGACCTGGTCATCAGCGCTCAGGCAGAAGCGTCCTCCTCGGCAGTGCGGGAGGACGAAGCGGCCAGATGGCACTCTTCCGTATTGTGGCATGAGGGCCAAACGCGTTCACGGCTGCAGCATCACGCTGCGTAAATCAACTGAACCGGCGCGATCTCGCCAAAATTTGGCATCAAATTCTTCAAGACTAGGCTTCGCGTTACTTTTGCTGTTGTATTATGTTGCAGGGGTCGTACAAAGCGATTCCTGATTGCACCACGCCATTCTCATAGGCGTCCACAGTAAGTGCTGTACACATCCAAGACCATCTTTAGCAACGGCCCAGACAATGTCCCTCACGTTTGCTAACTGCGTGACTCGATCTCGTGCAATTTACCCGTCTGTTGCGATTCCCGCAAAGCCACGGCTCACAGGTGCTCGCGCAGCGGCAGGTACGGCAGCACACATCCTCCAGCGACCAGCCAGTATCCCAAGCAAATGAAGTAGTTCTATTTGAGGTTGATGCTCATGGCTGATCGGGAAAAATCCACTTGCAGATCTGGCAATGGGCACAGAATGGGCACAAAAGACCGTGACGTTGAAGTCCAAGCCTCGGGGCTGTCACGTGATAACAAAGGAATTATATCAGCAGATTCCGGAACTTTATGAGTTTGATATCGGCATGGCAAACATCTGGCGTGCGTCTCGACCTGGCTGTGGAAAACTGCATGCGCCTTGTCTGGCCATTTGAGCTATCCACTGCTTCCCCGTGTCCAACGCTCGAGCTCGAGGGCAGGATTAAGATTAAGCTTGTTGCAATAATTGTAGTTATGCACACAAGCGCGTCACTCACCATCAATGAGAATGCTTCACCAGATGTTCCACTCGACCTCGCCGACTCCCTCGACAGGCTGGTGCCGGAGGGCACCAAACTGAAGTATCGCCATGATGATGAGGGGCCAGACGATATGCCAGCACATGTGAAGAGTAGTCTGATGGGCCCGAGCCTCACAATCCCGATCTCCAAAGGCAAGCTGGCTCTTGGGACGTGGCAAGGTGTGCAGGCCATGTCCGTGCACTGCTTAAACTCAGGGTGTGCAGCAAATTTCGACACAGCAGTTGGGCTTTGAACCGCCAAGTCTGACGAAAGAAGCAGTGCACAAGACTGTTATCACTCCGTGGTAACCAAAGGTGGGAGATGGCGCAGGACTACTGGTGTTGACACCATGGTGAACTTGCAGGAGTGTATCTGAACGAGCACAGAGATTATGGCGGATCTAGGCGGGTCACAATCACCATTCAGGGTCAAAAGCGGAGTGATGGACGGTCATACGGTTCATACCAGTGATGTTGTTGACCAGTCAAACTCATGATGGCATGGAGAGGCCAGGGTGTCAGCGGCAGGCCCTTCTTCATCGTGTTAGGCAGGCCGACTCAGGTACCAGTTGATCATATCCGAAACTTGATTGTTGTCTGTAAAACACTGGCGCAAACTTGGTTCTGGACTAAGTGATGATTGTGTGCTGTGGCATGGAATTGACAAGTTACACAAGTTGCATTTCAAATTCGTATTGCACCAATTCTGCCGTTCAGGACTTACTAGCAGCGTTTTTTATGGCGGTCAGTGCCAACTGTCCGTCTGGGTCTCGAGGGACATGCACACCACCTGTCTCCGTCTTCCTCACCTTCTTCAACCGTTTAGCTGCCAACGCACCCTGCAGCGCAATAGCCTGGTGCTCTGCCAATGACAACTGTTTATGCTTCCGCTTATTCCTAGCTGCAGCTGCGCCACACACTCCCTGAGGCCCCGCCCGCTGCTGCACCACTCGTTGCGCTTCAGCGATACTGGCTCTCATAGCCACGGCATCCACTAGCACAGCCTGCTTCCCCGCCGAACCATCTGCTTCGCTGGACTGTCCATCCTGCTGTTCCCTCCGCAGGGCAGCAACGGACTGCGCAACAATCTGCGAAGTGCCACCCGTGAAGAACTTGCTGTTCATCCTCTGTCGGAGTGGCTGTGAGAGCATCTGTTTCAACTCAGCCCGCAGCTTCTTGACCAGCTTTGCATCAGACATTCCTCGCATCTTTGGGCCCTTCCCATGTGCAGCGCCTTCATCCTCCAGGTCCACACCTACACAGCAGCAGCAGTAAGCAAGCCGCATGTGTGGCAATGGCTTCCCATTCATCCATGCACAAGGCTCAGAATGGGAATAGGTACATGCCAAGTCTCTGTGTGCAGCTTGTTTTGGACCCCATGCAGGCACCGACCGCCGCTGGGGGCTGGAATCTGCAACGTTGCTCCACCACAACACACGCAAGCACAGAAAGCAGGAACACACCAATCGCCTCCGCGTTCCGCTGCCGCCACCGGCTGTCCGCAGCATCTTTCTTGTCGACACGCTCAAGCTCATCGACACGCTGTGCCAGTCGCACGCGCGCTTGTATATCAACCATCACCGCAGAGTCCACCGGGAACAGCTGCGGAGGCGGCCGGTCGAGCGCCGCATGCAGCGCAGCAAACCGGGCAGCCTCCCCGGGCACCACCAAGGATAGGCACACACCCTCGGCGCCCGCGCGCGCAGTGCGGCCAGCCCTGTGGATGTACGTGTCTGCCGTCGGCGGCAGCTGGTACTGGACGACTGTGGTGATGTCTGGGACGTCCAGGCCGCGCGCAGCCACGTCTGTGGCGATCAGCACCGCCGTTGCGTCGGAGCGAAAGCGCGCTAGCGCCTTCAGCCGCTGCCTCTGCTGCTGCTGTGCGTGCAGTACCTGCACCGAGGCTTCCCATGTGGTGCCCGGCCGGGCGGTGATGCGCACACGGGCACTGACGTGGGGGACAGGTTGGGGGACAGTCTGGGGAGGCGGGCCATGCTTACCTGAGCGTTTACGCCGAGGGTTTTCAAGAGCGCTGCGACTCGGCGGACGCTGCTGATGGTGTTGAGGAAGACCAGTGTGCGCCCTGGGTGCATCAAGAGCAGGTACGACAGCATTGCGTCCCGCTCGTCTTGCGTGCACGAAACGTACGCCTCCACCACCTTGCTCGCTATTTTGCGCGCTACCGTGAGATCTGCGACCTGCAGCACACCATGCATGTTGAGGCACCGAGGAACACGCAACGGCCCCGAGATGAGGCGCGACGCGTTGATCAACATGAGACTCAGAATCAGGTGTTGCAATCTGAGGGGGCTCAGGCTATGGGTGGTAATGGTTTGTCCACATGGCTGTTGTGATTTGGTGGATCACACTGTCGGACGAACGAGACTACATTCTTCACCGCCCCCTCCATGATAGCGCAACGTACAAAGCGAGCGCTGCAGCTGCTCAACAGAGAGGCCCTCGCGTAGTAGACAGCAGCAGCTGCACACTGCAGCATCTGTTTGGCGCCGGGCGACGTGATTGAGCCCGAGCAGGCACGGACCTTTGGTTTGCCACGGAAGTCCAGCGTGTCCATGAGACTCTCCAGCGTGGCTCCTGCGCCAGAACCTTTCGAGCCGCCCTTGCCCCGCTGCAGCCGCGCCTTGAGGGCGTCTGGGAGCGTCAGAGTCGCAGAGAAGACATACGTGCGCAGCGTGCCTGCGAGCGTGGATTGGCGCGTCACAACCGAGTCTCCAGCAGCCCCCCCGGACGTCTGCACGACGCCGTCCCTGCCGACGGCAGCGCCGCTGTCTGCTTCCTTTCGAAGCAGGTACGACTGGCGTTTGGGGATGTGGCCGAGGATGTGCGTGAGCTCTTCATAATGCCCCCGGGCAACCATGCGATCAGCCTCATCGAGGACGAGAAACGCCAGGTGCCGGAGATTGACGACGTGCTCTGCGCCTGAACGCATGAGGTCCCACAGGCGGCCGGGGGTGGCGACGATGATAGGAGGTTGGTAGCGCAGGAGCCGAGCTTGCTTCTGTGCAGAGATGCCGCCGACAATCGCAGCGACGCGGATGCAGAGGGGCTTGGAAATGGCGGCCAGGTGGTCTGCAACCTGGATGGCTAGCTCCCGGGTGGGGCACAAGATCAGTGCCCGCAGAGAGGTACGGACGTCGCCGCCAGTGGGGGCTGGCAGCTCTGCCGCAGGATCATCAGCGGGTTCCGCGGCACGGGTTTGGGCTTCGTTCACGAGAAAGTTGATGATTGGCAGCCCAAACGCGAGCGTTTTGCCCGAGCCCTGCATGCACAGATGATGTTGAGACAGGACCACATGCGAGCAGTGCATCAGGCGTCAGCAACGGGTTCAAATCCGCGGGAAGCTGCAAGTTCACACCGTTTGAGCTGCGCCGACGATGTCTGCATTGCCAATGATGGCAGCAGGCAAGCATTCGTGCTGGATGTCAGTCGGAGCGGTAAACTTCTGCTTTGCGAGGGAGGCAATGACCAGATCTTGCAAGCCGTAGTCATCCCATGCTGACATGTCCAACTCAGGTGCTGCGGCAGTCTGTGGCGGGGGTGTGGTGGCAGCTGCTGTGGCATCATCTGGTGGGGAAACCTGCCGCAATTGGGCGTTCTCAGCCTCCAGTGCAGACACTCTTGCCAAAAGCTCATCTACATGCTGGGTTTCACCCCCCGTTAAATCCGCCTGTGCACTGTCATTTGATGGCAACGCCTTTGATTTGGGCTTCTTCTTCTTCGGCCTCTTCTTTTTTTTGGTCTGGGCCACAGGCTCCGTTTCCTCGCCAGCGTTGCTTCACAAATGAGCCCAACTCAATCAAGTGGTCTTCAGTCACCGTGACAAACATCTTCTATCACCTGGGCGCTGCAGGCTGCGCATCGTGCGGCGTGTGCACACCTTTGGGCCGCCACCTGGTCGGCTCTTTGGATCAACGATCGGACATCCTCTCCAAGCAAAGAGTAGTCACTTGTATCAAGGATTTCCAGGTCTTGAAAACCTGGCTCGGTTAGCCCAAGAAGGAAATCGTTCTCGACGGTCACCGGCTTCCACGGCCTGCAACGCGACGTCACATGCAGTCATACAACCTCGACAACAGCACTGTTCCTTTTGCAGCAGGTGGGTTGGTTGCGCACGACTGGCCTTTACTCTTCTGATCAGGCGCCATGTCATCCACAGCGCCGAACGACGGCATACTCTAGTCTGATTTGAATTAGCTCGATCTACCTTCAGTGTACCAACACCCTATCGACACGCACTTATATGCTCGGCGTGAGTGGTTCCACCACTGGATATTTTGTCCATGAGCTACCTTGGGCATGCCGCAACGCGTTGCAACGGCGTACAGGCCAAGCATGCATGCATCAGTGACAATGCAACGGCGCTCTGTGCATTCATACGGTCTCATTCTGTCGCACGCCATCGCAGCTCACTCACAGTCTACATATGCGCCAAAACATTGCTTAGCCGCCTGGCTCGACCTGCTTCTACGCCAACCTCGCTGCAACCGTAGCGCAACATGGATCCGGAAACGCGCATGCATGCTAGCCTTGCAGCCGATGGCCCAGCCGTTCAAAGCAACAACACGTGCAAGCTGCTGAAAGTTTGTTTTACTTGCTCTGCGTGCTC
Organism: Ulva armoricana; assembly: GCA_032360965.1. Taxonomy (NCBI): domain Eukaryota; kingdom Viridiplantae; phylum Chlorophyta; class Ulvophyceae; order Ulvales; family Ulvaceae; genus Ulva; species Ulva armoricana. The sequence continues at coordinate 1,677,513 of JAUMHO010000012.1, forward strand.
CATTTTCGTTTTGCCACATGTTCACCACCTGGGTGGCGCAAGCAGAGTGCAGCTGCCTGATCGCATCACAACGCTGTTACATGGCGACCATGGCATCACGCGATATGGATAATGTTTACAGGGTGCACACTACAGCCGCCGCTATGTGAACCAGCGAGGCGCAAATTCAGTCTGGCCATACACAATTGCATCAACCGCACAGTGTGCGCCTGGGGCTTCCAAATGAAGTCTATATGGCTGGACAACCACGAATGCACGGCACTAAACATGAGCCAGATGGGCAGCGTGTGTAACAGCCAACACGTGGCTTGCATGCCAGTGCTGGCGATCGAACCGCAACTGACATGCCAACTATGTACTCAGGTGCCAGATATCTGAGCAGCAGTGCCAAAACCAATCATGCTGTAGTTCCGGACACGGCAGCAATCAGGCATCAGTGTGGAACCCTTCAAACGGGAGCATGTGCCTATGTGGGCTGTATCAGGATTCCTGCTGATTGTCATCTGTTCTCACACCTCCATATTAATCCTACAGTGTAAAGAATGTGCGGCCATTTGTTCAGGCGCTGCATGCCAGCACCCAGTCCACGACCCCTAGCTCCTCTCCCCCCAATACTTTCACTGTATTTGCCACTAGTCACTGAAGTATTTGGCACCCACTGGCGCCTGCCATTTCGGCACCAACCTCAGCGACCAGTCACACAGATCAGATGCCATGAAACCATTCTCCTACGTGGACGCAAGAACTGTCAGGCCCACACTGATCCTGCCAGCGCATCGCTGCCACAACACACAGATGATGTGCCAACTCCAAAACGAACCATCAGAATGTGTACAGTGATCAAGCACTGCTGACACATTGCGCCTCAACACAGACGTCCAACATGGCGCCCATGTTATCAGGCCTGCCTCATGAGATCGGCACCTTGCCCGCGATCTCTGCTAGCCTCTCGAGCACGCGGTACGTGCCAGTGTCCATACCACAGGACTCATACATGAAGCCATGCTCGCGGCAGAATTGCTCTACCAGAGGCTTGGCGCGGCGCAGGTTGTGGCGGGGCATGGTCGGGCAAAGGTGGTGCTCAATCTGGTAGTTCAGGCCACCTGTGAACCAGTCCATGAACAAGGTTGAATCGATGTTGCGGGTCGACACGAGCTGTGCGGACACAAAGTCTTTGCCTCCCATGTAAACCTCCATACCATTGTGGCTCTGAACAAAGACCAGTGCCAGCATGAAGCCCGCCATCACCTGCAAGATTGTGGGTCTATATTAGCTCTAATCACTCCAGCACACATTGCTGAATGTGGTCCTGCTGTTGCATAGGGGCATGTGGTCAGGGCATTGCCCTGGGAAGGCATCAGGCTATAGACTGCCTCAAGCCGAGATGATGAGGAAGTGCTGACAAGCAGCAGGTGTGCAGACAGAAACTGCAGAGGCGTTGCGTAGACAAGCCAGGGTCGCTCTTCGCAACAGTTGCTGTGCATGTTGTTCCGGGCACATGAATGACTGTACATGTGGAAACCTGAGAGAAGGTGTTCTAGCTGCAGCTGATCAGCTCGGCTGTCCAAGAAAGCGCTCCTGGGATAATGATTCACCGGCTAAGACTTCCTCACTATAGCCCAACACATTGAATCCCAATACTGGTGAGGCACACACGTAATTAATGCATGACAGAAAAGTGGCAGTACTTGAATGTGGCCAAGGTGGACCAGACTTGCCTGGGAATCGAACCTGTGCAAGGGTAAAGAAGAGAATGCCTTGGACAGACCCCAGTGCAGCGATGGGTAATCCCAGGAATGTCAAGTAGTGAAGGCACAGAAGAGCCACTTCAATGCTGCCACTCCACGTGATCTTGCTCAGCAAACGGGCATGCGCAAAAGACTGCTGTGCCCAGGTCATGCGTGCGAAGCAGAGGAGTGGGAAGAATAGGTACTGCTGGAAGCGCAACAATCGAGCTGTCGAAGGGTCTAGATTCTGTACCATATCTTCATGCCATGCAAGTAGCGGCAGAGTGTCAATGTCTGCACAGATGTCCGAACGTCAAATTTCTGCAACAGGCGTCCTAGCAGCATGTCCTGCTTTTGCACATCATGAACATGGCTTACTCATACCGGGATCGACTGCAGCGGCGTCTACGGTGCACTCATTCGGCACCGCATGGTGTGTATTGTGCTTGCTCTTCCACCAGTCAACCGAGAAGCCTTGAAGAATATTACCAACGACATGGCCAAAAACGTTGTTGATGCGGCGATCACCAAACACTTGGTGATGTAAGAAGTCATGAGCAAGCCATCCCGACTGCTGCCAAGCGAGGGCTAGCAGGAAGGAGGAGGCCAGGCATGCAAGCCATGAGCCCTCTCCGTGCATGAGTATGGCAGCTACAGTAAAGTACATGCCCAGCAGGGAGATGACTTTCCATGCATAGAAGGACTTGCTGCTTTTGAATAGACCCGCACGTATCATCTGTGTGCGCATCCTTCTGAAGTCGTTCAGCATGGTGTCTGGCTCCGTGTACTGCATGGGCTCCAGAGATCAGACCATGCACGCCGGCATTGATTTTCGCATCCACGTGTGCGTCTGAAATCCCGGAGTCAAGATTTTCAACTATGTCAGTCAGCGATGAAATGAGAGCATCAGAGCGCAGGACCAGTCTGCGTGAACGACGCTGTACTCCGGCGTCAGCCGTACTACAGTCCAGCACAGGCACGTTGCAAATCATTTTCCAGTATGCCCACGGACAACGGAATAGTAAAATGAACATTGGTCAGGCAAGGCATTATCATGGATGTACCTCCACATGGCCGATGCAAAGAGCCTCAAGCTTGGACCACGTTGACGGATCGTGGAACGCTGCGAAAACGTCCGTGGCATCTCGGCCACCATAAGCAACGATTGCTTGTCCTCCCGGGTGATGCGGCGCAAATTCGGTTACATCGTAGACCTGCTCGGGCATAAAAGCATTTGATTCTTTGACTGTGTCCCTAGGTTTGGTCATTCTGAACAAACATGCCTTGCGCCACACCTTGCATTTGACAACAATCCAACAGCTATGCGGTGTAGCGTGGGATCGAATTTCATCCCATGAAATTGGTTGCTTGCGAGGCTCACTGACTGCAGCAGCCTTGCCAGAGCTTGCGGTTTTCACGGCAATTGATCCCTCGGCCCACTTATTGCCAGTAATGACGGAAACAGCCGAAGCTATGGTCTTCAGCCCGAGCCATGAGTCCATTGTGTCCGCGTCGGCGGAGCGAGCGCAGCCTCCCTTCCCCATTGTCGCGGCAGCTGCAGACGCTGTTGATGAGGAAAGATCGGGTGGGTAGCACGTTCTAAGATCCACCCGTGGGTATCTCACTGCTACATGGACACAGCCTGCATGGCCCTGTGCCTCCCTGCCAGACTCGGATGACCATGTTCAGCGCAGTTTCGGTCGCTTTCGGGCGGTAGCATTCCGCAACCTCATGGTGCTGAGAGGACACCACGCCATCAAAGAATGCGACCGGCGAAAATCAAAATTGCAATGATAGAATCCATTGCACTTTCTTCTTATGCAGTGTTGGCTGGTGCTTTGACTCCAACGCGTGTGCCTGGTGCAAGCAGTCCTCCACTTCAAGAAATGCGTGGTTTTATCAAGCCATCACGACTTGGCACACTCATCAGCGGAAAAATCATCTCGTTATTGGAAATGCCCATGTGGGCGAGAACTGGGACTTAGTGCTCTTCATCGATCACCTGTCGGAGTGTCGGATCCAGGACCAGCATGGTAGGATGGCGATGCCAAGCACTGCTTCACGGCAAGCCCTGGGGCGTCCAATTGCGCTTCATTGTTGAATCTATCCGTGAAGTGGAGGAAACTGGAGCATCTGTAGAAGATTTTGCACACAATGACCCAGTAGGGCTACTTTGGCATCTGGGGGTGTTGTGTATTCCTCAAGACACAGAGGTGCATCCGTGGAGTGATCTGCATCACCTCCATGAAAATGCGCAGCAGGCATATTCAATCCAGATTCTGGAGGAAGATGCTGCGCTTGAGGAGCCTGTGCTGGCTGCGATTGCTCTCTTGGGATGGATAGGCGCCGCACAAGTCGCTCGACGAAGCGTGCAGACTGAATTACAATGCTATGACTTGGATGCTATGCTGAACTTGGCCATTCGAAGTAAGACGAGACTCATGACACCGATGACATCTGGTTGCTCAGGAGGTGCAATGATGTCTGGGGCACCATAGTTCCGGTTCACAGAGTGAGTGATCGCAGTGGGGCACATTGCAGCGACATTGGACGTGGCGGATGATGAATTGGGTCTGTTTGCATTACAATTTTTTCATTCTAACAGACATGGAGCATTGGCATGAAATTCCACAACTACAGGTTGGCATGCCTTAGGTGTCAGGTGTAGAAGGGAAATTGTAGTAAAGAGTGTATGTCAGGAAAACGCACATACACAAGGTTGAATGTTTTGTGCATGTAGCAACGACTTCGAAGAGACCCTTCTGGAAATTCTGGTTGACTTGAGCAATTCGACCCTGCAGGGTGGATCCACACAATCCAGGCTAGTTATCATCACCGGATGGTCTGTTTATGGAGCTCTGTCTGAGCCATACGTTGAACTACACACTGCAGTGTGGCATTTTTCAGCCCATGAACGGTTTTGCTATGTGGGATACCAGGTCAATCGCATCGATGCTATTCTGGCTTGATTCCTGCCTATGGTGGTCAAGCAGCGTCAACGTGCATCAACCTGCAAGGGATGGCTGGAGTTGGCCCAAGAAGCGCACAACACACAGGTCAGGTTCGGTCTCTAAAACGCACAAACCTGGACTGTCAATATGACTTACCCGCATTCTGCGATATCCAGTGCAAATATATTTGCAACACTGGAACAGAACAACTTGCAGTCGGCCAGTTGTCCCACTGCAACATGAGATGCAACATTGTAAAATGTAAATGTAAATGTGACACTTACTCGCCATATCCTACAAGGACTTTGACATCTCCGGATAACCGGGACCACGGGCCATTGTGATCATTTCACCCCAGGCGACACAGTTCATAGAATATGTTTGCTTGTACGTGCACGCGTAGTGGGCCTGTGGCTTGCACCACGTCCAACAAGCTCACACCGGGTGCAGCAACGGGCTGACAACAACCCAAGAAGAGCTGAAGGCAGTTATTGATGGCAGGGAAGTTGCACAGTGGTGACTCGTCATTCCCTGGCACCTTTGCAAACAGGAGCAGTTCTAGCCCAATGCAAAACCATCAATCTTTGTGCGGCTGTAGATCAAGCGTACACTATGCACCAAAAATGCAATTGCTGCTCTATTTTGCATGTCACTCCAAACGAAGGATTGAAAAGTTGTAGCACATCCAAGTAACATGCCACCATGAATTGACTGACAGAACATCTGTTCAAATCTACACATTTGAGTTTATCGGAGCATCTGATCCGGAAATCCCGGGGCTCCGTTTTGGTGAAGCGGTCTATTCCTGTCCCTTCAGTGCATCTGGAGGAAGGAAACTGTCTCAGATCGGGTCCTTATGACTTTGGCTCCTTGTTGAGACAATACAGTGATCCTTCGCATCTCAAGTGCCCACGCTCCACCAGCACATCCAGATACTCCAGGAGCTCGTCTTCAGTGTGATCATACTTTGGATTCATGTGTGCACCGAACATACCCAGCAGCTTGTGCAAGCGCTCCAGTGTGCAGTGCGTCGCACTAGTTAAAATATTGTCAATGACCTACACGCACTCTCCCCGTCCGAGCTCTGTTACTGTGCTCGAGCCATGCTTGACACCACACACATGGAGTGAACTACATTTCCCCGGCAACCTGTATTTGTGACGATGAAATCAAAACAGCATCAGCCAGCACAGTGAGGTGGCTGGATCGATCTGAAACAGGCATGCAAGCTGCATGTGACAACTGCGTCAGTGAGTAAAGGATGTCGCACGTGTAAGAAGGCCTGGCAGCCATTAGTCTGTTCTGCCTGCTGGCGGCGGGCAGGTTGGGCGTCCTCGTCCTCCGGCTCCTCGCAGATGAGAGCACCACTCTGTGCTGCGTTGTCAGGCAGCTTGTCAGCGCGGCGGTACTGCAGGTGCCCTCCTGGCAGCCTTGCCTCGATCAGCACCCCCTGCTGCACCCAGAACAGAGCCCTGCAGCACATGGCCAGCTTCACAGACATCCTGCGGAACAGGAATGACCACTCCGCCATTTCACCTGTGATCATGAAGAACAGCCCTGCAAGATTACCTCCAGTCAGGCTTGTCCTGGAAAGCGTCGTGGGTTTGCAGTGTTCAAGCAGCACAGCTTCCATGTTAAACCGGCGGTTTCCATGTTAAACCAAGCTGGTGAGCCGTTCGGTCAGATTCTGGGGCAGCAACGGCATCGGCGGACTCTGTGACATGGCGACACGCACTTTCGGAGCAACAGGTCCATGGGGATGTTGGTGGCCTTCTCAAGGTCCACAGCAGATATTGACTCGTGCTCCTGGAACGGTAGGACAATGGCTGCCAGGACCGGAGACACAGAGAAGTTGAGCGTGGCCTTGCCAACCACCAGCTCCAACTCGACGATTCCCAGCGCAGGCGCGAATGCCAGCTTCCGAGGCGCCTTGGCTAGATGGAAAGCTTGTGCATGTGCCTCGGCTGCCTTGCGGGCCCAGTCTGCACCGACACCATTGTGCATCAGTAGCTGCGCTCCGTGTCCTTACTTCTAGCACGGTCCTCTGTCAGCCTATGTTTTAATACGGAGACGAGGCTGCTGCACCTAGTTGGACAAACGACTGCGATTGCCATCCTGGCAGATGTTGATGGAAGTCTGTACACGCATGTTGTGGCTCGGGGTACCAGGGCAGCATGGGCGGGGTGGAAAGGCACCTGGCAGGCGGAGCTGCAGGTCTGCTGCTGGGAGCTCTGGCCAGAACAGGCGGGAGCAGATGAGGACGGAGAGGTGGTGCAGGTGCGGCTGTAGCTTCTCCAGCTGCGCCGCAGATGCCCTGTCGGGATGCAGCAGTGCTTGAACATGGCGCCGGCTTTGCTGCATAGGCGAGCATCGGAGTGTGGGGCACGGTTGTGTCGCATGAGGGCCACAGTCCCCAGGGGATTGCAGCAGACCACGGGCTGCTGAGGATCGCGTGGTACCGCGACGAACGTGTGGTTGGAATGCTTGCATGGGTGTCAGGCAAACGCACAACAACTGTCAGCGGTGCCAGTGCAGCTGAAGATGGCGCATCCCGAACTGTGGCAACCACAGGGTGCACTGCGGACTGCATTGTCACAGGCGGGAGACTAGAGTTGCACCTGCATGTCCTTGAGCATCACGTCGCAGTGGTGCAGCTCGCTCTCCAGGAACCTCAGCTTCAGCAGCTCCAGAGTCTGAGTCTCGAAGTCCGTGTCAAAGTCGGCCTTTTTTATCAGCTTGCTCCCCAGCATGCGCCTGCGCTCCACCCCACACCGTGCAGGATGCTACTCGGCTGCCCAGCTGAGGCAGAGGCTCCAAGACACAATCGCCCCAGATGGCGAGGTCGCTTGCCCGGCTGTGTATGCATACAATCTCCATCGGGGCCATGCGCAAGCGGACACAAATGCGCACGTGCCCCTGACGTGGCCAGGACTGAAGCGGCTGTGGGCGCGGAAGCCAGCCCCCGCAGCTACTGGGTAAGTCCACACACATGCCGCACCCAATCTTACGCGTTTGCTGTGACCAATCAAAACAATGCCAGTTTGTGCGGACAGACGTCGACACCAAAACCGCAGGTGCCTGCAGCTAGAGCGCACAGTATACATGAGCGGGCAGGTCCGGACAGAGCCACACACGAAGGTCAGCCCCCCTAGCCACCGGGGGCCCGCAGGACAGCACGCAGAAGGAGCCGCACTTGTATTCAGCAACGAACAGCGAATCCCCATAGATGTCCACCAGAGTTGTGATGATATCAAACGAGGACGGGTCGTGCAGGCGGGAGTTGTCGAGCTCGATCGGCGTCGGCAGCCACGCGGCAGCCTCCTGCAGCACCGCGTCCGGCCCCTCGATCTCATCGCAGTCCCCCGGCCCCCCCGCCGGCTCCCGGACCTCCGAGAGCAGGCTGCCGCCCGCCGCATCCGTTTCCTCCTGCAACGTGTGACCCGCATGTCGTGCTGGACTGTCCCAGCGCCGCGCATGCACCAGTGCGCTTGGTCTGCGAACAAGTGCCTGGGAACACACGCATGCACTGGGACGCAGGCCTCATTGGCGCATGGCGTGTCATGGTGGCTAAAGGAGCACACGGGTGACGTGAAGCGGTGGCATCGGCCGGATCGACGTGTTCATGATTTGCAGCGCCTTTCCGCTCGCAGTGGAGGTGATGCTGTATGCTTGTTGCGGGTTCGTTGAATGGTGGCACGATGGGAAATGGGGGGTGACCGCAGCGGTGAGCAACATAGATTTGACAGGGGCATGGCTGCAGGAGGAGGGGGGGTGCCTGAGTGAGCATCTTCACAACACACCGGATGGTGTCGGGGCGCGAGCGGAGGTAGGACTTGATCGGCAGCGTGGCCGCCTCGAGCAGCACCCCGCTCTTGTCAATGCACTGCAGGACCTTGATGGCGTTGATGTGAGCATCGAGGATGTTTTCTGTTGCCACACCTGAACGCCAGCAGCAGACGATCGTTTGCGTCATGGCGGATCGTGCTGCGAGTCGCATCCGCAGTCACGTCGAGTCCATCGCCACCCTAAGCACCATCCGTCCCACGCTGTGCCGCTGCGGAAGCCCCATGATCCCAAACATCAGCATAGACTGTGCCGGCGATGTTGTATCCATGTCGTCACGCGTCCAATGCATACCGGACCCTGGGTGAAACAGCAACATGCTGCGCACAGTGCTGGCAGCATGTGGTGCTACCACCGATGCAGCCGGGAGAGAATGGAATCAGCACCTGGATGCAGCAGGCGGCGGTGCAGGGCCTGAAGTAGGGAATCCACAAAGTGGCGGTGCAGGCTCGTGCGCTTCATGCATTCTGCAAAGTCCAGCGCCGCAGGCTCGCTGTCGGGGTACGCCATCATGATGTCAAACATGCAGTCCACATACAGGCGCCCGAGAGTGTCGTACAGGAAGAACTGCAGCCTCAAGCACTCCTGCTGCTCGGCCTCGTGGACCTCTGCAGCAGACACCTGCAATCACGGTGTGTACGCTCATGCGGAGAGCAGCACTTGGGCACTTGTCTGACTGCCCATGAGAAGCAAGTGCAGGAAGCATGCACAGGCGAGCATAAACATGAGCATAGAGGCACTCACAGCAAGGCTGGTAGCCCCGCACGTGCAGCTGTGCAAAACTGGCACCTCGTGGCTCGAGGCAAGCTGCTGCCTGGGAAGGTGAGCATGCACAGGGGTGGAAGGACAGGCCGGAGCGCCTGTCACCGGGCCTGATGGCCTCAGCGCGGTTATCACGTCGCCAGAGACCTTGCTTGCACATGGTTGGAGCTGCTAGGCACGCTAGATGGCTGCCAAAACGGGTCGTTTGGGGGTATGGTGTCTCTCGGGTGCTAGCAGTGCAGCCACTGTGGAAAGCTCGCAAGTGTTGCCGCTACTACATCTCAGTCCTCTCCGTATGGGAGCGTGATGCTGCACCATCTGAGCAAGGGTTCGAGCGCGTCTGCTGAAGGGCGTGCGTGCGCTGACTCGGCGTGCGTGCGCTGGAGGGAGTGGCTGGAGGGAGAGAATGAGAGGGAGAGAATGAGAGGGGTCCACACCATTCTGGGCAGCAGATGCCGCAGCAGCAGCAACGGCGCTGCTGCCACGTACTGCTCCACAGCGGCCAGCACCGGCACAAACAGCCAGTCCTTGCCGAGACCAGAAATGGCGTCGTGGACATCTCTCCGCACAGCAGCTGATAGGACTTCGAGGACCTGGGCCGGCAGTTGGAGCACCACGAGTGCGTCCACAACGTCGTAGATGCCCTGAAGCCATTCCTGTGGTACTGGCATGCTGCTGGCCGTGGGCAGATTGGTGAGTTTGCAGGGAGAAGCGAGGCCCGAGCCAGGTCTTGCGGTGTCCCCCACTCCAGGAGTAGCTTCAGCCCCAGCTGCGTCAGCTGCGTGGAGGCTTGATATGAGGTCAGCTCCACTCATTTTGCAGAGCTCGGACAGGCGTGCAGCGAAGAATCGGGCAAGGACCTGTGCGCAATTGCAGCTCCAGTGTCGTGCACATGTGGGCCACGCTGTCCCACGTTGTCCGAGGTTCCATCATGTGGAGGAGTTAACGCTCGAGACAGGGGGCTGGCCATTCATTTTGCTGTGGCAGCTGATGCGCAGTTGACCACCACGCTGTCAGAGTGAGGCAAGTGCATTGATGCCCAGGCAGGGGTCCACACGGTTGACTCTGAAATCTTGCGAGGACCTCTGGGTCTCATTTCAGGCGATTCACTGCGGCTGGAGCAGTGCTATGTCGTCCACACAACAAAGCTGGTCGCAGACAGCACTGCATGCGTTCAGAAGCACGACACTGAGGGAGCACCTTCTGCAAGTCATCTTGTGCGCAAGTGAGGAGCTGAGTGGACACTGTGCTCAGATATGTGCTCCGCAGAGCTGTCAGCTTTTTAAGAAGCACGGCTGGTGTGTCTGGGCTCGCGTGTGCCCTGGCTTGTGACGTAATGTACTCAATGAGTTGAAGATGGAGGGCCACTTTGTTAGCCATTCCAGTGACGGCTGTATGAAGCCGCGTGCTGAGCGTTGTGTTGTCCGGCTGGTCGAGGCATGCCTTGAGTTGAGTGACGAACTCCGGGATATGTTGCCGTCGCATTCTTTCCGCCACGCACGAATGGACGTACTTACCCACCGCCGACATTGACTGGGGTGTGTACAAATTGGAGATATCTGATAGCCGTACTTGCTTGAGCATCCCCTCTTCGCCGCTCTGCACTCGTCACTGTTGCGAACATGCTATGATTTCGAGTCCCATGGTTCTTTGTAACAAAGACGCTCCGGAGCTCCTGCTAGGGTCAAGTAAGGACGCACAGACGCTGAGAGAGCTTGTGCCAGTGCCACCCAGGACATCATGTTGTCTTCGTTCATTGGTAAGACCATCCTTGACCACTGCGCTTTCAGATGAACCGCATACACAGGCAACACCAAACAGTGTTCAAGTAATGCTGAATATGTGAAATAGAGTCAACGATTTCGCGCTGCTTAACATCCTGCTGTGATCACATCAAGTTAGTGTACAACGGTGGATTTTGTACTCTTCTGGCACACAGCTACTTGCTTCCACGCACGCCAATATCATATTATATGCCAGCACGCCAGGGAAACTACTACATTCCTGATCTCATACTGCGACAACCGTTCACAGGAGAAGGTTGTGATGTTGCCAGGCCAACCTGAATTTTCATTATCCGCAATCATGCTCGTGCATCCGTTTTCTCGAAACGACGCGGTTTCCCAATAGCCCTTGTAGCCACAGAATGGTGCCTTGTCCACCCACGCGTCGTTCGCTGTTTTGTCTTGAGACATTTGTACTAGAGGCCATCATATGAAATGAGTAATGTGCGCTGGATTGCGCCAATGTCTGAACGCCCTTCAGTTCACACAATTTTGGCACAGCTAGGGACCACCATTGTGTTTCTTATGCACACAGCATTACACAAACCAGAGTTTTTTACAGCTTGTACAGAACCACATACTTGTCTTCAAACGGGTTCTGAATGAATGTCTTCTCTGCCAAGTAGCCATGCTCAGCGAGAAAAACAAAAACATCCCTTGCCATGTCTTCAAACATTACAATGTACACAGGCAAAGGTCGGTAGTATTCCGCCTGTGAGGTGCTACTATGCTCACAGTCATTGCTGTCAATGCTACACGTCGTGTCTGAAGCGCCTTCATCCATGCTCTGTTCTTGACTGCCTCTGCACACTATGGCACAATATAAGCACCACGGCGTTCTGTGGTTGTGAAACAAAGCACAAGGCAGCATGAAGACACCTGACCAGCATTGAGGGCACGCACATGCAGCCATAAACCTTGCACAGTGCATGCAAAGGATCAGCCTCAAACATCCGCTGCTCATCCCTGAACCTTCCGTTTGTGTCCACCATACAGCCGATGGATCCAGGAACGTTTTGATCACGCGTGGCCTCAAACCACTCAGGAGGAGAGCAGTCGAGGAAGGTCAAGGTCACGTCCTCCCGGTGCATGTGGGCCTGCCAAGGCGTTGCGTGGCAATTGGTCAGGAACAGGATCGAACTCCCCTGCGCACACACGGCTGGATATGCAACAGTTCAGGCAAGCAAGAATAAGGGCAAGCATGCGTGAGTTCCGATTCAACATGCCGAAGCGCAATCAAGAAATTCACGGTGGCATTGCCGCTTGAGTCACGCGATGAGCGTACTTGTATTCCGGTCTCAATGGCAAGAACAGTCATAACGCCGGAATGCTCGAAACTTATCAGACACACAGGCCATGCTGTACCTCAGTTCACCATGAAATTGAATGTAAACATCTCCGTGACACAGTGCCCATGTGTCGATATTGAGCACATGGCACGTGCCTGCGGGACCAAACATAGTCGATCGATGAAGCCAGCGAAAGCAAAACAAGGGCAACACAATTGCGACTGCCTGAATGCCTACTTCTCCATCTGGGTGGACCTGCTTTTTTTGGACGAGTTGCAGCAGTACAAACCACTCAGAACAGCAATGTCCGAGCATGCGATGAGGTGAAATTTATGCCAAAGTGAGGGACCAAACAGTGCTGCGGCAGAAAGTACCCCCCCACCGCAAAGCATAATGCAAAACCCCGCAAACAACATCTACTACATCCAGATGGGCATGATCAGCAAGCCCACTGTGACAACACGAGCTGCTCGTTGCCAACAGAACAAGTGCACCAACGAAATAAGTGTACCAAGGCTTGATGCCGGAGCAAAGCACCACGCCCGAAGATTCTGTGCTCGTGATAAAACCAGCGGCGTTTGCGAGCGCACCGGAGGTATTCTAGCTTTGGACACGTGCTCAAGCACCGCAACAGTGCCACGCTGATGTACCAGGCCAAAGTATGCCAGCATGGGGAGCTGCAGGCCAACAGCAGCAGCACAGATCGCCGATCTCCACCACGCATCTGCCGAGGGCCTGGGGACTCCGCCAATTGCCGGTCGCTCTGCAGGCGGAGCGTCTGCCACGGCTTTTGCAGCTACCCGTTGGCGAAGCCCAGTAGCAGCAATGCCAGGTCGTGCTGCAGATCCAGAGCCACCCACCTGTTCGGCTCGTGGGTGCGGAGAGCTGGGCTGTGGGGACCCGACTTGCGATCCCGCAGCCTCAGGCTGAACTAATGGCACAGCTGCATACAAAAGGACGAGCTCGAAGGACGGAAGGATGTATCTGAACTCTTTGTGAGGTAGGACGCTGTGGATTGCGATGCCCCAGACTGCGAGAAGGAATGGCCACAGCGGCATGCGCCTGGAGCTGTGATCATCATCGCGCCTTTGGCGTGCGGTGATCCAGACTCCCCAGACAACCAGAGGGAGCAAGGATCCCAGCATCGCTGGTATGCCTTGAGAGAAGTACCAATGCGGCGGGTGCGTGCCATAGTCAGCACTGGAGTTCTGCAGAACGTTGAACTCCAGATTGACCCATGCTGGAAAAACCCACCGGCCATAAAAGTGCCTGTCTACCAGCCCGTTACCAGCCACGATGACAGCTGCCAGCACGAGGCAGTCGCAGATATACGTTGCAGCGTGGAGCAGCCGAGCTGGCAAGGTAGGAGCGGGCTTGGAAGTGGAGGAGGGAGCATGCAGGGTCTCTAGAGCAGCAACCGGTAGGAACAGGACAGCTGCTGGAGGCCTGACCACACAACATAGGCCTGCAAGGACGATGGCCAAAGCCCGCCGCGCTCGCCGGGTCTTCGAGTGGGCAGGAAGGGTGGCGCTGTCGGATGCTGCAGAGCGGTCGATTCGAGGCCACGAAGCGAGAGCTGCGAGGTGTAAGGTGGACTCGACGCAGTTAGAAAACGGGCGGGAGTGTGTAAAGCAGTTGAACCAGGACAGGCCTGAGATGAGCATGGTGGGGAGCTGCAGGTGGCGGGGCAGATGCGAGCGGGCAAAAGCCATGAGCACTGCGTCATGCACCAGCGATAGCAGAGCCTGCGTGACTCGTGGTGCCAACTGCACTGCCGTTGGTGAGTCTAGGCGCAGCAGTCGCAACACAAGGAGTCCGGGGGTGAATAGCAGCGGGTGCGCATAGCTTCGAAGGCCTGCTGCCCACTCCCATGTGAGGTGTCCATACCTGCACTCCAACATCCGTGGTAGCTGCACAGTAATGCGCCATAGTGCCGGCTATACATGCATGAATCGGTGAAATGCGCACCCAAAGACGAGCCGATGCGCGACCTCTGGCCCTTGCCAGTACTCATCAGGATCAAACGATGTTCGGATAACGATTGACAAGCATGCTCTCCAGAGAATCAACGCACATGTAACCTTAAACGCCACTCTTGCGCTCAGCATCATTTTGACCGCAGCATCGATTCCGCAGTGGATTCACAGCACTGTGCAATCAAGAGGTACTGGAAAACGGGGTCGCGTGGACCGATATGTTATGCACACATGCGCATACACACGCGATTAGATTGATTCCAATGCCGTGAAGGTGTGAACTAGCAAGTGGAGTGGCAGGTACAAACAGCCCGGACTGAACAAACCAGATCTCCGCGAGTGTTTTTACCGTGGTGACCGGGGACCAGATGTACACACCGCAGCATGCAATGCACTTCCTCAAGAGAGCATGCTGCAGTTTGCAAGTGGCGGCAGGCTTGCTCCATACCGTCGCGGAAGCAGTGAAGACTCCTCCACAGTGAGGATGGGAGCTCGTCGGAGCACTGGTCAAACCCGCCTGAATCGCTTCCCAACCCTCGCCAATGGTTCCAGCACGTCGAGAACAGTTATAAACCACTGTAATACTTCGTTCGTGCTGCTTCCGACCGGGTAGGGCTGCTCACGGCGCAACTGCGACGCGCGCACGAACTCTCCACTGATGTTCTCGATGATACAGTCAAAATGGAGCCACACGACACGCTGAAATATCCCAATCACGACTTGATAGATTGTGTTCAAAGACAAGCACGAGGTGTTTGGGCGCATGATGCGGCAGGCTGATGTACAACCGGTGGTAGCCTAGTCGCCCTCTCTTTGGGTCGTTCCGCCAACGAGGAGGCGATTAGGGACTGGCTCAAGGCCACCGCAAAGCATTGAGATGACGCAGGGATGCTTTATTAACATCTCCAGTTGCATGGGTCGGCCTGTGTGAGACACAATTCAATACCATTGCCATCGCTTGGCACAAACTGTCGACCAATGTGGCCAACAGCGACTCGGATAACATGATGGAACATGGTTCGGCATGTGATGAAGCGTTTGCGGGGTGTTTGGGATCCTTCTGACCCCATGTGGGAAGAGTACCCGTTTTCGCCAAAGATCGGGCCGCGGTCCAGAACAAGGCCTGTTCTTCCCATGGAACCAGAGGAATGCCATAGTGGCATATACATGCTCCGCAGTGTCCAGCAACCGCTCCCAGTGTTCATTTGGGAGTGCAGGTGTCTCACGGTGAACGTGGCGAGAAGGGGAAGTAACGTCTTCTGTTCCGTGCAGTCACCATGGTATGCGGAATTCCAAACTACCCCCCGCTAAAAACTGTGCTGCTGAGACTATAAAACAAAAAACATCCTTTTATTGATCTTGTCTCCACCATGCCTGCTCGCGTCCATGGTCAGTGTACAAAGGCTTTAATTGACACTTGTTGCGAAATATGCATGCAGTGCATGTGTGAGTTGCCTGTCGCCACACGTGCATGGTACTGAGAGGTCACGTGTTGATCAGTGACGGTGGAGTGCAGCGTATGTAGGTGCTGTACTCGAATGTAATATTACCTGGTGAATTGGGGTCATCGGAGATGTCGGGGCGTAGACCTCATCAACCCCTGGTCGCTGCGAGAAACCCTGCGCTACCAGCCGCGCTCTGAAATTTGTATTTCACGCGTCTCGCCTCTCTTGATGTTGAATAAAAAAAATATATATATATATAATAGGAGGATCGAGAATCACGCCAGACCCAAACGGGCATCGGCCACAGCACCCCTACAAGTAGGGGCGGACAAAGCAGACAGGATGAATACCCACCTGCAGCCCACTGCAGTGCGTCCTGGCGGCAGCTTTGCCCGCTACCACACACACAGTTTCTTGCAGGTGGCAACCTCCTCTTGCATCGCCTGTTGCGCAGCGGCGCCACTGCAGCGGCGTGTGGCCCGCTGAAGTCGGGTGCGTCATCGAGCTGAGCAACCGCGACATACTGGTTCAGGCACACTGATCTTGGTGTCCATGGTCTCCTAGACCGCCGCAAGGTTGGTACCCACTCGACTGCTGCCGGCCCCCACATTCCCGGCACCCGCTCCCCGGGGCCCTCCAGGGTCCCCGGTAGCCCCTCCTGGGCCACCAGTCAATATTGGTCCAACAATCACAGCACCATCGTATTGTCCTTTGCACACCAGCATGGCTCTTCTGATCATGAGCATGCATATATTATAATATATACACCAGCATCAGAACTCTTCATCCTCCGCACCATGCCCGGCTTGTGTCATATTGGAGACCAGAGTGAGAAGGAGACTGATTGCAATCAAGTCAACAACAGTACTTGCGCAAGGACCGCCTGGTGCACCCTCCATGGCAACCCCGTGACAGGCTGCTCCATCCTGCTAGGCTGCTGTATACTCTCAGCTTGAGATCATGGCAGTGGAGTGTGGTAGTGCTGTCCAATTCTTGACCCCAGAAGTGCTGAATGCGTTCTGGACGCTGTCTCACACGCTGGTGCGTTTCCCTTAGACTTGGCCAGATTTTCAGCATGATCTAAAGTGCGACATTGCTTTGAACGGGGAGGCGCGATACCGTGCCTACTTTACATTTCTGTCCGACCTTGTTGGTGATGCCTTAAGCTTGGTTCAATCATGATGGCAGTCTTGAACTTGGTTGATCATGAGTACAACACAGTAGGCCGTCATCTGTATCTTGGTGTGTATGTAGCTGTCAGTTTACTCTGTTTCTCATGCCGCCAATCTGTGCAGAAGCCAAAGACACAATCTGTTTTGGCGCCCGCTGGCCGCCACAACACCACCACCGCTCGTCTTGGGAATGATGCTATTCGCAACAATGCGCCCGAGCCTGCATCTGGCATTGCTGCCACCAGTCAGGACGACATGGATGATGGCTCATGCACATCTGATGACAGTGAGGCAGCGGATGAGAGTGTAGAAGAGGAGGCCTCTGGTAGCTTGATCGACGCGTCTGATGACGATGACAACGTCACACCAAACGGCCAGCAGCAGAAGCATGCGGCTGATGAGGATCGAGCTCCCATGCCACAAGTCCTTGCACCAGGCTCCAAGAGGCCCAGAAGCATTTCTCATGATCGGTGTGCACTCAGGCTCACGAGGCAGGTCTCTGCAGCTACTCATTCGTGCTATGCACATGCTGTGGTGACTAGCCACCTGCTAGGTTTTACGTGCCACTCTGTGTACACTGTGGCAGCTGTTGTGGGGACATTCGTGGTCTCACTCCTTCAAGCTGCTCAGCCTTTGAATTGTTCATGAACATTAAGCGTTTGATATTGATTGTTTGATGAATTGTTGATCGAATCTCTTGCTGGACTCAGTGTACTTGTGGTGGACCTGGCACCTGTTCTGATTAAATGTTGGTTGTAGTTTGGATGTAACTGTAGTGGTTGGTATACGCCCCGAATATGTCTAACATCCATTCAGACATTCACCAGTGTTCATCAAACCTTTGGGAGACTCAATGGTACATCCGTTCAGTATCATGCAGCGTTCATCTGCATGTACGTCCACTGCTTGGATATTCACAGGCATACACTAACACATTATTCCTGTATACTTTTGAATGAATGTCATTGAATCTTCGAGCCATGTGTCAATAGATAAGGATGCATGCTGACTCCAGATGTTCTGTGTCGTTGATGTCTGTTTTCACTGAATGCTAATTAAATGGCTTTGAATATTCAATGTATATCAATTGTACCTGCTTGTACTTTCAAAGAGTCAACATACACTTGAAATTCATTTAGAATACCATAAGCCTACACTGCGACATTCTGCTAGCGGTACGTACCAGGCGAGTCCGCTCCTGTACCCGACTGCCGGGGTGACGCGGCAGATGGACTGAGGGAACCCTGTTATGAGAGGGGAATGAGGATCGCATGAGGGAATTTCGGGGGGGAGGGGGTGGGGGCGGCCTTTTCGTAAAACTGTGCACATGTCAGCCACGTGGCTATGCACCCCGAGGCCGCTGAATAGGGCGACTTATGTTTTGGCAACATGTATGTGCCATGCTGAGAGCTTCCATTGGTCAATTTTGCATTGCCTCATACCGCAAAGTCAACATCTCTCGTTCATCAACGCACATTGTATCAATAATAGAAGAAAACTGTCTCTTTAGCTATTCTGCAACAAGGGAGACAACACAGTGTACGCAGGTGAATGCAACTGCATCTCTCTGTAGCATGGGCTGCACCCGGTTGCAGCCTTTGTGTTCGGCATGGGTGCTTGTCGTGAACCATGCCTCGGTTTGGAGCCGTGATGCTGCCTTGACTACAGGTAGTCACGCATCTCGAGCATCATTTCCGCTTGCGGGAAGTCGCCAGCAGTCAGACTTGCGGCGGCCAGCTGCGAGTACGTGGCTCCCTCGATGATGATTCCCTGCTTATGATATGACCTGACCCTGGCTACCGCCCCATCGACGTCCAGCTTTGCAGACTGCCGAAGCATCATATTGAGGCACCTCATGGCGTCGTGCTGCGCTTGCATGCTCCCGCCTTGATCTGCAGGCTCTTCTGCCTCCGGCTGGCTGACCCCGCTAGCTTGCAGAAGGCCAGGCTCGACAGCCGCAACGAGCTGTTCGAAGGCAGAAGGGTTTTCTGAAACCTTGAGCTCACGGAAAAGAAGCGGCAGCGTCGTGTTGATGCACGGCTGAATGCCTCTGCTGAGCACATGGGTGTGGAGCACCTCGCATGCCTTTGTGACAGAAATGGAGGCCACGGCCCGCACTCCGGCTTCTGCAGCCTCCGCAGAAAGCTCTGATTTGGTCATTCTTGCCTGCACCCCTTGCACGTTCACAATGCGTGTGGCAACAAGCCGCAGGGGACAGGCTACCTCGGGACACGACAAGCAGAAGAGGAGTACAATTCCAACCTGATGGGGGAGCAGTCGTATCAAGATCGCTGCTGTATGTAATTCAAATGAATCTTTTATGAAGGGATATTGATCACGGCGCCAGTTCAACGGACCACAGGATACCAGCTGCGCACTTCTGTAAGGACCTCGAGGGCGGTTACAGCATCAGACTCGTCAGCAGCCAAGATGAGGCGCTCACTGTAGCCAGCTGTGCATTTGGCACGGGTGCATGATGGTACTCTGGCGTAATGCACTCTCCCCGGCCTAACGCCCGGCGCTAGTGCACGCAATCCGACGGGGCGCATGGCTTACAAAATCGCACGCAAGCACGATGAGAAACAGAAGATCTAGAGAGATGTGATTACCGATTCGTTATGTACTCTGAGGTGGCCCATCTGTGCCAAACGAGCTGGTAATCTCGTCACGGTATAACGGGGTAGAAGGCTCGTTGGTGCCTTCAAGGGATCCGTTCGATGCGAAGCTTCAGGGTGCCCGACGTTGGGAACACCCCACATTCGACAGCTTGACATGCAACACCACCATGCTTCACGACGACGTCATGCCTTACTCCGGAAAGGTCCCAGCACACAATTGACAAGACTTGGAAGACGGAGAGTAGCAGCAAAGTGCGCGGGGTGCCCTTCCCAGCCCACCCATTTCATTAAAAACAGTGGGAAGCTATGCGAGGGCAGGCAGAGAGCAATGTAGTCGTTGACACGATTTGGGAGAGCTGCCGTGTGGCCGCTCAGCAAGAGGAGAGCATCATGGAGCACGCATGCTTCAGGCGGGTTCGGTGCAGCTACGACTCAAGGGAAGAGCTATCGAATACACGAGAAGCCCGATTTGGCGATGCCTGATTGAATTCTTTCTGGTGATACAAACTTAGTCATGAACAATATGTTGTGACCCCCCTAGAGGGCGCAATTCGGTGGCCGGCAGGTGCCCAGTGGCCAGCATCCTGATGGTGCGTGAGTATATTACAGCTCGGTCATCGCCTTACAGGCATCCAGCCCTGTGCTGCTGCAACGGCCAGCGGCCGGCGCACCTCACTCTGCGAAGGAGCACTGGCGCTCTCGTCAACTCGCGCACGCCGCCTGTTTTCATTCATGATGCCTGAGCTGATGCCAACTCACGGCAGCATGCGACAGTCAACCGCGCGCCAGATGGAGCACGCATGTGCCATACATGCGAACAGCCTGCAATGCCCCCATGGTCCAAGGCGGCGCACAGCCCCACAGGCCCGCGCTCCACCACCGCCTGTGGCGACCCCCTCCTCGCCATCTGCCCCTCATCCGGCGCTGCCGTTCCCAGCTCGCACATCCCAGCATGAACACCATTCCCACGCGTGTCCGCATCAACCAATCACTCCGCTGGTGAGGGCAACGTGGCACGAGTGCTCCCGGCGACAGGGTCACCGCCGCTCATCCGTGGGGAGCACCGCATCGCATGCGCATGTGGATGTAAATGTAAAAATGTAAATGCATGTGGATCTGGGCGCGTTTGGGTGCATGCAGGGATCGGGTGGTGCAGGCGTGAGCCACGGGAGTGCGCTCGTGCTGCTCGTGCTTTGCGTGCTGGGTTCAGCTTGCAGTCTCCGCAGAGTCGCTATCCATGGCCTGCCTTAGCACGCATGGCAGACGTTATGTGACCCTGGAGCCGGGCAGCTCGTGCGTTGCTGCATGGGTGACTGTCACTGCTCGTTGGGGGGGATCACACCCATGCTATCCTCAACGCTACACTAAATTTCGGCAACGCCGCCATCCCAACGCGGTGTCATCACACCGGTAGCCTGCTCGCCACCACGGCGGCATCTCACACCCTGTGCTCTGCTCCACGCAGCCTCACACGGCGCCGCTGACACGTGCGACTCGCCGCCAGGCCACTGCACGCCTCTGCCTCTGCAAACCACACGACTGCATAGCCTGAGCTCAAAACTCGACCGCCCCGCGCCCGCCAAGCACAGAAACGCGTGTCCATGCATGGTCGCCGCCTCTCACCACCCCGCACTGCTCCAACGGGACAGCATGATCCTGGCAACCGCGTCGACCTTCAGCAGTCACTGCATGCATGCGGCACCTTTGTCTGCACGGCCATGCCCTCCACCCTGTGCAGACCCAGGCGCCAACACACCGCCTTCCCCCCCCCCCTCTCACGCGGTACATGCAGGCCTCGCAGCCGCCGCATCCTCCCCGAATCGGCGGCACGGCCACGAGGCAGCACACAGCACCATCCCCCACGCCTCCACGCTCCTACATCCCGGTGCTGTGGCCGATGCCGGCTCGGGATGGGGGTGATGCCGATCTGATCAACCGCGCGCACCAACCACGCACATGCACATGTGCAGCCCGGTGGTGTGCCACTCATGCGTGCTTCTGTCACACTGCGGCAGCTCGGCGGCACACCGCTTGCGTGAGCCTCCTGGGTCTGCAGCGGCAGAACACAGCACACAGAATGAGAGCAGCGACCGCCCAAGGTTCTGGCCGTGCGGCCCGTCCCCTGCAGAAGACCAGACGGCAGAAGTGATCCTGGCCACACGGTGCCGGCGGTGGCGCCCACACAGACCGTGGCGGGCCGCGCTGCTTGGGGCGGCTCTCAACACGGCATGGCCGCAACAGATTCGCGTGTGAGGGGGGTGCCGTCGCAGCGCGCCGCTTCTGAGCACGCACCCGGTCTCAAGCGCTGGCGAGGAGCGGAAAGCGGTGGGGGTGGGGCGCCCGCACGGGAGGGGGCCATGCACGGGGGAGGTGGCGGGAGGGGCTGTCACTCGATGTACGGGGATTCCCGCAGCTCCTGAATGTCGTCGAGCAGCATGTCGACGAAAAAGCACGTCTCCTCCGGGGCGGCCACCCACAGGATCGCGCAGCAGTCGCGCGTCGCGGCGTCGTTGCCGCTCGCAGTGAAGCGGTCCCCCACGTGCAGAGTCTGCATGCATGTGCCGCGGTTCAACGCGCCCCGTATCTGCGCGGCGGCAGGATGGCATGCTGACGCGGGGATACGCTGAGACCCGGTGAAGAGCACCGGCTGAGGCATCGGAAGCCCGGGCCCCAGTGCGCCGCGTGCTGCTTGGTTGCACGGCAACGCAGCACACGCCGCCCAACACCGCACGCCACGTTGCTACATTCAGTACATGTATCCCCGGACGACTGCGGCAGGTGATCAACGAAACAGAAGGGAGAACACTCGGCGAGTGCCGGCATGCGTGTGCGCCGGTGAAGCATGCCACGTAGCACAGTGCTACACGTCGGGCGTTCGGGCAAACCCCGGGAGCAGTGCGGGGGGTGTGAGCCGTCTGCCAGCGGGAGTGGCGAGAGGGGGCCGCGGCGGGGTGGGTATCAGGAGCGTGCCTGCTCGGAGGCGGCGTCGACAAACTTCATGAGGGCGTGCAGGCCAAGGGACTTGTTGCCGATGTCGACAAAGACGTCGCTGCCGCCGTTGAAGGCGCAGAAGGGCACGCGCGTGTCCAGCAGGCTCATCGCGACTGTGATCGCCATGTCCTCCAGCACCTCGTACACAACCGGCCGCGCCGGCACCACGCCGACCGCCCGCTCCTTCCGTATCACCTGCACCCGGCCGCCACCTTGTCACAGCACGCTTGTGGCAGACGTGCGGTGCCAAGACACTGCTTGCTCCGAGGGCTCGGGCAGGAGGGTACATGCGCCGCGGATGCGCCCGGCCTGGTGGTGGCCCGGGTTTGTGCTCACTGTCAACGGGGGCGTTGAGGCAAGGGGGGCGCACATTGACAGGAACGCGCTGCGATGCCGCGGCGTCTTCTAGAACGCTCTGTGCGGCATCCAGGACGTCCGCGATGTCCCCCTCGCGCCACGCCAGCATCTCCGGGGTCTTCCACTCATGATCCGGCACAAAACGCAGCTGCTCGGACTGGCCGTCATACCTGCACACAAGCGCGATGCTGCGGGTTGCCTGCGACGCACCGGCCATGCGTTGCGCCGTGTTCCTCGGCGGCACACAATGCATCGGGGCACAGCCGACGGCGGCACGCGCGCTTTGCCGAGCTGTCCCGGTACACCGCGACCGGCGCGACCCGGTGATGCGGCGACGCAGGCATCGGCACCACGCTGCGGAGATCGTGTCGCTACACGCACGACCACATGCTGCCGTGTGCCTGGCGAACGAGGTAGGCTACTGGCGGGAGTCGGATACGCCGGGGCCAGCGACAAAACATGGGGCGGGGGGCCACCTGAGGAGGTAGTTGCACTCGCCGCCGAGCATGAGGAAGCGGTCAGTGACGGCCTGCGGGAGGCCGCGGTCCTTGAAGGCGGCGACAAGGCCGGCGATGCGCTGCTCGAAGAGGTGCGGTGCGCGCGGGTACCCGGCGGCGGTCACGATCGCGACGCAGATGTTGCGATGCATGAGAGCGATCATGAGCTCGATCATGCGGTTGTCCTGCTCCATGTGGGTGCCGTCCGCGTACAGCGTGCCGTCCGCGTCAAACGTGAGCAGCTGCAGCTGATCGGCCGACGCGTGAATCTGCGCGATGTTGAGGATATGGCGGACCTGCACGGCGCTGCCGCTGTCGTGCCCGGCCCGTTCCTCCACCAGATTCCCCACTATCTCAGCCACTGCGGGAGCCGGCCCTAACTAGCGGTGGCCTGCGTCCGGCGAGGTCAGGAACAAAGCAGGCGCTGGCCGCGGTGGTCCTGGAGGGGCAGGAAGCGGGCTCTCGGAGTTGGATGGCTCGTTGGTGTGCGTTCGTGAGTTTGAGCATACGCAACGCGGGTGTGACGGCAGCCGGAGGGCATGTGGCGACCGCGCAGTGCCGGATCGCGTGGTGTGGGCGGTCCGATGTTCGGCAGCCGCTTTGGCGGCAAGGCCCGGCGCGACAATTAGTGGGCGGTGCAGCCACGGGTTGGCGGGGGGTGATGGCCTGGGGAAGAGGTGCGTGGCTGTGGCACCGGGTGCTGCTTGCGCTGTGGGCATGTACGCCGTACACCCGCCAACGGCAGCCCAGCATGCCACTCATATCTGACGGACGGCCCTGGCCGCCATGGCAGCCTCGCCCGACACAAAGCTTATGTGACAGCACGTTGTGATTGTTCTGCGGGTGGTTCATGGGAGCAACGCCATGCATGGTGCACGGCAGCTTGGGGGCGGGATCAGGTGAACATGAGGTGGCTTTGCCGAGTGTGGAGCAGATCGGACCTCTGCAAAGTTGGGCAGGACGAACCGCCGCCGCGAGAGTGAGAAGTGGCTGTCATACTCTTTAAAAGCCGCGCACAGCGGCAGATCTGTGAACATGGCACCGATTGCAGGGACCAGCCGTTTCAGCTTGGACCGCTCTGGATCGTTTCGGTGCTCCTGCAGGGCACGCCAGACGTGAGGGGGTCTAGGCTAGCGCATGGCATATGGGAGATTGTAGGTGGGTCAAAGCTGCTTGGGTGGTGAGATGGGACACGTGCCTGCACCCACTGCTGGACCTTGATCATCACCTCCTCGCAGGAGTGGGTTTGATGCATGGAGACTATGAAGTCGATGAACTGGTCCTGCTCCTTCAAGCGGCCCTTTCGCCGGAGCACCCCGGCGTCCGACGCAGAGCGTGCCCTGCCCTGTTCGATGTCTGCCGGTCCCGTCAGCAGGCGTGCGAACTCTAGATCGTCAGCCCGAGCTTGCTGCAAACGTGTGTTGTAGTCTGCTGCGCTGCACGCGGTGCCTCGCGCGTGGCGTCGCTCGGCAAGGCACGTCGCGGTGCGCGGAATCACCACGGCGCGTACATGCTGCACCGTTTGCCGCGAGAAAGCCCCCGGCGGGGAGGAGCATGCACGCCATGTCATCTTTAATAGTTTGCACTCAATTTGTGTCAAGTGTACAGGCGCCCAGAACAGCTCCGCCAGGCGGAGGAGTGCTGCAAGCCGGCAACCGATCAAAACGACACTACATCAGCCTATCTGACCGAAATCTGGCTGCCCAGCATGAAATATATGACTAAATTGTGGTTAAAAACTAGTTGATACGCTAGGCACCTCCTGTATCGCGCAGAAAGAGGAACGGATGTGTGTTTGAATTCGCAAACGCGCGCCAATGATGACACGATCATACTCGACAGGCCCGGAATTTCGTTTGGATGCGCAAGGCGCCTCTCAATGTCGAACGTGGGGATGCTGTCGGCATGCAAGGAGACGGGTTGCAAGCGGTTGTGTACATGCATTGCGAAGGATGCACTGAGCAACAACGAGTGGAAGCAGCTGGACCAACACTGACACGTACTCAACTCGGATATGCGTCAGCTGGACTGCGCACACATGAAGCTTGCGAGCTGCAAATAGCGCTCTCTTGGAATCGCTGAACTTCCATATCACCGCTGCATGTGGACAATAGCTGCCATGCATGGCAGGCAATAGCATGAAAAGTTAGCGTGTCCATTGTTGTTCTATGTGGTGATACTTCTGAACGGAGCATGGGATTGCGGGCGCCAATGCAGAAGCGCGAGCGCGAAGGTGAGCAGCTCCTCAGAGTCCAGCCTAGCGATTGCGCCAAGCACGTCCCCTCACACGTGCGAATGGGCTTCCCGAAATGCCTGATTCCGCATTTGACTGCGCTAGAAAAATCTGGTTGCAGAGCCCGCCCTAGTGGATGGTGACCAGGCCAAGAGGCTCAGAGCCTTGGCAGCTCTGAAAGCCAAGCCGCAGCCGGCCCCCACGCAACAAGGACAACCACCTCAGCCAAGTAACGGAAAAGAAGGCACTGAGGCTCCAAGTGGGCAGCACCATGATGCTGCCAGCAGAGGTCCAGTTCTCACGAACACCACCCCGGCCGATGCTGTTGAAAACGGAGCACCAGATAACGATGACATGGATTGGGGAGAGGACGCTTGGGCTGGAGATCACGACGCCCGAGACGCGGCTGTGTTTGATCCAGACATCGGGCAAGACTTTGACAACCAGCTCAACGCAGACGAGCAGCACTGGGAGGAGGAAAACTTTGCCCAGAAGCTGCCGCCTGGCTGGGCAAAGTGCCCCAACGCCGGAACAGAGCTCGCAGGCCTCTTCCCAACCAAGGTGTGTCATCTACAGTGCTCCAGACCACCCGATCACCGAGCCCATGGCATGCCCAAACACAGCCTTCACCCGACCACCTGCCTGTGGACAGCCCGTCTCGATCAGACCTGGGTGCAAGCCAACAGGTAGCGCTGGATGCCAGGAGCTCAGGTGGTCTTGCCACAGGCATGCCGCGCCACGATAGCAGTGGCTTCTCACAGGGCAGATCGCTCAGCCTTCTCTGACAACCACTGCCCGAGGACAGCCCCCCATGAGGAACATGGCATCCTGACCAGCACCTCCAACCCACGATGCGCAACGTACTGCATAACATTGGCAAACCTCCCTTGGTGCAGCACCACCACCGCGCCATCGCCCACCGTCGATCTCACAAGGGCACACTACAGATCCTCACAGCACCAGCCTCGCCGTGCCCCCCCCGAAACACACAGAGCATGCACCCATCTGCCACCAGCTTGATCAATTCGTGCTGGTCGCCGCTGTGCTTGCCGCGGCAGTCTTATGCATCCACACTCGCACTGGCCTAAGCGCCATACACCAGGGCCCCTCGGTTGCGGTCACACCGCTGAAACAGCTGCGACAGGCACACCGCAACCCGCTTGTGTCCCCCTCCCGATTACACGTTCGTCCGCAAGTCAATCTACTGCTGTCTGCGTTTCCGAAACTCGAGCGATGCGAATGCATACTCAGCGAGGCTCACAGCCAATGCAGGATCAGACGCACCACAGCAGTCATCACCACGGGGGCACTTCCTCGCAGCAATTCATTCTCACAGCACCACCAAATAGGCTGCCGTGACTGTGACACCCGCCTGCGGCGCTGCCAGGCCCTCGTACCTTCTCCGTGTCCCCCCCCACGCCCAATCGTCAAGCAGGGCTCCGGCTCCTGTGTGCCCTCCCCCTCGGCCGCCCGGCGCCAACCCTGCAAGTGTCTCGTCCATGCATCACTGACGCTGCTCAAGCGCTGGAGCGCCACCATCGACCTCCGCAGGACCCTGTTGCGACGTCACAGTGTGTCTGGACCATGCATCAGCGTGCACGCACCTGGCAGGAAAGCCGCAGCGGTCAGCGGCAGCGTGCTGCGCTGCAGGCGCCATTCGGCGGCCGTCCCGGCCAGCGGGTGCCTCCCGTCTACCAGTGGAAGCCGGCAGACGTGGTGTCGTACCTGCGCGACACGCATGGCGCGCGCGTCGGCACCGTCATCGACCTCACGATGTCGCGCCGCTACTACAAGCCCGACGAGTTCCTGTCTCTCGGCATCCAGCACGTCAAGATCCCATGCCGCGGCCACGGCCAGGTCCCGGAGCCGAAGCACGTCAACCACTTTGTCTGGGAGGTCCGCAAGGCGCAGAAGCTCGCTCAGGATATCTGGGAGAAGGTGCTGCTACCTCCCGCTCTGCCGAGGCATCCTGCCGCCTCATCCGGCACCAATCTGGCGGATGGCGTCCAAGCACTCTCACCACTGAATGACACAGAGGCGTCGGTGGGGGAGTGTATCCTAGCATGCGGGATGCTGCCTTGAGTTGACGTGGCTGGTTTCATCAACCAGCAAGGGCATACACCAGACCAGGTAGGCGGTTCCTCACGTGGAGCCGGATCCTCGCGCTGTCCGCTTCGACGGTGCCATCAGGACTTGCGGCCAAGCATGCATGTGGCCTGTGCCGGTGCTCGCGCTAGCACACTGGCGCAGCATGTACAGGAGAAGGCGCTGCTCCGGAAGTACGACGCAGACATGAAGGAGTACGGCGCCAAGCTGCGGGAGTTTGAGGAGGGGATCGCGTCCAAGCGGCTGCCAGCCACCGCGGCCAAGCCCACCGAACCGCTGGCCAAGCTCTCCAAGCAGGAGAAGGGCCTCGTGGAGTACCGTGAGGTCGTGATGAAGCGGCCGCGAGTGATCGTCGTGCACTGCACGCACGGCTTCAACCGCTCCGGCTACATGATGGTTCACTACCTCATGAGGAACAACGTCACCGCCACGGTATCCCAGTGCATCCAAGCGTGCGCCCCTAGCCACCCGGCTGCCGTTGTCCGGAGACCGCGGCTCAGCCCCGTTGCGGCAGCGTGCACAGCGTGCGCTCGCCGCGGCCGCGTGTCCTTTGGCTGCACTGGTCCGGTCGTGTGCCTCTGTGCTGGTCGGTGGCCCATGCATGGACTCGAGGGGGCTGTCGCCGTGGCGCCGCGTGCAGCTGGTGTGTGCTTGCACAGCACAGCAGCCACCACGTCCGGCGGCTCATTCCTGTTGTCATGGTTCGCTTCGCACGGGTAGGCCGTGGCCTTGACCGGAGGCGCCGTGCTGCTTTAACTTCCCTGCTGTTATTGGTACAATGCGCGAGCATGCCGTGTCGCTGGCGGTGCCGCGACGCTGTGCTGTGATGCAGGCGCAGCACACTCTGTCGTGCGGTGGCATGCAGGATGCCGCCCAGAGCATCACTCCGGGCGCGTAATACCGGCTGTTGCTCTTCTGCGCCTGCCCATCAGCACGGCGCAGCCAAGCGCACGTCCGTGAAGGCCGCCAGGAGCCGTGCGCCTGCTCTCGTCTGCGCTGCGATCATTGCGTACGTGCTCTGACGTGAGACGGTGGTATGCAGATTCACCAAGGCGCGACCGCCGGGGATCTACAAGGACGAGTACATCCAGGGGCTGTTTCGGTACTACCGGCAGCAGCGCGTGGACAGCGGCGCGGCCGCCGTCGACACGCCGCTGGTGCCCGCGTGGAAGCCTGGGGACGACTCGCCAGAGAACTTTGTGGACGACGACGGCCCCGGCAAGCGCGACACCGACGACGGTGCCGCCCATCCCCCCGACTTGCCTATGATGTGCCTCTGCCCTGACGTGTGTGTTGAGCAGTAGGGTGCGCCGTCTGGCTCGCTGGGGTGTGCCTGTGGACATGCGGGCCGTGAGTGGGATGGTGTCATTGGGTGGTGTCACTGAAAAACGTGGATTGATGTCTGCGCTGCACAGAGACAAGCACGGGCCTGGCGGTGGCATGGAGACGTGGTTTACTTGGCACCGAAGAGCTGTACTGCAAACTAATCATTCTGTAGACTCGACATGGGGCCTGAACTGCCTGGAGAGAGGCCTGTATATCGAACATGAGACAGTAGAGAGGGACACCATGTGTGCATACAGAGTCGCCGTGCGGTGTGGTTGGCACAGACTGCTCTGGCTGGCGAGCAGCACTGTGAAGCCTTGGACTTGCCGATCTTGTTGATGCATGCTTTCAGATTGGCACCTCGTGAGGGTGACTCGCTTGACCCGGGCAGCGTTTCTCAGGTGTAGACGGCTGCTGCAGAGAACGAGGCGGAGATGAAGCACGATGACCCGGTGGGAGAGGAGATTCATGAGGAGGAGGCCAACATGTACCGGGAGCATGTCGTGTCCCAGGCATGTGTCTCCTCACCTCTCATGTCTTCACCTGTCTGCCGCCAGCGGTGACACCTTGCTCCAGCCCGCCATGTTTCTATCCACTGCCATCTGCTGGCACCGTCATTGGACAACGAAGCGCCCTGTGCGGATCTCTGCATGGAAGCGGTGCTTCCGCCCCCCAGGTCCACGGCCTCACTGGCATGCAAACACCCACACACATCGCACACCCCCCGGGTGCGGCCCAAGGCGCCCAGGTGCCATGGTCACAGCGCCACCGTGCATGCAGCTGCGGGCGGAGTTCCTGCGGCGGCGCAACCCTGACGGCGAGGACGACGGCATGACGGAGAAGGACCTCTCGAAGCTGCGCAACTACGCCAAGCGCCTCGAGTTCCCGGGCTCCCAGCCGGTGTCGCTCTCGAGCGACAACCAGGACCTCCTCCACAGGCACCGGTGCCCTCCTTCCCCCTCCTGTGCCCCCCTCCTGTGCCCCCCTCCGGCCCCGCAACCGCTCGACCTCAAACAATACCGCACGCCGCCCTTTCCTCCATTGCCCCCACGCTTACCCCGACCACAAGCAGACAGACCGACTCCAGGCGCTGCCGGATCCTTCCGCGCCATCCGGTCAGTACTTGCGTAGAAGGGTACAGGCGTACCGGCGCTCGCACGGAGTCGCAGCACGGCGTCGGGCCCACCATGCCTCACCATGCATGCGCACGTGCACCGCCTTGCTCTGTCCACCTATCGCATGGGCCCAAATCGACCCCGTGTGCAGCCGCCGTAGGCAGGCACATCCCACACTTGACGATCCCGGTCGTTGGTAACACAGCAGCGGCTGTGTCTGAGCTGCCCATGCCGTATCCGGAAGGGGTGGCACACCTGACTGCAGGTACTGGAGCACCTGGAAGGCGGACGGTACGCGGTACATGGCATACCTCTGCCACAGCGGCATGTACCTCATCGACCGCCGCATGCACATCACCCGCGTACACATGCGCTTCCCGATCAGCCCGAGGCGGCCGCCGGTCGGCATGCTCGCGGCGCGCGACCCCCCCGCGTGGGTCGCCAAGTTCAAGACCGGCTCGCTCACCGTGCCCACGAAGGTCGACCCCGCGCATCTCGCACTGCACCACATGACCCTCGTGGAGGGCGAGATGGTCATCGACGACCTGCCGGGCGGCGGCCACGAGCGCGCGTTCTACATCTACGACCTCATGATCATCCTCGGCGTCCTTGTCACCGACCTCCCCTGGAAGGTGCGCCCCCTCCGCCGCGGGGCAACAGCCCATATGCTGTTGCCCGTCATTGTTGACGAGGCAGGTGCCTGCGTGTCAGGCGTGGGGGTTCATGTCGCGGGGGAGCTGCCCATGAGCGGCTGGTGGCGTGCCGTGCAAGCACGCGTCCAAGCTCCGCCTGCATCGGCACGTGGCCATGCACAGTGCGGTTGGGTGCTTCCCCCACAGCATGCACAGCACGGCAGAAGTGGCAGCAGGCCTCTGATGGCGCTGCGCGCGTGCAGCAGCGGTACATGCTGATGGACGAGGTGACGAGGCCGCGGCGGGAGGAGGCCGACTGCCTGCGCCGCGGCGGCTGGCCGCACAAGTACAGCTACACGGCGGAGCCGTTCCGCGTGCTGCGCAAGGAGTTCTGGCCGCTGCACGACCACTCGCAGCGCCAGCGGCACTTCTTCCCGACCATCCGCCACGAGAACGACGGCCTCATCCTGCAGGCACGCCCCATCTGGTCTCTGCACCCTCAGGGGCGGTCCGCCACCACAGCCTCCAGAAAGGCGGTGGCCGGCAGGGGCCCTGCACGCCGCCAGCAGACAGCCCTGTGCAGGCACACACGTGCCTCGTCTGTGCCTCCGATGTGCTCCGCAGCGTCAGTAGTGCACATGCATATACTCGCACACCCTCCACGCTCTCTCATCACCCCGACCGCGTAGCGGGATGCGGGGAGACACAGACCCGGCACAAGCCACGGGCCGACGCCAGGGTTGTCATGCACCGTTGTCGGGGTGTCACGTGCATGTGGCGCACCGCTGGCCGCCTCACGTGGCCGCTGTGCAGGCGTACGATGCCAAGTATATCCCGGACACGTGCAACATGCTGCTTAAGTGGAAGCCCGCGTCCCACAACTCTGTCGACTTCACGCTGCTTCCAGCAACGCACGAGGTCGTGCAAAACACGGAGGAGAGCAAGGCCACGCTGGCCGCCGGGCAGGAGCTCTTCCTGGGTGTGTGGGAGAGCGGGCGCGTGGTGCTGGCGTGCGACCTCGACCACGGCCGTGTCGCGTCGCTGGGGCCGGAGGACAGCCTCCGGAAGGCTCTGACGCACAAGCCGGCGCGCATCTCGTTCAGGGACGGCGAGGACCCCGAGCAGTACTACGGGATGGTGGTGGAGTGCAACTTTGATGCAGAGGAGCATGTGTGGTGCTTCATGCGGGACCGGGCCAAGTGCGGGCCCTGCTTCCTGTCTCTATCTTATCCCTGTGGGTCTGCCACTGGAGCTTGGGCGCTGGTGGTAGTGCCATGCTGTTTGGGGCTTCGAAGCGAGGTTTGTGCATTGCTGTGTGATGGCGAGCTCAAACCCGCCGGCTGACTCGGTGCGACATCATTAGACCGATGCTGTGGGGTTGGGCAGACTTGTGCCCTGTCTTGTGTTCTGGCCGCGTCGTCGGTCTGTGCTTGTGATGTTGATGGCAGGGCACGCCACAGCTTCGGTTCGGGGTTTCACTGCAAGAGGGATTGTTCCTGGGCGTTGACAGCTGGGCCGCCGCTGCCTTGAGAACGCATGATGCTGCAGGCATGCGAATCGTGCAGGGCACTGAGCCTGTGCTTACGTGTGCAGCACTGTTCCAGAGTTCAGCACGGCTGTGGTCTGCTTATGAACACGTTCCGGATGTTGCAGGGACAAAGAGACGCCAAATGCGCTCAACACGTACATGAAGGTGGTCAAGTCGATCGTGTCGGCCATTGACGATCAGGACATAGAGCAACAGTTCAAGCTGGCGTACATGATTGGTACGCAGAAGTATGCCAAGGACATTGCCGGCCAGCGGGCACTCGATAAACAACGCCAAGGCAGCCGCCCCCGGCGGTGACAGTGGTGCGTGACGATATCAATGGCTAGCCACGCTGAGAGCGACCAGCAACAGGCGGCAGTCCCATGACAGCTGCAACCGGGGTCGACTTTCATTGCAAACATGGCAGCGAAGCACAGACAAAGATGGCTCAACTCGGATTCAAGGGCTGACCCAATCGGACACCAGCTGCTGCCTGAAATTCATCATTTTTTCTGCAGCGGGGATTAAATCTCATGGCTAGAGCAGTTTTCATTTATCTGAGTAAACGTGTGGCTTGAGAACGCCAACGTAAGGCAGTGTCCTGTAATCTTCATCGTAGTCCATGCCGTACCTGCATGGTGCGTGGCACCTTTAGTACCTGAGCACTTGCTGTGGCTTATGCATTCTGTTTGCATGCTGCATGTGCGCCCAGTAGCAATGGCTGCTTTGCTCTGTGGTACATCCTCCATTCCAGTGAAACTCGATGCGCACCCAATCACAAAGCTGTCCTGACATTTGAACCCCTCAAAGTGGACAGGAACGTCCACCTTTCTCCTTGCTTCCTTGTTCAGGAGGGCCGCGACCTTCACGCTAAGGGCGCCATTTTCTGTCATGCGTTTGATCAGCTTGTCCAGAGTGCCCCCCGTGTCAACAATATCCTCCAGAACGATAACATGCCTTCCAGCAACAGATATTCTGGAGCAGTCCTGTAAGTGCAGCCAAAACTGAAGTCAAGATAATGTGCCATGCATACTTGTGGCATCGAAGTGCATGCGCATGGCAATGGCTCATCGGAATGTAGGTAAGCAAACAATAGTGGTAATGTGTCGCACCTGGATCTTGACATCCCCAGACGAAACTGTGCCAGACCCATATGATGAGGCCCTTATGAAGTCTATTTGCATGCCATTTGGGACTGGTGTGATACATTTGGCTAGGTCGGAAGCGAACATGTATGCACCTGTAACAGTCACCATCAGAAGTGGCCTGAGATCCTTGTATTCTTTTGCGATCGCTGCACCAAGCTCTACACATTTTGAATGTATCACTTCTTCATCGTAAAGGATGCTTTCTACGTCGGGATGTAGCTGCCGGGTGCTGTCGGACATAATGGCAAGAGCTGACACGAGACCGTGACTGTGAGAAGGAGATGCACGTTTCCGGTCATCGCCGCAGAGACATGCATGTGTGGGACAATGTTCAACTTTCCTCTTCGTAGCAACGCACGATCCCTGGTTAAAAGACTGTGGCATAGACAGTGCGCATCACTAGCCGATGCATGGACAAACAAGATCTGTAGACAATTGAAATGCTCGGCTGTCGAGCACGTTAAACAGTGAAAGACCAACACATAGCCACTATAATCTTGAAAGCCATCGCATTCTGCGCGACCGTCGTATGAACTCGCTGCGTATTACAGTCGAGTGTGCCATGGCATGAAAAATATCTGCACCAATCGTGCACCAAGCAACAATCGTGACCCAGGCACCCTCACATGAAACATACATTACAAGCAGATGAGAGTAGCACGTGTGGGTCGCGTTGTTTAGAGCTGGCGTAACAAAAAATCCTCAACAGCATGGAACACATCATAACAAGGAATGTTCCTGTGTAAAATGCTTTACGATGAAATCACTTTTTGCCAGTTCCGAGCTTCTTTGCAACCTTCCCCTTGACCCTGCTTACCGGCTCTTTCCGCTTCGCACTTGGCTTTGCCCCCAGTTTTTCCTTTGGCGCAGCAGGTACGACCTGCAGACTGGCACTGATGGTAAGCATAGCCCTGATGCCGGATGCCATGCACACAGAGACATACACAACTTAATCGCATGCAGCACACCTTAAAGAAAGATTCCATTCGATTTTGATTTGCCTTACTTTTTGCTGCTGCCATCTTGTCAATTGCTGACCTGACCCGCTCTTCAGAGAACTGCTTCTCATGGCAGAGAAAGTCAACAAGGCCGTCCACGTCAGGCGCCTTCCATGCAAGGGCAGGCATGGTGTCCTTGTCAAGCACCTCCGGAGCTTTGAATAGTTGTCGTGCTTCCTGCATCCCAGCAACGGTGTCAACAACCTTGTCATACAATTTGCGTACAATAGGGTTGGTGGCGCTTTCTGAATGGAAGTAGGCCTGCTTGCAACATCGCAACTCGTTGTCAGGGAAACAAAACGTGACCACAAAGCGCATTGGTTGCTCGTATCACAAGCGTTGAACAGGCATCAGCATGTTAACACCGAGGGCGTCCAGGCGGTACTGTAGTGGATCGCACATCAACTGGAAATGGGTCTGGAATGGTGTACTTCGACTTATCCAGGCTTTCAATCACTTTCTCCAGCGTTTTGTGCTGTGTGATCAGCTTATATGCAGTCTTGGGGCCAATCCCACGAATTGTGCCACAATAGTCACATCCACAAAGGATGCATATGTCAATAAATTGCTCCTGCAGATCAGCTAGGCAGTTTGGATAAACAGTTTTGCACAGAAGGACAATATCTACCTGGCGACAGAGCTTGTGGCCAGCAGGTCAGCGCCATAGCACTCAAGGTTTCCACTGTTCTGATGCCTGAGCTTGGGGACATTCACACACAATGTATCCACACATGGCCATGAAAGTTCCACCTGAACATGCGCAGAAGCACAAGTGAAGCGTACTGGTGTAATGTTCATTTGCTTGAGCATCGTTTCGTAATCAAACTCATCGATTGTGAGCTTCTGATTGTTTCCAGGGGCCATCAGATGCCGGATAAGTTTCGGTGTGCCAAAAGTGAGAGCATCCATGTCATCCGTCGCGACGCCATAAACGAGGCCCTCTTTACACATGGAGCAGCATTGGGCCTCGGCCTCAGACGGAGCCTGCATCATTTCACCATGGGCTGTTGCAACACGTACCGTGGCTGGCATGTACACCGTTTTGCATGGAGCAGCACAAACCAGAAGACCGACTAAGAATGTGTTGCTATACAACTGCCTGGTATTGACATGAGCAATGAACTGAGCTGATGTTACAGGAGCAGCAAAGCAATACCAAGACCGATTTGCAAATGCGGCGACACTACGACTGCGGGGATTTCTCAGTAGTCCGCTCCTGTGGAGTCTGGAGCTCACATCAAAGCATGCCTTGATTTACTCGCTGGTGATGGCCAGAATGGAAGCAGGCGAGCTTACCTCAACAAATGGCACCCCCATGAGTTTAAGCAAGCGCTTGCAGTCATCAACGTGCTGCTTGGTTACCTTGACTGTGCGCTTGCTGAAGCGTTCAATTGCTTCTGCATCGCCCTTCTCTTGTGCTGCCTTCAGCTCCTCCTGTGCATCGTCTCGCCGCCCAAAGCTGCACAGCAATGGGGCGTTTTCCAGAGCTTGGCACCGTGAATAAGGTGTTTAACACGGTGAATCCAAGTCCTGATGCCGGGCTGATGCTTTCACACATACTATCACGGGCACACACAGCCACGTTTTGCATGTCAATACTGCAGGAACTTCTACACAGGTCCATAAATCTGAGCCTGTATTCAAATTGTTATGTGCTGCACGTACCGATAGAGCACCATGCACCCGGTCTCTATGCACAGGCGTGCACCACAGTAACGCAACATGCTTGCGTCAGCACATGTTGTCATTCCTGTCCCCATGCAATCTAGAGTAGGAAGACGGCCTGGTAATAAGTTCAAGCACGGGGCGCAGGTTGTGATGCAAGTGTTATGAAGCCAGAGCGTACCGCCTGTCCAGCTCATCACGTTTCATTTGAGGAGGCTTGCCATCGAATACATAAACTGGTTTCATGCCAGCCTGTATCATCCGGGAAGTGCGATAGAACATTCCTTGAATATGGCTGCATTGCACCTTGCCTATCATAGTTGTTCAGCACGCCTCAGACATGCTGATGCAACAAGATGGGATCTGTACCTGGTGATCTCTCCAGCCTCATTCGAAAGTAGTTGGTCTCCAACCCGTCCTATGACAATCTGCAAGCACACGATAGCATATTGTGATGATCGCCGTGCGTGGGCCAAAACCTGGCGAGCTGACTGGGCACGACCAGGAGCAGAGTCAAACCAGGAACTGATACAAGGACATGCTGGCATCAACTGCTATCTTGCGGCCAAAGTAATTCTCAAACTTTTGTGTCTTGACTGAAGTGGGCGCATGGTCCCCGATGAGCTTGGACAAGCCCTGCACAGGAATCGTGCTGGTGCAAGCGTGCTGTGTGTGTAGTTTGAACTTGGTAGAACTACGAGGCTCCCAAAGCCTAGAACAGGACACGAATTAGATACCATACGGATCTGAAAAGCCGTGAGGTGCATCTACAGTGCCCCAGGGAGGAGGGCGAGAGAGAGCGGGAGGCACACATGGATGCCCATAACGCCTGAAAGCACGCGTTAGATTTAAACTTATTGATTGAGTGCAACTGGATCTTCTTTAAACAAATTCTCCGGTGTACATGCTTCTGCTTGCTGGTTTCTAGTGTTGGCCCATGAGTGTGTCGTGCTCTCACTCACGGAACCACCGCGTCCATGTCAGGCTCACTCATTCCCGCCAAACTCTACCAGCCGCACAGCTCTTGCAGTTATGGACGCCAGCCTGCGACCCCACGCCGTCCTGGCCGCACAGGTCTCGTTTTGTTATTCGTGGCTTATGGGTGCCTGCGCCAGTGCTCAATGCAAGGACAGTGGTGCTATAATTCAGTTCACTCCTGCAACAGTCAACAAGCAGGTTGCTATACAACCTCAACTTTGACCCTAGGCACCCTTTTAGACAGCATGCAGACGGTCCTGTGCTCAAACACAGGTATGCGCAGATGGGGCCGAAAGCTGTCACTGGACAGTGAACGTGTTCGAATTTTCAATGTCAGCGTGGCATGCAAATGCTGATGACAAAAGACTGCGGCTTCATACTACACACAGACTTGTTGCAGCACACTCATGACTTTTTCTCGAACATGTTTTGGCCCTTCCAGTCGCTCTCGGTTGTCACACCCCCCACTGTCAAGCCTGCGGAAGCTCGAATCGTGCCTGCTCACTCGGGCAACGCCAGCACCTTCTCTAAAAATTCAAGGGTTGATTCCCAAGACTCATGTGCAACTCGTGGGCAGAACTGGAAGCCGGCCTCTGCATCGCCTGGCGTGTTTTTCTCAGCGCGTGTAAATGCATGCATTACCTTGGCACCATACACTCGGACCTCATACTCCACCTCCCTCTGCTCCATCTCCTCCACAAACGCATCAAACATACCGGGTGTCACAAACGGGTCTTTCCGTCCGTGAAACGCTAGCACACGGGCTGTCATTGGCTCTCCCGGAGCATCCCATCCGTCCAAAATTCCATGGAAAGATACTACTCCCAGCAGGCGTGCCCCTGTGCGGGCCAGGTCAAGGACACACTTACCCCCAAGACAGTAACCGACTGCAGCGACGCGATTTTCGTCGACCGTTTCCATGCGTTGCACTACGTGCAGGGCTGCAGTCGCCCGCTCTGCAATCAGGCCTCTGCACTCCTTCAGGGGAGCATTAGCTTGCTCTTTCTCAGTCCCTGTCACCACATCAGAGGCGCCAAACAGATCCAGTGCAAACGCAAAGTAGCCTGCCCGTGCAAGCTTTGTCAGGACACCTTGGATGAACTCGTCATGTGGGCCAATGGCTGTATGTGCCACCAACACAGCAGCCTGCATGTCCACCTCGGGTATCGTCAGGTAGGGTGAAACAGTGGTACGGTGAAACTGAAACTCAGACAGGCTTTGGTAGGCGAAGTCTAAGGCATGACGTGTCCCGGAACACAGGTGCAGTTTGCTGTGCACAGTGGCGGGCCAGATTGGGGCACAAAGCTCTGATGCCAATAGTCCCGCAAATACTGGCAACCGAAATCGAACCTTTTGATTTTGAGAGTTGTCATCCACAAACGCGGCATATCCTTTGAGAACGGTGCCATCACATTCGTATTCCACGCGTTCCTTAACCACTTGCATCCTTGACACGGCGCACTTGTGACACCCCGTTCTGGCTGCACCACCCCGCAAGATACAAAATCTACTTCGCGGCGGAGGCTTCGGGACGTTTATACTGGCCATGGAGCGTCAGCAATGATGCACTGGCTGACTTCCTGCCAGACCAGATTCCGGAACAAGAATGGTCCGGCGTGGGGACAGAAGAATAAACATTCGTCGATCTTCGTAAGAAGACGTACTGAAACGTCGTGAGTGAAACAGCTCACCACTTCATAGTTGTCTTGCGCGCTTGTTCCCGTGACGCGGTTGGTTCCAGGTTGCTGAGAAGCTCATGGGTGGGCATCATAGCTTGCCAGACATGGCGCTTGACCCACACTTGACCTCAACACTCCCTCCACGCTGGCAAACAGAGCGCCCAGCCATGGGTGTAGCCATTACGCATCCATGATATGTGTGTGTTTCACATCCTAACCTGAACATCTTGGTTTGGATGGAACTTGAATGTGCTTTTCCTGGCTTGTGGGGCTTGAAGGTTGATGTAGGGATGAAAAACCTGTAGCAGATGCACTTGGATATTAAATGGAACCCTTTGATGGATCTGCGCAACAAAATGTGCATACTGACAGGAGCAGAGGTTGTTCAACAGCTGCTTGCTGCACCTATGCACTGTAAACCTCTGCGGGGCCACATGCAGTAGGCAGCTTGTGCTGGAGAAGGGCACTGATGAGCATTCCCCAACTATTTCCTGGGCTCCACGCAACGCATGTCGCACCTATTCATCGATGGTACAGCTACACCGTGCTCAAGTTTGCAGCCTGTGAACACAACAGCGAGGTCCGCAGGTTCGGACACGAGCTAGTTACAACGAAGAGAAGTGTGGCAACAGGTGCATCATGCAACAGCGTGCACGTCTTCAATTTGATCAATACACCACCCACTCAATCAACCTTCGGATGTGACTCACAGGGATACCCTCCTGGTTCATAGCTCTTCCCTGTAAATTTCGCTGTGTGTGACATGGTACTCCTGAGCACCCAGCTATTCCCTGATACTTAGAATGCGTCATATTCACATAAGCAACATCTTTGAATCATGGCTCTGATCGTGGCAATCTTATTGGCTTCAATGTTCTAGGGTAAGAGCAACAAGAAAGAGTGGTCTAAATGCATGCATGTGTGATGTTCTTCCTTAAACCAACTCAAGCGTACAGGCGCAAAAACCATGTTCACCATGACATGTTCGCAACGCGTACAAACTTGATACATGTGTTTTGATCCTCACTACGCTGGATGGTAGACTAGACATGCACCAGGTGGCTGTGACACAACGGCTGAGTTGACTTATACCTGTCACTGAGCTGTAGCATGGTGATATCGGCCGTGTAAAGAGCCAATTCTGTCATGTGTCACTCTTCCTCATTGGTATTATAGAGATGCTAGCAAAGCTTGAACGCAATTGATTGATCGTGGTGCTGGGTCTGACCGGCTTGGCTCACGAACCAAACTTCAACAGCAAATGACACACCTTCCCCCCCTGCCTGGTTCCACACCAACGATCGCAACTTGTCAGCATGACTGCGCGAGCGGCATCGCCCCTCCGGCGCGCATGCCCAGTGCTGCACGGGCATATTCACAGGCAGCCGAGCACCTGCGCGGGCATAACTACGCTACCCCTACTCGGCTGCAACGACAGCTCCACACCCACTCCTGGACGTTACTGCCTCCTGGAGAGCACCTTGGCAGCCACAACGGCCGCAACCCCCGCTGCCAGTGCCCACCCGCTCCACCTGACCATCCTCAGTCCGTCTCTGCCAGGCCGATGGAGATCGCCTGTGCAAGTAGCAACCGATCTGACCCCTACATCTCTGCTGGCCGCCCCACCTGCGCTGCTTCCGGCATCCCCCTCTTCTCCCCTAGGCTCCACAGGCGGCTCGGCAGCGGCGAGGGAGTGCCTCGTACTGGGACGACTGGGCCCTAGTGACAGACCCGCCCCAGCATTGGAGGTCTCGAACGGATTGAAGCGGGGCGTGCACGGTTCCGGCGACGCGCCGGGTGAGCCGGCAGCGACCGACGCGGCATCACCGGTGCTTGCGACATCAGGCACCAGGGGCCGGGACGCGGTGTGATGACAGGTCTGGAACGCATTCAGACGCGGCGAGCGTGGCGTGGGTGAAGCACAGGGCCCTGTACCAACGCCGCGGATGCCCACCTTGGGTGGGCATCAAGGGTGGGCACCCAGAATTGCAGGGTGGGCACCGAGC
>JAUMHO010000012.1:1722451-1754962 GCA_032360965.1 Ulva armoricana
CAGAGGCCACGAGCGATGTGGTCACCGCTGTGAGGGGCACGTTGATGAGTTTGGTGGCGAGGTTGAAGATCGATGCTGCAGCGGCGCACGATGCGAGCTCCAGGGCCCCCAGGCGGCCCACCCACATTGTGTCCACCAGCGCTGCCATCGGCTCTGCTGCAAGCGCAGCGAGCGTCTGCATGCATGGTGAGCAGGTTGTGGGTGCTGCGCTGTGGCAGCATGGACCATCGGCCTGCTGAAGGTGCAGTTAAAAGCGTGGTGAGCACACCGGCAGCGCGATAATGGCGATCTCCCGGTCAATGCCTCGATCGTTGAGGGCGTCATCCTTTCTGATGGTAGCGCTACCGCTTGCCACCGCTGCTCGCACAGTAGGGCAGAAGTGTGGCCGTGCTGTCAGACCTCCACGGCTGCAGGAAGCATGTCGTTGTGAGCACCAGGTGCGTTTACATCCTACA
Source organism: Ulva armoricana (assembly GCA_032360965.1). Lineage (NCBI taxonomy): Eukaryota > Viridiplantae > Chlorophyta > Ulvophyceae > Ulvales > Ulvaceae > Ulva > Ulva armoricana. The sequence continues at coordinate 1,722,907 of JAUMHO010000012.1, forward strand.
GCATGCTTGCAACTGTGCTCTGATTGCTTCCTTGCTCCAACAAGGAGTGACATGGAGAAATTTGCGATGCCCCCATGGACACTCGGGGTAGACCAGATGTGAGGCATGGCACAGCGTACGCAATGTCGCATGGCAAATTGATGCTGGTAGAGTATTGCACATGGGATCGAGTGCACGCGCACCCACGGCCGGAACGCAGAACCGCCTGGTCGCCATACCGGTTGTGCCAAGCTTGGTGTCCCGGCTACTGGACTTGGCTACTTTGCTCTCGACTAGTCGCTTTTCCGGAGGCTTCCAGGCTTTCTGTTGAGATTGTCATCACGAAGGTGACACACTGCTGAGCAGGTCATCACCCTGGTCGAGAAGCCGATCTCGCGAGGAGTGATCATGTAGGCCATCCCTGATGATCATATCCGATGTGGATGCCGTGAATAAACTCTACAGCACTCATGTGCACCACCAGTAGACGTGCGCCCTTTAAAGGTGGCGAGTGCGTCAAAGTGCCAACGCAAGCCAGCAAGGTTTACGGCTCTGCCGGTGCACCGGTACGGACTGTGGGTAGTGACGACGGCAGCCAATTTCTGCAGCCTTTTCCTGTATATTCACATCTAGTTTGCGCACGCGTTCGGATGCCATGGGCATCTTCAGCGTGGGGCATCTTCAGCGAGGGCATCTTCAGCGTGGCGATGGGGCAGCAGAGTCCACAGTGCAAGTGAACTCCATCACAGCGGCACACTTTGCTGCTGCAACAGTATTATTCTGCATGAAGTGGATCATCATGAAGATACGAGCCGGCAAAGCATGGCAAGCGAGTGTGTATGCGCTCGGGGCATCATGTTTGCTCCAAGAGGCTCATGAGGCCAACACTGTCATCCAAGCACCCAGCCGCACATCAGCTAGACAATGGAATCCATTGTAGTGTGTGGGGAACCTTGCAAACGCACGACAGCACCAACATGCATGCCTGACCCCCCATCATGAGGCAAGACCCGCGATCACTAGCTCTGAGCTCTGCCCCCACATGCATGGAACTTGCTTCGGCTTGCTGAAGCTTGGTTGCAGGGTCTATCATTGAGCAACTTCTCACTGGATCTGTCTTTGAGCCAGCTGTTCATTGCATGAGCATGTCTAGATCTTGGCCACCCAGTTCATGATTAGACACACTTGCAAGTCCAGCTAGATCTAATCAGTCACATGTCACGCAGGGCAGGCGTGGCCCTGCTCCAGATCTGGCCCTGCGTCCCGATGGCGGAGATATTCTATTACGTTTGCGCTGCAAAGCGATCAAAGCCACGCCATGGCCCTGCTGCGTCTACGTGCAAACCAGAGTTTGTCTCCTGACTCCCCCTCATACGAGCATGTGGCGGCATCACCAATCGGCTGGATGTCACATCTCAGAAAGAATCACATGTATAAAGGAGACGCAGGGAGCTGACAGGAATCCGCATACCTGCACTGGTACTGCCTGCCAGCTGTAGCGTCGCCTCTAGGCATATGTGCACGTTCGTGCATCAAGGCGCTCGGGCCAGGGACGATTTCCGGGAGCGCAGCAAAACCAAACTGCAAGAAGTATGACAAGATTAGGTAGCGCTGTTTACTCTCCTCAGGCTCTGATCAGTCCGTTTGGGCCACGAGTTCGAACACTCGGTGGACCCACGTGGCACCTGGCCAAGATCTACTGTAGCAGGGCCCATGCATGCGCGCTCTCCCCCAAAATCACAAGAGGGAAACATACGACCTCACGAGAAGAAGCAAAATCACATGGACTGGAATGGGAAAGCACGGCCAATTCACGAAAACTGTAAAAGCCTGCTCCCGGCCATGAAAAGTCATCACCCGCTTTCAATCTGCAAACAACTCTGCAATCGAGCCCTCTCTCAGCTCTCGCTATCTTTCCACTTCCACACTCAGGGTCTCTACCAAAAAAACTACAAAAGCAATCACAATGCGCGCCTCCCCGCTATGCATGGCCTTCCCCCTCGAGAGACCCACCTCATGGCCAGCGCTTCACCCCCGCTCACCCCCGACGCCATGCAGGATTTATGCAACAGGAGTTATTTCCATGATGCTCGTCGGCGCCGCCGTCGGCCCCACCCCCATCGCTGCCACTGGCCGCCGTGGCCTCAACTGGCAGTGGTCTCCACCCGCCCATGCTGGACTCCTGCACACTGTACCGCGCACGTTCCCACAACCTACAGCCTCACTGGAGCTGCCACCGGAGTATACGTTGCACTGCTCCAGCGATGACGCACATCGATCGATGTCATGGATGCTAGGTCCGCAACTGCCGTCAGTCTGGTGGCGTGAGTCAGGGCCAATAGGCAGGTACTGGAGTGCTCAGTGGTGCTGATGAGCGCTCGATCGATGCGCCGCCGCAGGAGGTCTGACAGATTTGTAAGGACGTCACGCCTCTGCTACAGTACTACTGTATGCATCATATGCATATTCAACGAGGTAAGAGAACGCACGTGGCCGTTGCTGTTTACAGACTGAGCGGGCAAAACGTAACCATCATATAAACTTGCTGTTGAACACGCCAGAGGCCACAGGACCGACCATGCATGCGCAGGAGTCGATGCAGAGAGACGATGCAAATACGGTGATTCGCCCATGCAAGCAACATACCGCATACGAGCTGGCTTCATGGGAACGCTAGATATCTGTTCGTGTTGGTCTGAGCCCGACCGCACAGCTCCGCGTGACCTGGAGTGCTTGTACCACAGTGGCTGTTCAATTTCCGACAAGTTCAATGCATCAGCATTGTTGTGTCGTCATAGGACGTAGGATCACATCGCGTTGGCGTCTATGATTGTTCCATGCGAGCTTGGATGATCGTGAACGGCATTGCCAGACCGCGCCTGCAGCCAGTCTGAGAGTCGTGTAGCACTCCCAACGAGCCATGGTATTCGATTTTGAAGAGCTCAAGTCAATCACATTAAGTACGACCGCTGGAGCGGGACAGCCCGGGGTTTTCAGGCCACGAACTGGAGATGTGTTGATATGTACCCCCTCCAAGTGTGGCACCACAATGATGCAACAGGTGCAACTCCCATCAACTAGGTCTCAGTATAGTATCATTGTGCCAGATTGTCAGTGGCTCATCATGCTTGCCGCGGGTGGCATCATGTCGAATCCCCAGACCAGATGTTGCACCTGACGGTTGCAGGCACGGTCAAAGCAGTTCACCCGCCAACACGTGTGACTTCTACATGGGGTGATAGTATAGCGAGTGAAAATCGCGAGCGTCAACAGGAAACGAGTCCAGCTGACCATCTCATACTAACACAACACGCCATCGAATCAGTCAGGAGTCCTGCACTGCAGATTGTGCAGAGCCTGCGGACTGGTGGGGACATGTCCTTCGAAGAGATCAGCCTGGTCATCCCTTTCATCGAGCTGCACCACGCCTACAGCAGCACTGACCTGGACTCCCCCCAGCCAGGCTGCGTCCGGGCGTTTAAGACCCACAGAGTCAAACGGTGGTGCCCTGGTGGATTCCGGGATGACTGCAAATATATCTACGTCATCAGGAATCCCGTGGACGTATGCCCTTGTTGAGCTTGACACGCCTGTCACACCAGGCTGCCTGCACATGAGCAGCCTTGATCAGAGTTCCCTGTTTATATGGATCGTATCAACATGCAGGCGCACTGGTGCCGCTCTACATGCCAGGACCTGCACAAACAGGTCTTACCACCGCTGCAGCGCACACGTGCACCTGCAGCTCGCGGTCGAGTGCCTGGAGGCGTGCATGCGGTCGTGCACAAAACAGACGCCATGCTGCAGCTGCCGTCGCGCTGGTAGGACCATGTGATCATGCGGGCACTTCAGCTGCTACCACATGCAGGTGGCCACGTCACTGTTTCACTTTCTGGAGGGATGGATCTTCCCTCGGGGCGCGGTCACGGTGCGGCCCAGGTGCTGCGCCGTTACTGCACAAGGAAGCGCATGGTCAAATTCTCTGTGCCGGCCATTGTGCCAGTCAAGCTCATCCGCTGGCAGTCGCCGTGCAGGCTGAGGAGTTTGTGAACAACGTGTTCCTGGCCGCCGGAGAGCCACAAGTCGAGGCCGAGAGGCCATCGACGTGGCACCACCTCCTCTCCTGGTATCCTGTTCACTCTGCCCCCAACGTGCTCTTCCTGTTCTACGAGGATATCATCCAGGTGTGCGGGCACACAGCAAACTCGCAGATCAGCTGCGCTGACCCTCTTGTCGTCACGTCTGCAGCTGCTCAGCACATCTGATCCATACACAGGCTGAAGAGGACAGGCTGCATCCTTGTGAATGCCAGTCAAACGGGTCATCCTGTCTCAGTTTCATGTTCCTCGGATGCTGCCAGTCGTGTTATGGAGCAACATGGTTGATTCCCATGTCGCCAGCAGTTGACACAGATGACCGAGGCGCCAGGCATGCACACCCCCGCAGCCACACAGGCCATGCACCGCAAAACGCCAGACACTATACAGTTGTGGCTCTTGCAGCACAAGAGCGAGTGTGTCAGGCTGGTGGCAGACTTCCTCGACATCCCGCTGGACGAGGCTCTGGAGGAGGTGGTGGTGCAGCAGACCTCCAAGGACAGCATGGCCGCCAGCCTCTCAAAGTACGACGACCACCCGCTGAAGCAGAACACCAACGCTGCTGCGGGCCTGCCCGAAGATGCTGGATTGGGAGAGGTGGGCTGCCAGTGCTGCATGACCGGGTGGCACCAGATGGCTGCATGCATGCATGCCGTGCCGTCTGCCTGCCTGGTTGGGAGTCTGTTCTCCCTGCTGTGTTGCCAACGCCAGCATCTTGTTGCTCTGGGGGGGGCATGTGAGTCCTGCAGGCAGCTCCGGTCCATGTCTCCAATTGCTGCCGAGGTGGGATGCGTGTCGTGGTGCAGCGTGAGGTGCACATTTGAGGTGCACGTTTGAGGTGCACGTCGGGCTGTGAGACAGGCCTGGTGCACACGCACCGCACTGCCTTGCACAGCCATTGCCGCGCCAGCTGGCACGGATGGAGGGGGTGTGTGCAGGGGAAGGTGCGCAGCGCTCCCAAGGCACAGCTGTCGGAGGCCACGGTAGCGGCCATCAGGCAGCGGTGGGTGGACCTCCTGGAGCCGGTCACGGGCTGCGCCTCTTACGACGCCTTCCGCTCCCACACCAACGCTCAACTCGGCCGGCCGTTCTGACCGCGGCGGGCCCAGGCGCGTGGCTTAGTCGAACTCTGTGCACAAGCGCCCCACCACAAACCACTCCGTTCGCCGCAGCAAGGCCTGCGCTGGCGCATTCTCTACCATGGCTGATGCTCGCATTGGCATCGCCGCCTGCGCCAGCGATGTCTGTGATTGCAGTGCTGCCACTGCCCCTGCCCTGTCAAGACGGAGTCGCTGCCTACCGCTCAGGCCCCAGGGTCCAGTGAGATGAGTGCTGACGTCTCGCCTCATTGTGAAGTCTGTGCTTGCTCTGAGGCATCTCCGCTTGATGAGCTACCGCTTGCTCCAAGTACACTGCCATCTCCCATGCACAGGTCTGGACCAAGGCCTGTGCTGGGGCGGCCCTCAACACCGGTAGCCTGAGCTCTGCTGCTGAGACCATTGCGGCCACCAGTGCTGATGTCATCACAACCGAGAGTTGCGAGACAATGGGCAAGGCTGACGGCGATGCAGCCGGCTCCACACAGCTCGCTGAGGGTTGCGCAGCCGATTTTCTTCCCAGCGTCAAGTCTGAGGTGCCTTAGGCACGTGGTGCCTGTGTTCCTGTGCAAGGTGCAGCGGGGCACGGGGGTTGTGGCCTGGACCGATGGTATTTCTCTAGGTGATTGAGTCGGACTGAGCAGGGTCCATTTCATCACCATGATCTACCCACACACGTGTGCTCACACAGGGCTAGAAGAGCCATTCACCGGAACTGTTTCCAATGCCACACCACGATCCTGTCTCTACATGCTAGCCAGCGTATCACCGCTGTTCGCACACCTGCATTCATCGCCGATCTGCCTCCTCACACCTCAAGCCGGATTGCCCGTAAATTACATGCCCAGTGGCTTCACCACAGTCAGGGCCGTGGTAGTGCTTTCCACAGAATTGAAATCTGGGTCGAGCCCTGCAACCTGCATGCGCATGAATGTTCTAGAGCCCTGGTGACAGTCGGAGTGATTGTTCGTTGTGTCGGCTGTGTTCAGTGCATTGTGGGAACTCAAGCAGCACGGTTCGAGCGTGTGCAGTGCAGGTCTCGGGCGACAGGTTCTGGGTGAGGCAAATCCTGTGTTGCCCGTGCCTGTTTTTCTTGTGCTCTTCCTTGGCAATGCCGGGCTGTTGATACAATCTGCGCGCAACACATCCCGGTAGGCAGGGCCTGAAAGTCTTAGTCGCGACAGAGAACGTAGTGTTTGTTTACACACTGTACACAACTGCACCCTCTACAGTCCTCAGAGCCATACGAAGGCAATCTTGCGAACAGCATAGCGTGCATGCCCTGTACCTACATGAGTAACCCCTTCCATGTCGTGGGAGAGGTGATTCCTCTCTAGGACACACGAATCGGTAATTTCCACAATCCTGCCAGATTTAATATGTACAGTTGTGGTCTCTCGCCCATGCCTCCTGCTCTTACGCTGGAGTACCTACCCGCCTGGAGTACCTCGAACGCAACTCGACCTCAGTGCTTCAGGACTGCCTGCCTCCTCAATACCACCACAGCATTGCGTGCAACGTTCACTTGCTGAGGGTTGGCCCCAAGCGCTTTGCTGCCATTCACAACATGTGTCTCGAATCACTGTGAAAAATACAGACTGGGGGTATTACCGTGGTGCCCATGCTGCGTCTTCACCATGGGCTAAAGCACACCAGTGGCTTTCCAGGCGAACTGCTAAAACTGGCTGCAAGGTTGATCGCCTGCACACCACTGTTGCTCACAACGATGGCATGGCAATGTTAAGACTCATAAAAAACACTGACCATGTTTGTACAACTAGTCTCATCGGCTTCCAAACTATTTTTGTTACAAACATGCCCACATCCATGACTTGGAACAATAAAACAGTGTTCAAGCACGCCATGAAGTGAGGGTGCCCGGTATGAAAATTGCCAGGCAGGGCTTATGCATCGGCGGACACAAAACAAACCAGTGTTCGTACCCCCACCCTCAGAGTCGCGTTTCCTTCTTGCAAAACCCGTACCTGATGCTACCCGTATCTGCACTGCTGCGGCATGCCCTGTAGTAGATTCTGCACTGCACCTGGCAGATTCTTTACTCCACGTTGCAGATGATCAATTGCACCTTTCAGATTCTCCACAACTGCAGGCAAGCCCTGTAGACTCTCCACCTGCCCCGAAAGGTGTTGCAGAAGCACCAGTAAACCACCGGGTAACATTCGTGCCTGCATGCCACTGACGATGATTGCTAGGTACGTGTCAAGTCATGTACAGCCACATGTTGACCACATGCTGACTGCTGTTCGATGCCATTTGAAGCCTGGCTGAGGTCGCAAGGGACACCAGTTTCACCAGGCAGCTGTCACGATGATTTGTGTGAGAGTGCTTGACCAGGGGCTATGCCGATGATCGAGTTATTTAATCGGGAGAAAGCCACCATTCATCTTGGCACATCCATGACTACACACCAACCAGACCTGAGTGCTGGCTGCGGTTGCCGCGGCTTTCAGACGGTGCTCCTCCCCGGACAGGGCTAAACGTATGCTTGCTGAACGAGATCGACGTGCCATGCTGGTGATCAATCACAGATCCGATCATTTGGCGACACCAGCATCCTCTTCGTGCTCCATGCCGGGACACCGAAAGGTGGGCATGCAGAAGCGGCGCAAGGCCCAGCACCACACCTGCGCTTGAGCGATGAGAGGGCACGCCTTTCCCTCGGCACCAACATGCGGGCCAGGTGCTCCCGCTCCCAGGTGCACCCGCTCCCAGGTGCTCCCGCTCCCAGGTGCTCCCGCTCCCAGGTGCTCCACCCGGTGCGCCAGCTCCCACGCTAGGCGACCAGATCAAGCCGACCCAGCCCACTGAGTCGCTGACCAGCGCGGGTAGCTCGCTACTGCTCCCCCGCTGCAGCACGAGCCGGCAGCATGGCGGCCACCGTCACCGCCGGAGGCAGGCGAGGCTGTCCGCAGCCAGAGAGCGAGCAGGCCCACAGCACGCCACGCCCCGGCCTGCAGCAGTCAATCGCCGCGGCACACCCGGACCGTGGACGCGAGCACGCCGGCCAGCATGGCGCAAAACACGACGTCTCCGGCCGTCAGTATGGCATCACCTCCATCTCCCCCACCCACGGTCACCTCCTCGTGCATGCTGGCCATGCTGGCCATGCTGTGTGCTGTGGCAGCTTCACCAGAGCCATCGCAACCTGCTTCTGCCGCCTGCGGTGCAGGTGGTGATGGCGGTGCAGGTGGTGATGGCGGCTGGGTACCGGCGCAGGGGCTGCGCCGGCGGCGCTTGCGTTTGCGGCGCTTGCGTTTGCAGCTCGTGTCGGCATGCTCTGCCATCAGCAGCAGCGGGTCGTCACCTTTGCGCCTGCAGCGGTGGCCAACCGATCACGCGCGCCTCTGGCGTTCCCGACGGCCGCTCTGCGGTGCATGCGCTCCATGCACGCGGCGTCACATGCATGTCGCGGCACCGAGGCTGTGCGGCGGCCCGAGGCACATCGGGCCGACAGAGGGCTTGTGCTGAGTACACATGCATGTTGCAGAGTGTTCTGGCAACGGTGCAGAGACTCGTCTTCGTTGTTTCAAGATAACGCAGGTCCGCGGCGGCACGTTGACACGGCAGCTGCAGATGATGCGTGCAGCAGGCCGTAGGTCTGCTCGGCTAGAATCTGCTCCATGAATAGACGATCTTCATACTGCTATTCACGCATGGCTTTCTCGAATGTGGTGTCGGCGGTTTCGCCATGTTTATACTCAGTCTACACATGAGGCGCAGTGGCATCGCCGTCCCCACGCCAGCTGAATGTCACGAAATAGCACCAAACACCTGCAACCCGTGGTCCACCCAAATCTACCCAAATCAGCAACAGCCAAAACACGCTCGAGCACTACACGGGGCTTGAATCCGCTCGTCTGAAAGAATGTGACGCATGCTACACAGCTGACCCCATAGTCACGGTCACACAATCCAACTCATCCAGGCCACGAGTGACAGAGGTGGTGGGGGACAGAGATGGAGGCGCACTGTTCGCCGCCGCGGCCCTCGCCCCCCCCCGCACGTCCCGGCCGGCCACATCCTGTCGGCCGCACGCGCCACTGCAACGCTGCGAGGGTGCCTTGGAACCCTGGGTGCTTCCAGCCGCAGGTGTCGATGCACCACGCCGCCCAGGCCACAGACTCAGCCAGCCGATCCAGCAGCACCTGCACGCATGGGCGCTCCTCGCCTGTGCCCGGCGCGCCTCACGGCCTGTCAAGGCACCGGCCACCAGAACCAAGCCCTGTGCCAGGCGCGTGTCGCCGCTGCGGCATGATGACAAACGCAGACTTCCCATACTGCAGGTCCTTGCCCCTGTGCTGCGCGTTTGCCGGCGGCTGTATCACCTAAACACTCAACCACCCTGATTCGGGGGGTGTGCTGCAGAAGTCGCATGCGTATCCTCCACCACGCCACGCGCCCCGCTGCTGTACCTGCTGACAAACATGTGCTGTCGGAGAAACATGTGAGCACAGCCCGCTCCCTCCTGACCATCCCTGTTTCTGCATCAGCGATAGCGCAGCAATGCAGCATCGATCAGGCGCATACGTTTCCAGAATCATTGAACTTGCCGAGGGCCGCCGCATGCACCGTCAGGCTGTGTAGCGGGGTGCAGACCTTGGGTTCTACGGCGCAACGGACCCTGACGCGCCGCTCCACCAGGCCTGCGAGCTCCGACGCATCCCACGGCGCGTCGCCAGCGCTCGCCGCAGCCGCTCCAAACTCCACGAGCTGCTGCCAGAGAGGCGGCGCGTCAGCGCGCATGCGCCGCAGCAGCGCCGGGGCGCCGCAGCCCAACACAAACGCGACCAACAGCTGCCGGCGGGTCGGCCACGGCACCGCGCCAAAGACGAGCCAGTCTTGCACCGGCACGTGCCGCTGCGGGAGCGTTCGGATGCACAGGTCGGTGCTCTGCAGCAGTAGCCGGCGCTGCTGTCATCGTGGATCAAGAGATGCTTGGCCTAATGCTCAGCGCCACCTAGCACACTGGCAGGGGATGCCGATGCTCTCCACTGCTTGCTACACGCCTGCCCTTGCTGCCAGGGGAACGCTGGCGCAAAGTAATGACAGATTACATGTACTTCTGTGGACCCAGTCATGTGGTTGCGGGCGCCTGGGCTTGCGCAGCGGTGGCTCGCGATCGGTGTACTTGTGGACACGGGCAGTCATGGCGATGATGATGTGCCAAGGAGTAATCTGGCGGTGGGAGGCTCTAGTCACACGCACTGCATGTTGTGAGAGCTGTGCAGCATCTAGGCCCGCCAGGGCAGGCAGCTGGAGCCAGTGCATGCATACATGGCAGCGGTGAGCGTGCGCTGCACACTTGCTGCCGGGTGTGCGTGCGCTGCGCGCTGTGGCCTCTCATGCGCGCCAACGGCTGGGCAGGTTGAATGTGGACATGCTGCTAAAGCGCTTGATGAAAGGGTTGCATGCTGCTGGGGTGCAGGAAGGCGGGACACGCGACTGCGAGGCGTCTGAGGTTGTCAGCCACCTTGGCCTAACACAGTGACTCGACATGTAGAGCAGAAAGAGAGAACGTGTCGGGACCACCTCAAGCGGACATCTGCAAGGGCGGAGAGATACAAGAAAGGGGAGCAGCTGCAGATGCCACAACACCCTGCAATGGGATCTGCAGGGCCCGGTGGAGCAACAGCCTCGCGTCGAGCGCCCACTACTCGGACGGTGCAGAAGCACGCACTGCAGTCAAACTCAATGGGCGCCCTGGATGCACGCCGCTGGACAGCCCCGGCGCTTGCCCCCGCAACCAGTGCCCCCACGCCACAGTGACGCCGGGGCGCTCCTGCCGAGCGCAAGCACAGGATCCAGCAGGAACGGAACTCGGCATTCTCCACAGGAGGTGAGCAAGACGGACAGGGGGGTGTGGTGCATGCATGAGCGGGCCCGGGAGAGCAGGGAGCGCACAGAGGGCAAGCACTGGCGGATGGCGGCGGCCTGTGCGTCGGGGGGCAGGTGGCCGAGGCACCAGGCGAGGCACGTGGAGCGGTTGCCGTGGGTGAGCAGGTGCTCGAGTAGCGCCGCAGCCCGGCTGTAGCGGCCGCTGCTGCCGGGGTGAACAAGCGCGACCAGTTCCTGCGCAGCTGCGGCCCGGTGACTGCCGGCCCGGGTGCCTGTGGACGATGCTGGCGTTGTGCTGACCATGGTGCTTGTCAAATCCCAGGGGTGCATGCCTTTGGGGGGGGGGGATGAGCGGCCGCAGCCTGGGCGGCCTGAAGGACAGCGTCAAGTGCATGCAGGTTGATGCGTGTCTGGCGCTACAGAGCAGCCTGCAGAACACTGTTGTACATCATGTGCAAGTCCTGGCTGCTGTGTCTCAGTGTGGCGCGAGTCAACCTCGACATCCTCCATGATACCTGCATGCCGCATGTCTCCAAATCTGTGGCACTGTCTGGATGCAGCTGTGGGCTGCTTTTGAGCAATCCAACAGCCAGAGCGTACTCTAGCGAGAAGCGCTCTAAACGAATCAATATGCATGCGGCAGTGACCTGAGTGTGACGAGTTCTCTCAAATGCTGCGATCCGACGGACTCGTGCTGGTGACAGAAGACTGCGGCAAGGGTACCCGGCATGGCAAACGGTGACGCCGTGGAGCATGAATCGGAGATGAGCATGCTGCTTTGATCTGGCCATGAGCTATTTGGCACCACGCAGGAGTGCTTGTGAAGGTATGAGATGTTGTCTGTTGACCTCGTGACACCCTGCCCGTCACAGCTCGTGCTGCATGCAGGTTACCCTCCGAATGGGCTTGCTTTTGGACCGCACCGCTGCGAAGAACTCAGGGCTGGTGTAAACCCACTGTGGGTCATCGCAGGCCTCCTGGAACTCGGAGCTCTTGAAGAACTGTGGCCAATGGAGCAGCAGGGACTGGACTGTCCCAGGTACATCCAGCTCCATAAATTGGGCCGACTTGTTTGCAACGACGTTCGGGGGCAACGCTCGCTCAGTCCACCTGAGGAATCGCCATACTTCGGTGCGGTGCTTCAGTGCATAGTTTGCCAGAGGACGAGCTCCTTTCTCAAAGTGGCGCAAGCCATGGACGCTGAAATGCTGGAACCAGGCGATGACTCTGGCCTCATCTTTGCAAAATCTTCGGCAAACCTGAAACGAGGTTAACTGTTGCATTGGTGCCTAGGTACCCTGGTCAGATGACTCGCAACAGCGGACTCAGCATTCTACTTCACTGCGTGGTATGTCCAGCAGTTTGGTGAGAACGCAAGCAATGACGCATACAGCCTTGAAATGTTAACATCTATGCACAGTGACACATGCTGCGGTTAGCATGTTTTACCTGCGCGTCTGTTGAGAAAGTTGCTGCTACTCTGTCTGGGCAGGCATCTACCATGTTTGCCGCGAGCTCCTCGCAGAAGCCGGCGGACGCCATCATAGTGTCCACATCTTCAACGAGCCTTCTATGTAAATGGTGACCATCTCCTACATGTGCTGCTGCGGTGTGCAGAGACATTAAATATTCTGGACTGTGTTCATCAACGAAACGCTGAACGGCGCCCAGCGCATGAGCCGAAGTAGAACGAGCCATTGTGATATCGTTAACACGCATAATCACCCAGGAATCGCTTTCTTACAGGTGCTGATGCGTTTACATTCCGCATTTTGGAGAGGCCAGCGTCGACTGTGGTACAGTGCTACAGATCTCTCCGCTACGTTGACACAAAATGGTCGATCCTCACTGCTTCCTCCATCTCGAGGAGCAGTCCGCAGCTCAGGAGCAAGTTTTTGCTGTTATCCGCCATCAATTTTCAGGTCATCGCTTGTGGTTCGCTTTCGTGTCCTTTCGTGGCGACAGGAGCTACCAACACATCAAGGAGGTTGCTGGTAGACACTGCCGTGCCGTGTTTCCTTGATGCGCTGTGGGTAGGTTGCCGAGGTTCGTGATCGCCGCCACGCCCACATACTCCCACACAACATACACGTGTTTATTTCCACGTTCACTATGTTGGGGAGCAGCTTTGTGAATTCCTTTATGTGGCATGTTGGTTCCCTGCCACGGCTTCACGCTACAACCAAATGCAAACTGTACAGCATTGCAGGCCCTTCTGAGTCGAGAGAGCCAGGTGGACGTGTGTATCGGCAGTGGACTCCCTGTCATTGGGCTGCTGGACCGTCTTGTGAGGGGCTGCGCACATAACATCTTCTTTGCCTTGTTGTTTACGATGACCACCAGTAAGCAATCCGTTCGGCGACCCTCTGCCATGCACTGCTGTATTGCAGTTGGAGCTGCTCCCCACAGGTGGTTCAAGATGCAGATTGCCAGTGACACTCAATCAAACCCAGATCTACCAACGCACGATTGACCGACTCAATGACAGATTTTCTCTAGACACGGATCAGTTCATTTGCCGTTCTCGATGAGCGCATCAACCACTTCTACCTTGTGCCTGGTCTTTTTCAACCTTTTTTAGCACAGGCCACACATCACAATCTCTGGCAGAAAGCTCCCGTGTTTTTTGGTATTTGCTGCCTAGGTTGTTGCTGAAGCAGGCAGCATAGCAGACTCTTCACGCCCGCCATGATGTGCAGCCATGATGTCGTGAATTCATCGAGCACACTTTCACTAGGCAGCTTGCCGCAGTGTTACTGAGCGTTCAGAAACGCTCGCAAACATCTCCTCGTGGAGCTTGATGCACGTGTCTGCCGGTGTTTCAGGATCCATCGCACGCCCCCAGCGGTTGGGCCTAAAGACCAGCACCCGCATCTGGACATCCGCAGCCTGGCCTACTGGAAGAGCCTCCAAGGTAAGGACTGTGTCCACGTTGTGCTCTAGCAATGCCATCCACTTCGAATGCTCTGGGATGTCTTCATGTGCGACCATCAGCAATGCACATGTGGGCCTGGGGCACATAGCCTGCATGGCCGTGTCCCAAACCTTTCTTGCAGCATGGAAGGTTCCGGCAAGCACGGCGTCACAACTAGATACACAGGCGCATGGGGAAAGACATCAGCACACATGGCAGAGAGTGCCAACTTTCTGCAGCCGGGATCACACCATTTCCGTCAGCGCTTGAGTAAATTGTACAGTCCGCTTGCAAGATTCGCCCAGAGCACTGGAAATATAAGATAGGGAGTCAATGACCACCACATGGCTGGTACTGGCTGCTGGCTCGAGATCTTGCAGGAATGCTTTCAAATTCTGTAGTGTGCGGTCAGGGTCCCAAACGTCAAGATGCTCCAGAATATCGATGCAATTCAGGCTCCCGGCGCACCGATCAAGGTTGACTCCCTGCATGGCATGTTCCAGAAATCATCTCCACACACCTCGTCTGGGTCGGTGACATAGCAACGCCAGCTTCGTGCCGCACCAACTTTTTCAAAATTCCTTTGTAGTGCGAACTTGGGAATTCTGAACTGACTAAGGTCACCTGAATGGACTGTTATCGTCCGTTACCATCGAACAGTCAGCAGCTTACGCTGGGCGCTCACGTCGAAATGCGGCGTACCGTCACACCTGACTGCAATGCAAGTTTTAGCATTAGGCAGAGGACTCCACATCTGTCCGCGTCTGAGCTGTCCTTGAGCAGGGTGATCCCGTACAATGCCTGTCGCAGGCATATATGTTCTCTGCTTACGCTGGTCATAGTATTCCATATAGATGTGGCTTGACGGAGGTATTCTACCTCAAGTACAAAGCTGACTGTGTGAATGTGCCAACACCTTCATCTGAATTCAATACGGACGTCGCACTCTTGCAACACGGCTTAGCATGTCGTGACACCCGCCGTTCATACCTAAATCACTTCAGACGACTAGAATGGACTACGTTTGTGCCTTGCTACACAATCGTGCGGGCTTGCGGTCGGAAGGCAGGCTTCGTCAAGTGGAGGTTTGTCGTGCTGCACCTATCGCCACTCAATTTAATTACACGGCCTGCTTGACAAAAACGATCACTGCATCAAAGATAACCAGATTGCCAGCACTTAGCAGCTGCAGTGGATGCTTGTTCTCGAGGTGCAGTATTCGGGACGATCAACATGGATGAAGCACTGCTGAGTCGCATTCGTAGTCACTTGGCGAGTGTGAAGGTGCCGTCAAACTATGATCAAGTGTATAAAGACGAGTGTATGTACTCATTTGCTACTCCTGAGTCGGAACACGGCCTATTTGTGAACATGGCCAATTGGCACGGTGTCGGAGCTCGCTTCTTAGACATCGACCACGCCAAGACTGGCAATGTGTTGTACTACAACGAGCAGCACCGGCGCATTCCCTTGACCGAGGAAGAGCAGACAGCTCGAGAAGCAGCACCCACCAAAATGGCCATTGGCGGGGATCACGGCTTCCAGGTTGGGCAGAGGGGTTACAACATTGCCAAGGAGCAATGCCTTGTTCTCATGCCAGAGAAAACTACGATTCCGCTACCGTGTCCAGAGCTACCTGAGCTGATTTTGAATGCAATCACAGCAATCCAGGTGTGCTTTAGCAACGTTTGCCTACATCCTGCAGGCGAACAGCCCGGCTCACTGCGCATGCATGTTTGTGTGATGCAGGGCCACGAAGGAGCCCACAGGCAGCAACAGGCGGCCACCTGGGAGGAGCAGCGCACTGAGAGCAAGTACGCTCGAACACTAGAGCAATTGCCACCGGATCGCAAGATCTCACCACAGCCAAGTGACTGGGTATGCGATTTCACCGGAGTAACAGATAACCTGTGGCTCAACCTTTCGACAGGCAAGATAGGCTCTGGCAGGAAGCATTTTGATGGCTCTGGAGGCAATGGTATGTTTCGGTCGAACATGGCGGACCTGCAGTACCTTTCGCGCCCGCCTGCTTCATGAGTGTCTGCAGCTCAAGGTGGTGCACCTGTCACATACCGCCCTTCCGTCAGGTTGCGAGAGCTGGACAGCCAGCCTGCTGCGCCATCGTGGACAGAGTTTCTGCTCCTGTCACACGTACCCCAGCACCAATTGAACAGAGTTCAGTCCAGCGCCTTGAGAACGACCCAGCTGCCACCTCCTGGGCAAAGTGGCCATCATGGCGTGTACATGTGATTGTCACACAGTTGCAGCGCACCTTGAGTGTCACTGAGTGCCGTTTGGTCCAGCAATGATGCCAGAATGTCACAGCTGTGCCTGTACGCCACTATGTAGTTCAACACGGGCGCACGTGTTGGTGCCGGCCACATGGTGTCCTAAGCATTCACTGCGCTTCAGTGGACCATGCTGCTGCTTTCTCAGGTTCATGTGAATGCAAGGACAGTGCCGGTCGGCCTGGTGATTGTGGGACAGGTGGGCCCAGCACCTCGGAGCACAGTGCATACACAGACCGGTCTGCAGCCTATGCTCTGGCCACACCGCAGGCCGGCCATGCATCCGAGAGCTCACACCACCATCAGCGGCACGTGGACACCCGTGGGCAGCTGAGATGATCGGATCACAGCCTGCTCGCCTGCAGGGGCCGCACTGAAGCACTTTGAGGAGGCCGGCAACAAGTATCCGCTGGCGGTCAAGCTGGGCACCATCACTCCCCACGGGGCTGACGTGTACAGCTATGCACCGGATGAGGATGACATGGTGACAGACCCGCTGCTGAAGGAGCACCTTGCTCATTGGGGCATCAACATGCTGCAGATGGACAAGACAGCCAAAACCATGGCGGAGATGGAGGTGCATTCACAGCCACTGCTCCCGTCGTGCCACGTTGCTTTCCTCCTGTTTGTAAGCACACCAGTCGGGCCCCTGGCATGAGCCCACACAGCAGTGCGCCAAGGAGATGGTGTCGCACACACATGTGTCGCTGCGGCACCCTGCAAGGGTCGGCCTGTTCCCTGTTGCGGGTGTGGTGTCAAGCCGTCCCATGCACTGCACAAAACATCGCAGAGGGCAGAAACGCTCGTGCTCGTCTCATAACGCCGCTGTGCCACCCGCTGCACGTCTGCATTCCAGCCAGACTGCATGCAGCAGGCAGCCCGTGTAGACCTGGCCACACCTGCATGACTGACTCAACCAAAGCCGAGTCAGCCGTAGCATCTGCACTTGACAGCGCACCGCAGTTCATGCAGCGGATCCACCGCGGCGGATTGAAGACAGCGCGCACCAGGGCCTCCGGCCTCTGCATGCAGGCACTCACCGACCCTCGCTGGTGCAGATTGACATGAACGTCAAGTTTGAGTACAATGCCATCACGGAGGGCGGACAGCAGCTCGCGCCGGCCTCGGGGCCGGGCCTCGTCGGGCTCCTCAACGGGGGGAACTTTTGCTACATGAGCAGCGTCCTGCAGGCTCTCTGGGGAATGCCCGCCATGGCCCACACCTACGCCTCTGCCGCCGAGCAGATCATGCAGGCCGCCCCTGCAGACATCGCCAGCGACTTCACGGCCCAGTTTGCGAAAGTGGGCCAGGCGATCACATCCGGTGCGGCCCATCAGCGCCGCTGCCGCTTTACAGAATCCGTCGCGTCTGTGCCTCCCGCGGTCCCTGCCCCGTCGCACAGGTCTCGCAGCTACACCCGGGGCTGTGGGTGCGCGGCATGGCAGGTGCATGCGGAGCAGAGTGAACCGGGCCAGTGAGGCGGCGGCTGTGCTGTGAGTCGGCAAAGCGGGATGCTGCGACTGAGAGGGGTGCAGGCGGGCTGTTGGTGCGCAATGCGATGGTGCCCTGGTTGCGGCTCTGCCCAACAGGTTCGGGTGGGCAAGCACTCCATGTGTGAGGGCCACCAGGAAACAGCACATGCTTGGAGTGCGCGTGTGCGGGGTGGCCTGCGCGCTGTCTGCTGGTACAAAGGCAGCGTGGTGTGCTATGGTGCGGTGCGCAACGCCTGCTGTGGCTGCAGGGCAGACAGACAAGGTCCCGTTCGTGCCACCGGGGGCATCAGAGCAGGCAGCGCTGGAGGCGCGCGTCGATGCAAACGCGGTGTCGCCGCACCGCTTCAAGGCGCTCGTCGGCCAGGGGCACAGCGAGTTTGGCACGCCGCACCAGCAGGACGCGTGCGAGTTCTTCATCTACCTCATGCAGCTGCTGGAGCGGGCGGAGCGGAGTGCGCGCGCACGGCTGCCAGCAGCCGCGGACGGCGCCGTGCCGCTGACGTCGATGTTCAAGTTCAATGTGCAGCAGCGCACGCAGTGCGCATCGACGGGCGCGGTCAGCTACAAGCACCTCGAGCAGAACGTGCTGCATGTGGACATCCCGCTTGAAGCTGCCAGTAACGGGCAGGTGTGCCCGCGGCCGTCCGGGACCGTGCTGTGTGCTGCGTGCGACCGAGGCGGGTGTGGTGTCTGCTGCGTTGAGGCCGCAAGTGCACACCGTGAGCCCGTCTGGCACTCTGTTCCGGTGCTGCTTGCACGAGTGCACGTGGACAGGCGGGGGCTGCGTGTCGGGCGGTGCTGTGACCACGTGCGCACACGCATGGACACCCCCGCACCGTTCCCGGGGCAGTCCCCGTGCTCCTCCCCAGGCACAGCTCGCACGTGGTGGCGGGCTCTGCCGAAACGCTGTGGCCGAGCGCGTGCCGCTGAGGCCTGGCCCAGTCCAAGCACCGCACCGCCTGGCAATGCAGAGCTGGGGTGTGAGGTGTCGGTGGCCGCGGCAGGAAGGTCGGTGCACCGTCAGACGTTAGCACCTGCGTGCGGTTTGCAGGAGGTGGCCGAGTTCAAAGCACGCGAGAGCAAGCGGCAAGAGATGAAGGAGCAGGATGCGTCCGCGTACATCAGTGCGGTGAGCCCCTGCCCCCCCTCTGCTGCATCGTGAGGCAAGTCTGACAGGACGCGCCGCTGTGCCCTGGCAGAACACGCAGCACATTCCGGTTGTGATGTGGGAGTTGAGCCTCGCCTGCACCAGACCACCGCATCCCACGCGTTCTGTAGTCGCCTGGCCTGCCCAGATCCATGCGCATTGTTGTCGCAAACCTGCCCGCCAGGGACGTGCACGCCGCGAACGGGGCGAGTCGGGAAGCCGCAGGCGTGCACATGCTGCAGGGCGGTGGCGGGGCGGTGGTACAGGCTGAGCCGGACGAACCGGTGGTGCCGGTGGTGCCGTTTGAAGCATGCCTTGCCAAGTTTGCGGGGTCAGCAACGCTGCCCGACTACTTCTCACCTGCGCTCGGCGGCAAGGGCCGCGCGGATGTCACGCTGCGCCTGGCATCGTTCCCTCCGTACCTCATGGTCCATCTGCAGAAGTGCGCTCCCCCGCTGCTCATGCCGGCGTGCACAGCATGGCCAGCCGCGCCGGGTGCAATGCCGCGTCCTGACAGGGCAGCCCGACCGAACAGGGGGGCGGATCGCTTGAGCTGCCTTTGCCAGCATTCTGGACTGCGGCCTGCTCGTGTGGCACGGGCGCTTCTGTTTTGTCACCGAGGCGCGGAGACAATCGCGACAAACATCGGCGTTTGAATGTTGAATCCGATGCATTCGCACACCGCGCCTGACCCACCCGGTTCAAGTGTCCTGGTGGGTGTAATTTGAAGCCCGGGGACCTGCCGACGTGGAACGAGGGGCTCCCGATGATCAGCCGTGGCTGCAGGTACTATGTGGATGACCAATGGAGAGCACGGAAGATGGACGTGCTGACAGCGATGCAGCACAGCGTCAGCCTTGAGTGGCTTAGGGGCAAGGGGCCGCAGCCGGACGAGCGGTTGCAGCCACAAGAGCCGGCAGCCCCCGCTGCGGAGCCGGCGGCGCCGGTGCCGGACGCGGAGATTGTGGCGGTGCTGACGGGCACCGGGTTCAGCGAGAACGCGTGCAAGCGCGCGTCGGTGGCGGTGGGGAACAGCGATGCCGAGGCGGCGATGAACTGGCTGCTAGGGCACATGGACGACGCGGACCTGAACGATCCGCTGCCGACGGGCGGGGGCGGCGCGGGCGGGGGCGGGGCGGACGCGGAGCCGGAGGCGGTGGGGATGCTCGGCGCGATGGGCTTCACGGAGAGGCAAGCCCAGGCGGCGCTGAAGAGCTGCAATGGGAGCGTGGAGCGTGCGGCTGACTGGTTGTTCTCGCGTGCGGATGGGCTGGATGCAGCTGTGGCTGCGGTGGAGCAGGAAGGGCAAGGGAATGCCCCGGCGCCGGTGGGGCCAAAGGTGCGCGCCGCAAGGGCTGTGCGTGGCATGCTGCCGCGTGTCTGATGCACGGGCGACGGCACACCGCGACGGCCGTGTCGCCTCGCGGGGACATGTTTCTTGGTGTGCGCGGGGTGTGGAGCTGGTAGTGATGATTCAGGTGTGGTGTATGCGGTGCGCATGTCACCCACCACCACAGCACAGCGGTACCACATCCACCCTGCATCGCTGTGCAGGTTTGCAGTGGTGACAGGCGGCTTGCAGGGTGGTGTCGCTCTGTGATGCGATGCGATGGGGTTGGTGACTGAGCGAGCGTCCTGCAGTCCAGCAGTTTTGTGACTGCATGCGCTGATTGGGGTTTCGTGGTGCAGGAGATGTTGGACGGGCCCGGGAAGTACGAGCTAGTTGGTATTATCAGCCACATCGGGAGCAATACCGCTTGTGGACACTACGTAGCGCACGTGAAGAAGGCCGGTCAGTGGTACATATACAACGACGAGAAGGTCGCGCTCTCGGAGAAGCTTCCAATCGAGCATGGCTACATGTACTTGTATCGGCGAACAGATCAGCCATGGGCGTAGGCACATGCATCTTGCGTCGGAGTGACGAGGATGCCTGGTTGTGTCCGACATGACAACTGTCTGCTGGCTGACGTGGTGGTGTGACTACCGCGTGCGTCGAAACTCGACAGACATTCGCGTAGTGCCAGCGTGGAGTGAGCCGGCTGTAATTTGTTGAGAAACCATCTCTGTTGTGGCGCGATGGCCTTCAGTGCTTCTTCGCATGCATGATTCCCCGACAACCGGTTCAGCACTTCCAGCATGATCTAACTTCGCGCCATGAATTCCACCTTACATGTGCACTTTGCGGAATCGATAGACTCCAAAGATCTATTAAGAAGCCGGAAAGCTAATGAGAGCTTGGCACTGTCCTTACCAACAACACATCCGTGCGTCCCTCCGTTAGCGAAACACACTGAATTGCATGCTATAACTGAGCAGTTGACGATGGTGTCCATGGATAATGCTGGTGGTGTTTCTACTGTGGGCCTGTACTCGGCAATGCAGGCCCCGAGCGAGTGCTGGAGTGGAACGGCGTGACTCCGCTACCGGCCAAGGATGCGGGTAGCTACACACACGATCTGAGAAGCTACCTCTGTAACGAACAGCAGCTGTTCCCATGTTGCCGCTGCGTGCAGGTCGCAGCAAGGGTCAGCCGGGACCAAGGCTATGTTTTCTGGGCTGCCGCAGAGCGGCGCTCTCCAGAATGAGGGGAACGCGCTGAACGACATTCTTGCTGTGTATCATCCTGATCATGCAACAGAGGTCGCCATCAAAGCTGGAGTCCTGCCGCGACTTCTGGAGGCGGACCAAGCGATTGCCGAGCAAGTGCACGAAAATGACCTGGCACAGGTCGTCATCGTATGCGAACCTGAAGGGGCGTCACTTATGATGGGTGCTCTGCATCCACGAGCATCTTTGTACGAAAGACCAGTGAATCTGCAGGAAGCGCAGAAGGCACACGCTTCCTTCCGCGACCTGCTGCGCAGAAACGGATGTAAGGTGCGGGTGTAGCATGCTAGAACTTGAAGCACTCTGCTTAATTGTGTTGCGAGTCGCGTCATTGATTTTTACCCGGGCAGCTTCAGTCAGCCTGCTGCTCAGTTGGTTTCGTGGCTGCGACGCAAGAGGGCAGATGCCATTCTTCACACGGCTGGTGCAACCCAGAGCATCCAGTGTGCAGGTCCTGAAGCTCCGTGATATACTAAGATTCGATGTGGACACGTCTGTCACAGCTCGGATGGCGTTGGAATCGTTCGCTTTGAAATGTTTGAGATACAAAATGGACGACGCGTGCGACGAAGCAGAGCTTGACGAAAAAATCAAATTCTATGTCACTGACGAATATAAGGTAACGATCTACACGTCTACTTATGGCGACGTGCGTGTCTCCTCACCGAACAAGTACGATGCAAAGCCGTTGCTGCGTGCAGAGGCAAGTTCTGAGGGAGATGTCCACAGAGCAGCTCATCGACAGCATTATGATACATCCAACAGTCACATTGACGCCATCCTTCCGGGACACGGGACTCATGTCTACATACTCTTTTCAGCCCCTGTCGAACCTAGTGTACATGCGTGATCAGCAGATCACCACTGCAAAGGGCATCGTGCTGGGCTCCTTGCGGTCTTCTCAGCGTCAACTCGAAGTAGAACTCATGCAGTTTGTGTTTCACAAGTTAGGTATGCTTCTACTGTACCTCACTCACGATATCCCACCAACGCGACTGTGTGCCACGTCACCACCCAACATTCAAGGCGGCTGTGATGCGCTGATGGCATCATTGACCAACACGAGGGCTACGTATCAATCACACGTTGACCCGAAGCCTGCCATGGCATTGCATGTGGCACCACCTGCTCAAGCACATTCTACGCCTCCTGCGCCCCCTCCCACACCACCACATGCACACTGCCAGCGCACCCAGCTTCCACAAGGCCCAGCTATGCCAGCAGCCTGCCCGTGTGAATCTCGTCGGTCCAATCGAGGTCCAGTCATGCCCGGTACCTTCCAGACCCTTGCAGGCCTGGACGTCATCGGCCGCATCAAGGCGCCTGCATTCCTTGAGGGCGGCGACTTCTTCCCAGCGGGCCGCGACCTCGCACTGCTGGGCGTCGGCCTGCGCAGCAACTACGACGCCGCCAAGCAGCTCATGGACGCCGACCTCCTCGGCACGACGCGCTTCGCGGTCGTGCGCGACGACTTTGACCAGCACCAGGACCGCATGCACCTCGACTGCGTGTTCTCCATCCTCACGCACGACTGCTGCCTCATGCTGGAGGACATGATGGGCGAGTCGAGCCCGACGCGGCGGCTCGTGGACCTGTGGACACGTGACCGCCGCTCTGGCAAGTACAAGCTCGACAAAGAGGGCATCGAGTTCTCAAAGTTCATGACGGTGCGCCCCCCGCTTCCGCCACGGTCCGCCCACGCAGCCCGCGTGCCGGGGCGTGCGACTGGCCTGCTGAACACTCTGTAGGCCCATGCTGGGGGTGTGCGGCACGACACGAATGTATGCATGTGGTGGCGACGAGCACGCAGCTACCGCGGTTTCCCTACTCCTCTGCTTTGCGAGCCGCACCAGACCGGACTGCGTCAGCATGAGCCGGCCGTAATACGAGCTGCCAGTGGCATGGCTCCGCAACCGGACATGTAGTGCGTCCTCGTCCCCAGGAAGTCACCAGCTGCAGTGTGCAGCTGAGTGCGTGATCCTGCGCTCGGCCTCCCGTGGCGTCCACCGCGCTTGCCCATGCGGCAACTCACAGCCTTTCAGGCTCTCGTGTGCTGCGGGGCATGTGTGGTGGCGATCACAGTGTTGTGACGAGTGCAGGACGAGGGGTATGCGATCATGCCGGTCAAGGGCGAGGACCAGCTCAAGTACGGCTGCAACTGCCTCAACCTCGGCGCCGGCCGCATCATCTCGGTGCACAAAGAGACGGCGCGGCAGATCGTGGGCTTTGACGGCTTCCAGGGCCACGTGCAGTACATCGACTGGAGCCCGATCACGTCGATGTACGGCGCCGTGCACTGCGGGTCGCAGGTGCTCGTGCGGCGGCCCCTGCCGGACCCCGAGGAGGAGGGCACGCAGCGTGGCGGCAAGCGCATCCGGGTCAGCCAGCCCCGCAACTAGCGCCGTGTTGGTGCTGCCAATCGGAGCCCCACGCCGGGGCCGCTATTCGGCTGCTTGTGCGGGGGTCTGGGGTGCTCGAGGGGCTGCCGTGGACCACTGGTGGTCGCCCATCGCAGGTGTTGCGCATGTGGACCAGGGCAGGGCGAGGTGTTGTTCCGGAAGGAAACGAGGGCGTGAGGGGGGCTCAGGGGCAGCTTGTGTGCACCTGGGGCACTGGCCGATGGTGTGTAGCTTGACCTCCGCACAGTGCGGTGTTTTGATAGGGGCGTGTTTTCAGACCGACCCAGTCTGAGCGTCGATGCCTGCCGGCGTTCACACATCAGCCACGCGTGGCTAGAGGCTAGAGCAGTATTGTTACTGTTTCCTGAGTGTGCTGATGTCTGTGTGTCAGTTGTGGCGTTGCGCGATTCGCCTGGCACCGTGGGTGGAGCGCTGCCACTGGCGCTCATTCCTTCACAAGGCTGCTGCTTCAAGCGAGACTAAACGATGTGTTCAAATTACGTAGAGGGACCGCGTCTGGTCACCAGTCAGGCGTTCCCGTGCATGGTGAGGAGGCGCCCTCCTGACGGGCTGCACGTGGCTTCAACAGCTGATTTCCAGAACCGCTCTGCAATTTCAACAAAGCGTTTCTCTCCTGTACCAGTCAGGCATGCACTACAGCATCCTTCTCAATACATCTGTACATGCACAACACGGCTTGCAAGGTAATGAAAAGAATTGGCACGAACACATTCCATCGCAAACGTCTGAGGGCCAGCGCAGCCTCACAGCCCTCAAACCAATCCGGCCCCCTGGCGGCATGCCGGCCCTTCACACAAGCACGCTGCCGGCCATCGCCCTCGCGGCTACCGTGAGCTGAGGTCGATGAGCGACAGCACGCACTCGAGGGCGATGAGCACGATGATCGTCGTCTCGAGCACCGTGGAGCGGTCGTGCTGCAGCATCGACACAAACGTGCCAGCATCCCGCGCGATGACCGCGATTTTCTCACGCAGCTGCGCCGTGCGCTTGTCGAGCTCAAACTCGGTGCGCATCGTCTCCACCATCTTGTCGTACCGCGCGTACTGCCACGCGAGGTCGTTCTTGTCCAGCAGCCCAAGCTGGCTGATGAGCGCCCCGTGGATAAAGGCGCAGTAGCCGACCATCTTCTGGAATTCTGCCTGTTTCGGGTCCCACGGCCAGATCATGGAAAGCACGCTGTGGTGCGCCACCACGCCTTCCGTGGCCATCAGCATGTTGGCCTCTGCAGCGGCCAGCCCGGTTTTGGAGGCTCCTCAGGGTTTACTCACGTGCGTCACACGAACGAGACCAAGAGCGCGAACACAGGTGCACCATGTGTGTACACAGCAGTGAGTTTCGCGAGCCCCCCCCCCCCCCACGCCGCAGCCTAGGCCAAGTCAGGACACTGAGCATGCGTGCGGTGCGCCATTGTCTGAGCCAGCGTGCAGGCGTGCGGGGGACCGGATGGTGAGCGTGCGGAGCCCTACCGTCTGCCCAGGCAGCCCGTACGAGTTGCATGCACAACGCGCGCTTCGCTCCGACGTGCCCTCTACATTTTCAGACCGCCGCACCGCTACGTGTGACCCGGCGCGCTTGCAATGCATGGGCCCGGCAGGTACAAACATGAAGGCGAAGGAGGTGTGGCTGGTGCCAGGAGAGGGGACGAACGTACCCTGGGACCACTGCAGGGCGACGTTGGCCTTCCCGGAGTAAAAGTCGATGGCGCAAGACTGCCCGAGCGCGGACGCCACACAGCGCAGCACGCCCTGCATGCCAGCCGCCGTTGCACCGCAAGTCGCGCCATGCAGCACCCACATGCTGCTAACAAACATGGGCAGCTGCCCGAGGTGGGGCGGCGGCGTCACCCGGCCAGGCTCGTCGACAATGCCACCACGCCTCCTGACCGAGCATCGCACGCATGCACCACACACGCCTGCGCAATCAGTCTGCCACAGCAGCGCCAGCACACGCAGCCACACGGCTGTCGATGGCTTCGCTGAGCTGCAGCTGTGGTCCACTGTGGTGCAGTCTGGGGGGGCGGCGGCGCACCACGTCAAACTGCTTCACGCAGAACACGTCGGCCTTCTGGACGATGAAGTCGGGCTGCGTCGGCCGCACGGCGAGGCGCACGTTCTCGTTGTACACCAGCGGCCTCGCCATCTGGCTGTCCTGCGGGCTGTCATCCTCCGGCGGGTACCGCAGCTCGAGGACGGTGTGCGTCTCGGCCTGAGCGTCCTGCTGGTTGGGCGCCTTGAGCGAGAATATGTCCATCTGTTTCTGCACGCACACTGCACCTGTCCGCCTCGGCCAGTCTACTCAGCAGCTGCCGCGCCACCGCCGTGCAGGCCTCTGCGCCTCTACGGTTCGGCCATGCTGCACCCCGGTTTCTGACTGCATGGGCCATGGTGGTCAACGGGCCGGCCGTAACCAGACGGGTCGAGTTTGACGGTGTGGGCTTGCCGTGGCGGGTGTATGGGAGCTGTGCTGTAGCGGGTGCCGTGCTTGTTGCTGGTGTTTCGCAGACGAGGTTGCTCGGCAGCGCCGGAGGCGCCGGCAGGTGTAACAGGCTGCTGTGGTGGAGCCGGTGGCTGGTGTGTGCGCATGGGCAGGTACAAGGCGGAGGCGGCCTTCTGTGACGATGTGTGGTTTGCTGCCATGGTGAGATGATGTGTCAAGAGGGCAGCAGATGCCGAGGCAAACAGCCCTGTGAATGGCAGAGCTGTTCCCTGTTGACGGACCCACACGACTGAGGGCATAGGGTGGTGTTGTAACGTGCACAGAAGGTGCTGTGGTCCTTCATGCATGAGGTGAGCACGGCGTGACGGGGAGCGTACAGGTTTGTTGGAAGGCACAGTCCGGATGAAAGGCCGTAGGAGGAGGTATATGAGGTGGCTATCCTCGTCTGCAGCTGCTCGGGCGGTGGCGTCCTCCCAGGCCCGCTTGTCTGTCTCCCATGGGCCGCTTGGACCAGACTTTGGAGGGACTACCGGTCGGCTCAGCTGATCAGGTGCACTCTGGCCTTTGTGGCCCTGGAAGAGCACGACTGCTCCATAGCGGAACACGACAAAGTAAGTGTCCCCTGGGGGTACATGTGCTATTTCACGAGCAGGGCCGGATGGGCACTGCTGAATGAGCTCATGTCTGGACTGCCTGGATAGCTCATGCACTCTGCCAGCTCCAGGATCTGAGGCTGGCTTAAAGCCCAGGACCAGGTAGTCTTTCCCCTCTGCCCTAAACAAGATATACTGGCGTTGCAGGCAGTGTGCGGACGGGCCGTTCAGGCCATTGTGTTCCAGCATGCGTGTTGTCTGGCAGGTGGTTCGCGCGCACCTTAGTTCCCGACGAAACTTGGGCTTCAGACGGGCCAAGTCTAGCTGGCTTCCAAGTAGGAAGGATTTGACGTTGACTGTGTAGTCTACGGCATGCTGCTGCTGCGCCTGTGCGGCCGCAGGAGCTGGGTCTGCGGCGTGGACTGTGTCGCTTGCAGCACGAGCGGGCTGCGGAGCAGCCGCTGCATGCTGAAGAAAGCGCGCACAAGCACTGTAGTTGATCCCAGAACGTGCTGCGTGCGCTTGTCCGCTGCTTGTGCCGCTGTGCAGCAACACCGGTGGCACACGGAGTGCCTCCCATACGTTGGAAACAGCACCACTTATCAGGTTCCCCGCTCCGCGTTTCAACATCCAGTATGTCAAATGTACTCCATACCTCTACAGTTTTGTGGGCTGAAACATCAAGGGGGCAACTGTAAGTGGTACTTTGTACCAAGTCGATGTCACGTGAATCACAAAACACTAGGACTACACTTGAACAAACAGCCACTGATGGCCGGATTTTTATACATCTATGCATAATTGCTCCGCAATAAGACGCTGCATGGCAGATCCTTGGCGCAGTCGAGAGGTGCATCATGCATGCTGGACGTGCCTGCAAGGTAAAACAAGCGCCTTTCCATTGGGACAACGCACAAAGTTTAAAATTACAAACTGTCTGCTACTGTCATATACATGCCGATCTATTCTTTAGTGCGTGCTCCAGCCCTCCACAAGCGCCACTGCTAAGCTTCCATCGAGTCAGACGCCTCTGCTGCAGCAGCTTCCAGGGCCGAGGCATTCTCGCCGGCCAGACCTAATGGCGTCTGTTCGTCGTTGTTCGCTGCACGCAAATCAGCGCCATGCCGTGCCAGCACGAATGCAGCTTCAGCGCTGGCTCGATCAGTCGCAACGGTGACTGCGACATGCAAAGGCGTATTTCCTGCCTTGTCCACCGCAGCGACGCTAGCCCCTGCTTTCAGCAGAGCTTCAATCACCGGTACACAGCTGTTGCTACATGCTCTATGCAATGGAGTGGCGCCAACAGTGTCGGATGCATTCACTTTCCCTCCTGCATACAAGCGGGCTGTCCAGCGACCAATGAAGAAGCTTCTGCTCATAGAAACGTATCACGGGCAGAAGGATGGAGACCATGGAAACCCTGAAACTCTAATGTGCCAATGGAACCAGGTTTGGGCGGATGGGCGGGTGCCTGAAGGAGAGGGAAAAGACGAGACACACCTGCTTCAATGATGATTTGGGCAACCCTCACATGCCCCTTACTAGCAGAATAATGCAGCCCCGATCTTCCTGTGCTATTCACTGCACAAGGATCGGCTCCCGCGCCTAGGAGAAGCTGTACCGTGCCTTCGTGTCCTCCGCTAGCAGCTGACAGCAAGGGGGTCCATCCGTCCTCATCTGCTTTATTCACACAGTTGGCACATCCATGCTCTAGGAATATCTGTAGCAAGGCCACTTTGCCGCAAGCTGCCACAGTGTGCAGGCAGGTTCGCCCATCGTCATCTTTCGCAGTCTGGATGTGCTGCCAGTCCTCCTCGGAGAGAGCGCTCACGAACGACTCATCGCCGGCCCTAACTTTTGCAGCAATTTGAACAACTGGCATATTTACTCAACTGGCGTCAATTAATTGTTCCCGCCTGAACAAGGTGACCACAACTGGATATCTCGCAAGCGGTCAAAAGCGGCGGAAGGCGCGCTGCGCGACTGTGTCGATACAGGAATAAGATCTAGGGCAATATCCACTCTCACCTCAAGCGTCACAGCGGATTCTTGGGGATACCGGAGTCAGCAACATCACACGTGGAATTCGAACGTGCACCGTTCGACTAGCAATAGCGGTGCTTGTGGAATAAGTACCCAGTAGCACGACCAAATCTCTGCATGCCGCTGTTTATCCATTTCGAACTGGCCTGTGACGAGCGGTTGGGAACATGTCACCGTGGGCTTGGCACCTAGAGAAGTGCTAGTCGCCCCTGCGCCACAGACCACAGCTCTCCAGAGCTCTTTCAGGTTTCATGCGGTATCCCAGTGCAGTCACTTTGGAGCAGTTTACCTGGGCTGGATGCCTTGTGCTACTTCTGGGAAGTCCACAGTGGGAAATTTCTTCTCGCCGACGGTTTGAACTGTTCAGACTGCTCGGCTCCGCTGTGCGCCATGGTGATGTGATCAGCTTACAGCCTACAGCTAGAAATCATATTTAATGGAATTGGTGTGATTTGTAGCTGATCTGTGTCCGAGTAGGCTGCAGCGTGGGTGGCAAGCAAGCTCAACTGGGGCGCATGTCGTCCAAGAAAATAGCACACAAGCGGAAGCTCGGAGAGCAGGGCGTGCAGTTCCAGGCCAGCTTCGCAGCTGAGGTGTGGTCATCAGCATTGGCATCAAGTCTATGGCCGAGGAACCTGCGGTGCAACCGCTTTCGGCGGCACACACAGCGCACTGTCAACCATGTAGACAAACTGTTGCGCGAATCCCGCGGACCAATCATGCACTATGCCGTGTAGGTCAGTTCTGCTCTGGAACGCGTGCCTGAGGCCGGCACAGCGAAGACGTTCCTGTCCGCTCTGGTGGACCTGCAACAGCAGCATCTCGTGCACGCTCAGGTGGACGGGCTTCCACCACTCTGCAAGGCCCTGACAGCAGCATTGGATAAGCCTTGCGAGTACTCAGAGTCGCAAGTCGCATGCATACATGCTGCTGTGCACCTCCTGTTCCAGCCATGTTCAACACACCTCCACCAGCCCCTGGCAGCAGCGCTCGCGCCCCACCTTAAGTCAAACGCCTGCACCGACCACCTATGCGACGCCGTAACTCGCTCCCTGGATCTGTATCAGCGCAGTCCGGGGAGCGAGGACGGCAGTGCAATCACACACATCCCGTTGGCGCCAGCATGGGCGTCAATGCTCAGGGCCGCACCGCAGCAGCCAGCCTTCAAGCAGCTAGCCGCGAGGATCCTGAGGCAGCTTGCGGAGCAGCTGCAAGCAGCCATGGAGCAGGTCAACACCGGTGCCCATGCTGCACCGCAGCTCAGCGAGGACATCCAGGTACACACCCCCCGTTGCAACATGCCCTCACCGTCCGGACTCCCTCAACCATGACAATCTTGTGACCGTCACACGCGTTCACGGCTCCATGCAAAGCCGGGGGCCCAGAGAGCAAGATGCCTGGAAAACAGCAGCGGGGTGCAGGCTGCGATCTCAGGCCAGTACACAACGCTGCAGCGCTTCGGCACCGACATCTCGAGCCGTCCGGACGGCGCTGCGGCCGTCGGCCTGACAGCCGACAGCCTCGTGCTGGTGCTCTCGGGCTCGTGTGTGCTCCGGGAGGCCGCGCTGTCCGCGGCCGCAGCGCTGTGGACGGCTGCGACGCTGCCAACCGCTTCTCCCGCGCCGCTGGCCTTGGCGTTCGTGCAGGGGCTGACTCACGAACGGCTGGCTGGCTCCGCAGTGCGCCTGTCGCCCGAGGCAGCGGCAGGCCGTGGCCACAGCTTTGTTCAGCAACACTGGCGCGAGCAGGTACGCCGTCCCCCCCGAGGCTGCGCCTCCAACCGTCACCCCTGCCTCACCTCTCGCAGCAGTGTTAATCTTAGCAATCGTTTGCTGGGGCCCTGGCCTGCGAGTTCCTCCCAACAGATCGCATGTACTCGCTTCGGGAGGTCTGCCAAACACCATCTCACAGCACCAGCCGGCCGGAGCATCCCGAATCACAGTAGGGGCACGGCACGGACATCAAGCAACTGTGTATGGCGCTGAGGTGGTGTCCCAGTCTCAGCCAGGGCGCAAGCAGGCCACATGTCTCACCAGCAGCACACCAGCCACATCCGGCCCTTGCACCGCCCATCTGCTCACCTGCATCAGGCCCGTCGGACTGATGCGCTCCTCTGAACGCACGCCCACACCACCTGTCGCCGCTGCCGTCTGCTGTGTCCCCCCCTGGCTCACCCCGCCCGTACCACCTGCACAGGCACCGACACCAAACGCACACCTGCACGCAGGGCAGCAGTGTGGAGGCAAAGATGCAAGGGCTACAGGCGATCGGCCGCGCCTGCGCGATCCGCGCGCTATCCGCCTGCGTGCCAGCGCCCGCCCTCTGTGCACCCGCAGTCACCCGGCCTGCCACCTCCGCTGCAGACGCCGACGCTGGCCCCGCGCCAGGCCAGCCGTGGCACGTGCTCGCAGACGGCCTGCTCGAGGAGGCGGCGGCGATCGCACGGGCGTCTGCCGACACGCAGGTCACGTTCAACAGCGTCGCCGCGCTCACCGCGTGCCTCGAGCGCATCGTCGCCATCCACCAGAAGCCGCTGCTGCGCGAGGTGCGGCGCTGCGCTGTGCTGGGCTGCGCCCGTGGCTATGCACGCGCCTGTTCTGCGTGGCTGCACGGCAGAGCACGGCAGTGGCGCATGCGGCGTGCCCAGTCGCGCGTTTGGACCCGTGGGGCTTTCACTCTGCTGGCACGACCAATCGGCTGCCGGCCGCCAGACGTGCGCTGGCCAGTGCCAAGCTCACCCACCAGGTCTGTATGCATCCATTGGGAGAGCTTTGATCCAGCCGCGGCTGCATGACAGTAGCGCGCTGTTGGCGAGCTGCAAAAGTAGTCGGGGCACTGCAGGGGGATGTAGAGCCAGCGTCGGGCGGCGGCGTCGCCGCATGTGCAGGCGCAGAGGCACCAGCGCTGGCGCCGCCGGTGGTGTCCGAGCGGTGCCTGGAGCAGGTGCTGGAGCTCGTGGTGGCCAACACGGAGGAGCGGCTGAAGCTGAGCACGCACCAGGGCTCCCAGGCGTTTGCCGCCGCCTGCAGCGCCGCGGCCGCGCAGGCGGTCCGCCGCCGCGCCGACGTGCCGCCGGCCGCAGA
>JAUMHO010000012.1:1765998-1777165 GCA_032360965.1 Ulva armoricana
AGGTCAGGGGGGGGGCGGCAGGTCAGGGGGGGGGCAGGTCAGGGGTGGGGCAGGTCAGGGGGGGGGCGGCAGGTCAGGGGGGGGGCAGGTCAGGGGTGGGGCGCACCGCGACCATGAGGCCGCTGCAGACGACGATGGCGGCGACCATGAACTGCAGGAACACCTGAGTGGAAGCGCCGTCGAGCACGGTGCCGCTCATGTACTTGACAAAGTTGCCGGCCACCACCAGGGCGATGTTGGCGGAGATGCCCATCATGGGATACACCGTCTTGGCCTCCTTGACGGTGCACACGTCGTTCGCGAGCGTCCAGAAGAGGACGGCGATGACCACGCTCCCCCAGAGCTCGGCGGTGCAGAAGAAGAGCGAGTATGTCCAGTTCTCGACGACCTTGATGAGGCCGTGCAAGCCAGGCACCACATGCGGGGCCACCTGCGGGGGCGGCAGGGGGTCATGCGGGGCACGCCCCAGGCAGTGAGGGCGGCAGCTGTTGCGCGCCCCTGGCTGTGCAGGTGGAGGCGTCGGCAGTGGTTCAAGCATCTGTGTTGCCGTTGTGGGGGTGGCAGGGGGCAGGGGCGGGCCGTACCCTATCGAACAGTCCATGGAGGTGCAAGGACTCGGACATGGGGTAGATGAACGCCGCGAATATGGCGTAGAAGGCGACGAAGGGCGCGACTGCTGCATAGTAAACTTGCCGCCGTGGCAGGACGTTGAGCATCTTGGTGTAGTAAGCAAAGAAGACGACGGATGCTGGCAGCACAACGAGCGCCGCTAGGAACGGCAGGGCCTCGGCGCCGGACGTCGTGACGACGATGGCGTCCTTTAGAGCAGCTAGAATGGTGAGGTTGAAAGAAGAAAGGAAGAAGATAATGGCCAGGGGAATGACCTTGCTATACAGACGCACGGGCTCCTCCTTGATGCGCACATCTTCCGGCTCATCGTGAGGTATCTGCACGGTACAGGGCATTCCAGTTGACGTCCTGCAGAAGGACCCGAGTGCCTGGGGGCCGCAGCTGGACATTTGAAAACTGGCCAGGCAGGCATCACGCGTGCGCACGCAGGCAGCCACGCAGCACCCCAGGTGCACGTACTCAGGCCTAACTGTCCCACCGAGAGGCTTGCGTGCGCTGTGTAGCCTGGCACCGCAAATCCGATCGACAGCCATAGATCAAACCTCAGTTCTGCAGATGAAAACAGGCGAGGATGGTGGCTGCTCACTCTGGGAAACTTGGATGAGCTCCACCATTTTTCTCGCTCTTTGAAAGCTAAATAGTGCGGCTCGGTGTGGCGGTACGTCGCTGACAGCTTCAGCATCTCCATGGCCGGCCAAGGACTGTACGGGCCGGAGGGTTCAGGGTTGTTCTGTTTATCATCTGAAGCACTCTCGTCTTCTGCATTCGCGCAAAGCTTTGATCAGCATTTTTAGCACCGCTCACAACTGGATCGGGCACCCCGCAAGAACTGCGCAGACAGCCTCGACCACACGAGAAACATATCCCATACGCGACGATGCATGTCAAAAATCATACTTTCGGCAAAGACGGCGCTTCTTTGTCTCCGCCGCGTCTGCGGCAGCGTCGGTCGGCCAGTTACGCTGCATTGCAGGCCGATGCGCCCCGAATAAGCTGCAGCTGAAAATGACATGTCTTAAACAGGCTGTCAGATTCCCACAATTCGTCACGTACAAGGCAATCAAGTAAGAGCAAATGATGTCATGCCGAAGCAGCAAGCAGCGTGGACAGAACAGCTCCTGCACAGAAACCAAATTCACCTGGCTGGTGTCACGACGTCTGCACAATGCTTGGTTTGTTACCGATTCAAGCGTGCAGCCTTCAATGATGGATCACCTGCGCAAGCTTGGCGTCTGCTCGCGGATCTGCTGCGAGCATGGTTCCCCCGCCATCTCGCCACACGACCACCAGAGCAGTCATCACAGCACAGATCAGTAGCAAATGCGGCGATCGATCACGTATGCAACAGCTTAGAGGACGTTTCGTTCCATTTGAGGGCATGCACACGCTCTCCTTTCCTGTGCATGTTCTGCATACCGTTTCACCTGGCATAACGGACGTTGCCAACATCACTGCGATCGTTTAATGCCTTACTCAGGGCAGAGCTCTCTTGCCCCGGTGCTGCGGGCAGGGATGGTGTGTGTGGGGATCGTCTATGGTTCGTGGAAACTGAGCTCGTTGAGGGCTGCAGGAAAGGCAGCGAGTCAGAAGGCAGGGCAGAAGGGGCATTAGGAAGCAGTCGTGGATGTTGGAGGGTCATGCCCTCGATAGATGTTGCACGTCTGCATTGAGGAGCAGGCGCATGTTCGTTCCAACTGTCGTCGTACTGTGATGGTGTGGTGCTGTTGCACATGTCGAGTGGACACAATGCCACAGCTAGATTAGACAAGGGCAAGAGTGAAGTGT
The DNA here is from genome assembly GCA_032360965.1 of Ulva armoricana. NCBI lineage: Eukaryota > Viridiplantae > Chlorophyta > Ulvophyceae > Ulvales > Ulvaceae > Ulva > Ulva armoricana. The sequence goes on from JAUMHO010000012.1 coordinate 1,768,414, forward strand.
AAAATTTCCGTTTAAAAATGTCTACCTTGATGATTGAGCTATGTATGGACGTGGCCAAGGTCTACACAGCTGCAGCAGTACATTGTTGACCTTGCCTTGGCTGAACGGCCGAGGTGGGCCCTGCCCCATCAGCTCATCCCGTAGCAAAGTCAAGATCTCGTCCGGCAACTTGTACTGCGTTCGTGCTCGTCCACGGTAGTACGGTGTCAAGTACCCCACCTTGGACCCCCTCAGAATTTCAAACATCGTCTGCCCAGTCAGCAACAAGTACGAGTGCAACATCGCCAGGTAAGCAAAGAGGAAGCCAGTCACAATGATCACTCCCAAACACGCAACCACCAGCCCCCAGTGGAGTGCAGTCTGCAGGTGACAACGACGGAGCATTGGCGAGTCGGTGGTGCTCATCGCAGTGCATGCCTGAACCTCACTCACTAGCAGCTGCCCACCCCAGACATTCAGACCACACTGCATCATGATGTACACCCAGAAAGCGCCATGGTTGCGGTCACCTGCACCACATCAAACTTGAAAAGGGGCCACCGTGGCACGGAAACGACACTGTGACAGCGGATCCGGGGCCTTACGATCTGGCTGCAGGCTATGTCTGACTGCCATTCTGGCTGAAGCTGCCCGTGTGAGTAATTTCAGGCAGGTGCACTGTGCCGCGACAAGCCAACGCAGATACTCATCGAGGTGTCTGGCAGAGACAACAGATAGACCCCGGCTGAAGCTTTGATCGGTTGTCATGCGGTGCAGCATGACCTGCACTGCTTCCAGCTGCAGCCCAAGCTCAGGCGTCTGCGCATTGAGAAGGCTCTGATTAGATTCTGGGATAGGAGTGGAGGAGTCATGGCCCGCAAGGGCTGCCCAGGCATCGGGGGCGCACCAATGTCAGTACTGAGCCACCAACAGAAGTGGTCAAACTTGTGCACACACTGTCCACTACCCTTGCTGTGCTTGCTACGAGCGGTGGGCAGGCAACCACAGTACGGGCAGGCGGATGCGCCGGGTATTTGGAGCTGCTGTGATGCAGATGGCTGCGAGGTGTCGCCGCTCGGGCGGTAGTCGAGAAAGCCGGGGTCAGAGCCATACAGCACAGCATACACCCCAGCAAAGGCTACGAGGACGGAGGCCAGTGTCAGGAGGTAGATCACCTGGTTCTTGGAGACAGGCTCTGCTGGAAAGACCCATGCATTTACCATCTCTCCAAGGTCTGTGGTGCTGTACAAGACAGGCAGCATAAGCCACTGGCCCAGCCATATCCAGACCTACAGCACAATTCCTGGCGACTGTAGTGAGGCACAAGGCGCAGTGGGCGTTTCCGGTGGGAATCTAGCAGGCTATCGCTGTGCAGGGGCAGGGATGGTGGCATCGCACCTTGCCATCCACACCCAGGACACTGACGCCTCGCATAGACCGCCGCATCGCATGCACTCGCACTTCCTTGTTCTGTGCAAGGACTTCGGGGGTGCGGAACGGATTGTTTGCTATCAAAGATCGCAGATCCTGGCTTGGACGCGTGTGTGCGTCCCACTCTGCATGGTCATTGCTAACAGGCGTCACGAAGTTACGCTGCATGTAATCAAACGTTCCTGTTTCAATCATGAAGGCCACAGCATACCGGAGAATGCGCGACATTCCGTCGTACCGGTGATCATTGTTACTGCAAATGCTGTAGCCCCTGCATAGTCGGATGACCTGGTGCAGGTTGTGAAGCATAATTATTCCTTGACAGGAATGGCATTCGATACTTTCGAAGATGATACATGAAGCAGATAGCTGTGTCTGGGTTGTGTCACATACCCTTGTCGCTGAAAATCGTCATGTCGCGTTGACTCTGAGATTGGCCTGTCTTCCTAGAATTATTGGCTTACACCAGGTACAAAATCGACGCTCGGCCATACTTTACGCACGATTTGCTCCCAACTGCCACGTTTCAGTGATGCATGTACTGTCGAAAGCGTGTCCCGGACAGAGAACTCGTGAGAAAGCTACACCGATGCCTGAGACCGAAGCCTCAGCTCCACGAACGCACGCAATGCATTCTTGGAATGCCTGACCGCGTGCACAAGTATGACTACAGTCACAAGCTGTTGGTTGTGCAGGCCATGCTATCTGTCTCCACTCCGTGTCCTGTGGTGCGCACCTGTACTCACAGCAATTACCGAGGCATGGGACATCAATTTTGAGCGTACATGCGACGCAGCTGACGTCATTGCAAATTGGTTGTTTCTATTGTCGCCTTGCTGGATGACAAGCGCGCAGTTTTGTTGATCCAGGGCCCATTGCTTTGTGCACTGCAATAGCGTACGTGACTGTCAGTGCGCCTGAACAGGCCCAGAGCTGTATGATCCGAGTTCTTCATTGGGTACAGCTCAACAGTCGTCAGTGATTGCAAGTACCGCTTCTGCTTGTGCTCTTTCAACACACCCACGCCTGCTCCGTGGAGTGCACCGGTCCGTTGCACGCGTGGCCAGCACTTTCGGCACCAGCAACGCTTTAGACAAAGTTTAACAGGAATACACATATCATGGGTAAAATATCGATAACAATCGCAACTCCTGATGGCGTCTTCCCGGTTGAGGTGCGACCGAGGTCCTCACTGTGCAACGCCCTGTGTGTCAGCTCAGGGATCACATCATCCGGGCCTGCAAGCATCCGCACCTGCAGGTTGAAGATAGCGACCCTATATCAGCTGTGTCCGATATGGTTGAAATGATCACCGGCATGCCTCCTGACAAACGGATTGTGCTTTTTGCTGGCCAGCGTCTAGCAACCAGTGGCACAGTTGCGGCAGCCGGAATACGCCAAGGAGACCTAGTCGCAGTCGAGGCAAACTCAAATCCTCTTGGAATCAATCAGGACGGCTCCGCTGCCGACCCTGACGCATTCATAGCTGCACTGCGCCAGAATGCTAATGTATTACAACAGCTCGGCTCTCGCAGCCCTGCGCTGCAGGCAGCCGTGACGTCTGGCAACACGGAGCAACTGCAAGCTGCACTACGCGAGGTGTACTTCCCTTTCAACAGCTTGCCAGTGTTGCACATATGGATCCTCCTCAGGTCCAGCCTGGAAACAGCATGTTCTCATTGACCACAGTGCATCACTGGCCAGGTGCACGAGGTGCAGCCCTAGCCTACATTTCGAATGCCCACGCCTGTATGAATCAAATGAAAAGTATCTGTCCGTTGCACCATGCCGTGGTTTTCCAGATGATGGGTCCGGGCCGCTCGTGCTGCCACATTCCTCTGTGCATGTGTTCACAACAGACATCATCTGATGGGCCTGTGCAGATGACGTCCCAAATGCAAGCCTCTCAGCGGGAACCTGAAATTCCAGTGGGTGACCCATTGGATCCAGAGTACCAGAAGAAGATGTATGAGGCCATCCAGCAGAAGAACGTCATGGAGAACTACGAGCACGCCCTCGAGCATTCTCCAGAAGTTTTTGGCCTAGTTGACATGCTCTACGTCGACATGACCGTCAATGGAGAGCCTGTGAAAGCATTCATCGACTCTGGAGCTCAGGTGCGCTCCCAATCACCGCCCTCTGCAACCACTAGGCATTCGAGTACCAGAAACTCGCGCTCCAGGCAGTTGACACATGCGAGCGCAGAAGCGTGAAGCAGCGTCTCTGTGAGTGTGAGCACAGCCCGTCGATGCGCCTGGGGTAGAGGGGAGCTGCTTGCAGCCCCATATGGCAGCCGAGCTTTCCTGATCATATTCGGCCATGCTGACATGCCATACTCACGCACGATACCACAACGTCCACGTGATCACTCTACGCACAGCACCGGCTTTACCGTGTTGCCCCACTAGCTATCCCAGAGCATCACGGGCACCGCGTCCGTCCTGCACCGCTTTTGACCATACAACCCTACCTGCTCATTACCTTCTTGACACCCTCTGCACACTACGCGGCATGCGCACATCTCACGCATATCATTCTACACACAAGAAATATCTGCACTGCCGAGCATGGCGTACTCGTAAATCTTCCGACCACCTTTGATCCCAGCCGGAGCGCCCGCCAACGCATGCAGACAACGATCATGACAGTCAGCTGTGCTGAAAAGTGTCGCATCATGCGCCTCGTGGACAAGCGCTTCGCGGGGGTCGCCGTCGGCGTCGGCTCCGCCACCATCGTCGGGCGCATCCACTCCTGCGCCCTCCAGGCCGGCACGTCCTTCATCTCGACGTCCATCGCCGTTCTCGACCAGCGCAGCGGCCCGCAGTTCATCTTTGGCCTCGACAACCTCAAGCGCCACCAGTGCACGCTGGACCTCGCGGCCGGGGAGCTCCGCATCGGCTCGTGCTCTGCCGCGCTGCCGTTCCTTGGTGCGCACGCGGTACCGCGAGACTTCAATGTCAAGCGAGTGCAGCCCGAGGGAGCGGTGCGACCCCCCCTCCCATCTCCCTGCTTCATGGCATGCGGGGCTGCTTACGTTTCCGGGAAGGGACACGAATCATTTTGCCTGGCGCATGTTTTGGCAACGATCATGGCCACACGCACGCCCTGTGCGCGCTCAGTGCAGCGGCAGCGCCGACATGCCCCTCTTGCTCTCGGAAGCACCGACCGCGCTGGATGATCACCCGGCCGCGATCAGTCGCTCACGCACAGGTGCAGTGTTGCCACGGAGGCCATTCGCCGCCGTTGCCATTGCGGGTGGCTGGTAGCGGCGGTGCATGGCGCCGTGCTGCCTCTGCGGCCAGGCATGTCGTGACGGGAGGCAGGGGCGCCAAAGTGAGAGGGATTCCATGGGGTGAGGGTGACGCCATGCTTTCGATGAAGCCTGGCCTGCATGTCCTCGCGAGCTCGAGCTGGGGCTGCCTGTTGAACACTACTGCCTATGTTTGTGCAGAGGCAGGGCAGCTCGCACTGTAACCCGTTGGCGCGCGTGCTGTGTGTAAGTTGCGTGGGGGGTGAGTAGGGACTTTGTTGTGCAGGCAGAGCAGCTAGATGCATCTGGGAGTGTGAAAGAAGCCGTCGGGGGGGACGTGGCGGCGCTCCAGGGGAGCGGCAGCCTGCCAGGTGGCGTGCCTGCGCAGTCTGCAGGTGCGGGGACGTCTGCCGCCGCCGCCGCTCCACCGACAGCGACTGGGGCACAGCAGCAGCCTGCACAGCAGCCTCCTGCGCCGGGAGGGGTCAATCCGGAGGATGTCCAGAAACTGCAGAGCGTCACTGGTAGGCCCGCTGCTGAGTGTATAGAGGCGCTGAAGGCTTGCAACGGCAACACGGACGCTGCGGCGGCGATGTTATTGGGCCTATGACAGGATGTTAGCAAAGCTCAGGGGAACCGCTTCTGACATATGGTCCAGGAAGTCTGGACGCAATGCGTGACCACGTTCTCAGCAACCCTGGCTGTCTTCCATGATAGCAAAGCAGTCTGCTGCATACGTGCATGTAAGTTTAGTTCATAGACTTGGGCAATTGTTTCAGCGAGGAATCCCACCACACGAACGTGAACCAGGCCAATGAATCGACAGTAACTGCGTAAATGGGACCATCAACATACTATGCCGATGTCTCAGCAGCATATTGAATTGCCGAACAATCTCTTACAAATACTCGCTGCATATCATCGCGCTGCTCGCCTACCATCTACTTGAAAAATGAGTCATATTTGCCCAAGCAGCATAGAAATAGCCAAAGGTGGACAATTGTTTGCTGCCGTGTCAACTGAGCATGCGGCGAAGCTCAGTCCCGGTCTTATTCGGGGTACCAGCAGTATCACTGGCTCAATGTGCACAGCCAGATACGACTGCCTGGTGATTGCGCTCCTCAGCCACCCCTTGCTTCTGCTGATCAGAAATAAGCAAAGGGGCCCTGACAGGCTGCAATCGAGTGACGCCATGTCAGAACTGCTTCAAGTACAGCACCTCGAAGGGCTGCAAACCACTGCCAGCAAACGGCATGCTGTCAACAGCCTCACCGCCGTTCACCATGATCAATTGTTGATGTGCCGGTTGGACGCCAAGCATATTCCAGAGTTTCTCCTTCAAGTGCTTCACTTGCATTCCATCTTTCACCTGTACACATGACCAGTACATGACACAGGAGGCACAATCGAAACGCTTCACACGAGCTCCACAAACACTTCACAGGCTTCATGCAGAACCTTGAAACTTGTATTGGACTGTTTCGGCACAATCAGCAGTTACTCTTCATAGGCAACGATTGCCTATGTGACTGTAAGCAGCATGACACAGCATGGCACTGTGTTTTAAAGGAATCAACGGCTAGAGTAAGTATGCAGCAGATATAGATTGAATCTGAGGGTAGGCAGCGTACGTGTACAGTGAATTGGTTACCATCTGTTGTGCGGATGACAAGTGCCAACGGGCCCACCACTGGCTGTGAACAAACGGCTCCATCCGCGTCCACATGTGAGCAGAACACATGCGAGCTGGGATCAACTGATGACTTCTTGCTGCGTTTCACGCCGGCTATCGGCGAGTACGCTGACTCGGGCGAGTATTCGTCATAGCGGAAGCGATACCTGCGGGCGCAAAATTCGGATGGAAACTTGGTTGGTCGAGTGGATCAATGCGGATACTTGGACGTCAATCGGCTTGTCCAGGAGGTCGGACGCCTTGTGGGTAGCAGCAAAGGGCAGCATGTGAGCCGGTGGGGGGTTGTTCACTTTCTCGCAGAACAGGTCAGTAAGTAGCACACACCGGTCACCGATGGATCCTTGACTCTCAGCAATCATCTCGGAGAAAATGGTCGTGTCAGCCTCAGAGCAACTGTTCCGTTTCGGGCGACAATCCGGATGTGCAATACGATGTATTGCGTCCCGTGCCAGGTCAGTGCTGGAGCACCGGGTCCCCAGGCGTGTCTCTACCCGATGATACTCAACACCAGTTGCCCACATGCTTGTGGCTCGGTGCACGGCTTCCCCAGGCTCGTACAGGCCTATCATACACCTTCTCTCTAGCCGGGCAATCGGAGAGTAGCCATCGTATTCTTCAAACTCAGACTCTCTTATGGCATGGGACACTGAGATCATGCGATCTGCATGGTGCTGTGTGGGAGCGCTCTCCTGTCGCATTCGCCTTCAGCCACGCTTTGCGTGCTTTGTGGCCGCGAGACACCAGGTTGATGATCACCACCAGACAGTCTTCGAACGGGAGAGATCAGTTGTCGACGAGGGATGTATCAATAAGGGGGCAACTCCGCATGCAAGTAAGCGAAGGATCCGGACATTTGCACGGGTCGTGCTGGCTAGGTCGTCGGTCCCACCAACAGGAGTAGCTCTGCAAATATGCTGAATACACTGCAAGTACCTTCCAAGGCCATGGTCGCGTGCAAGCAGGGTGATAAATCTACTTGTATACTCTTGAAGGGTTACAAGTCCATCTCGTGCCGCAAGACGCCGTCAAGATACATGGGATGATCACACAGAGTCCGTATTGGCGGGTTGCACCACCGCCTTGCGTAGATGAGAATGGGTGAGTCGAGCTGCGAGGATGTGTCCTCAAGCGGAGGTGGCGATCGATGCTGCCTCAATGCATAGACACGTCAACTGACGGGCACCTGCACGTTACATACATGTGCATGCTCATGACGATCGATGCTGGATTTCCGTATTTGCTCGTCACAAGGCTTCTATTCGTCACAAGGCTTCTATCTGACGGAGCGCCCCAGAATCGTACAGTCCGTATTCAGTTGCGGCTGCACCGCCTGGCACGCCGTCCGGCACGCGTGCCAACCGTCAGCTGCTGGCGCGCTGTTTTTCGCTCACGTATGAGAGCCGCCCGCGCGGAAGGTGCAAGGGTTCATCCACCTACGCCCGCATGGACGCGACGTTGCGTTGACGACGCGGCGCTGTGTCAAGGGGTTGACTTCCAACCTGAGATGACATCCGTTCCCTGATCCACCGACTTCGACACTGCTATGGCAGGGCTGCCGTATGGGACTTTGTTGGTTCGTGATTCGTGACTAGGGCGTCGTCGACAGCTCTCACGTTGTAGGACCCTTGAACGCACAGTATACTCACAAGCTGGCGTCTGTTCCGCAGGAAATACAAAACTTGCCTGAGCCACACTGTACACAGTGGTATCGAAACAGCTAGACTCGCTATGCATAAGTGCGTGTGACTACCGCTGTATGCATGCAGCAGAGGGTGCAGGCGAATCTGCAGTATGCGCCGAGGTTCATCCCATTGCGACACAGCCATCACAGCGAAACATGTCATCGGGTTGACATGCACAGCTTGCAGCAGCCCAATAGCCGCATGCCTTCGTCACGGCTGCAGCTGGCGCGCGACGATTGGTGCCCGCCTCGTGATGTCGCCCGGCCTCAGATAACTTGAACGCTGTTGACGCGACGGTGCAGTTGTGCACATCCCATGTCCATTGAAAGCGGTGAAGGCACGCGTGCAAACCTGCACGTCACTCACAGCCCGGCGTGACTGCTACGAGTTAGAGTCCTCAAGGCCACAAAAATGGGTTGCAAGTCGAAACACCGCACCCATGGCGAGGCGTGGTAGCTGTGACTAGGCCTACAGCTCCGCACGTGGCTACAGCTTCACGCGGCTGGCCGACTACATGCATGACATCCCGAGGTCGGACGTGGTCATCCCCCAAGACTGGATTACCACGCGGCACGTCAAGTTTGCAAATGTATATATGCATGCAAGCTTTCATGTGCATTTGGCGTCCACGTGGCACACAACAGCTACGTACGGCTTCAAATGCGTGAGCAAGCACTCGGAAGCAGGCGGACGTGAACTGGCAGGTGCACTGCCCCG
>JAUMHO010000012.1:1784988-1799114 GCA_032360965.1 Ulva armoricana
GCCTGGCTGGTAGCCACGGCCTTGGCGATCGCAGCACCCTGAGATTCGGCATAGCTGTACACGTCGTAGACGGAGCCATCCCATGCGGGGTCGCAGTAGGCCTGGATGGCGTAGGCGGTGACCCCGATGTGTGCATCCTTCATGGCAGAGAATGCGCCAGCGGAGGCCTGGCTCTTGCAAATTGCGGCGTTGGTGGTGGACTTCGTTGTCACATAGTAGGCACCTTTTCCGAACGTGCCCTCATTGCCCTCATCGCCCTCGTTGTCTTCATAGCCCTCGTCACCCTCGTTACCCTCGTTGTGCTCGTAACCCTCGTCACCCTCATTGCCTTCGTAACCCTCGTCACCCTCCTCACCCTCGTCACCCTCCTTGCCTTCGTCACCCTCGTCACCCTCGTAACCCTCGTCACCGTCGTGGAACTTGAAGTGCTTGTAGACAGCACCCTCGTAACCCTCGTCGCCCTCATCGCCCTCGTGCTCAGTACGAGGAGGGGCCTTGGGGTAGCCATAGACAGGCGGGGAGCCGTACGGTTCCTGGGGCTTTGTTGGAGCCACCGGCGGTGGCACGGGGCCGCCATAGCCGGGGCCGACGTTGACTGCCACTTTCACCTTTTCGGGCTTAGGGGCCGGCACATAGGCAGGAGAAGGGGAGCCGTAGGTGGGCTCCTTCAGGAGTTCAGCATGGGCGGGTGGAGACCACTGCCAGTTGAGCCCACGGCGGCCAGTGGCAGCGATGGGGGTGGGGCCGACGGCGGCGCCGACGACCATCATGGAAATAACTCCTGTTGCGTAAATCCTGCATGGCGTTGGGGGTGAGCGGGGGTGAAGCGCTGGCCATGAGGTGGGTCTCTCGAGGGGGAAGGCCATGCATAGCGGGGAGGCGCACATTATGATTGCTTTTTAAGTTTGTAGTTTTTTTGGTAGAGAACCTGAGTGTGGAAGTGGAAAGATAGCTTTTTGGTAGAGAACCTGAGTGTGGAAGTGGAAAGATAGCGAGAGCTGAGAGAGGGCTTGATTGCAGAGTTGTTTGCAGATTGAAAGCGGGTGACTTTTCATGGCCGGGGGCCAGCCTTATATAGTTTTCGTGAAGTGGCCGCATGTACTGCGGCGTATGTACTTTCCACTCGTGAAATGTATTCCGGTGAGTTCGAGGATGTGCGGTAGTGAGCGCATGCATGGTCGTAGCCCTTTCACCACGGCCCGGTGCGAGGTTACGTTATGCCACATGGATCCACTGATTGGCCTAGACGGATCGATCCTGCGCATGGAGAGCTCCGCGAGAAGCTCAGTGACCCGAGTTTGAAACTAAAATCGCAAGTGGTTCCTGGTGTGCTTCCGGAATTGTTCTCAGGCGTTGATAGAACTTCCATCCAGCCGTCCGCCGTAGGCCTAGGCCTAATGGCGCGCCAGGCAAGGGCGACCGTCGTCGGCAGGAAAAATGTTGAGGAGAGCACCAAACGCGGCAGAGGTTACGCGAACACAATAATGTATCAGTGCTTGTATATACTGCGTCTTTTTCCGGACGTTTTGAGTCTGTTGTGCATGTGTTGGCGGTGGCGCTGCATGGATCGACGCTGTCAGCTGCAGACGCCCAGCGTCATTCGTTACGGCACAAACGCCTCTATTAGGTACTAAACACACCTGTTAGCTATACTGTAGGTGCTTTACAGCGATCGGTTTCGCTGGGCGCCCCATGCTGGCCTGCGGGGTAAGCAAACGGCCGACCTGCTAGCGGTGCGCGCATCCAGCGGGTGACACCTGGTGCTTCCTGGCTCACGCACGTCTGAACGCTGCTGTCAGCATGTTCACAGAGTGCCTAACTTGTTATTGGGAGTCTCGTGCTGTGTGAGGTCGGTATAGATGCCGAACTGTCGGGATCTGAGTTGCGACCATGATGTATGCTTTCACCATGAAGTCGATGGACGCTTCGTTGTGCTTGTAGTTGTAGCCATGCCACACGGCATGGCAACAAGGAAGAAAGCAAGCCACAGGCCACGGCATGATCAGTACTAGTGTCAGTTAGTGTGCGTGCATCTGCCTCCATGATCACAGTGATCACGCCAGTCACACACAACCGACCGCCGTATGCAGCATCTGATACGTGTACCAACGAACCTTTGCTGTGAGTACTGGTGGCTCGTTTGCGAGACCTGGCGCCTGGATTGTGATACCGCTAGTGGCGAACGGTGCTGTCTCCGCTCGAGGCCGCTGAACGGCCACCAAATCAGGCACGGTAGTATTCACGCCCTGCTGACTTGCAAGCTGTTACAGGAAATTCGACGTGCTGTGAACTCAACGAAACTAATGCTCGCTGTTTAGGTGCATATGTTACGGTAGCAGCGTGGATAGGAACAGCTAGTTGGGCCCTGTGCCGTAGTGTGAGCCATCACAAGCACATGTTATCTACTGCATGTGGGGCTATACTGATTCAAGCTTGATGATCGTCGTCGAGCGAAGTAGTGTGGAGTTCTACTCGAGGCGTCAGTCCGGCGGAGCAGCGGCCGTCGACGATCGATCAAGCTTCATGTCTAGCACCTGTTACGGACTCCGTACTATCCCCGATGATGCTGGGGGATGACGAGCAGTCGCTGCTGATTCGGGGGATGCAGTGCTACCGCTGTTCCCGCAGCTGCCTTGAGGGATGCCGAGCAGCCGCTGCTGCCTTGGGGATGCAGTACTGCTGCTGTTCCCGCTGCTGCCTTGAGGGATGCCGAGCAGCCGCTTCTGCCTTGGTGGATGCAACCCTGCCGCTTTCCCCGCTGCTGCCTTTGGGGATGCAGTGCTGCTGCTGTTCCCGCTGCTGCCTTGGAGGATGCAGTGCTGTCGCTGTTCCCACGGCTGCTGGGGGATGTCGCAGCTGCTACATGGGCGCCAAGCAGACATCTTGGCTTGCAGCGGCGGCAATGTTGTCGCTTGAGTACGGTCATTCCCTCGGACACTGTATTACCAAATCATTTCCACAGACCGGAACTGGGGCGCGAGCTTGTGGACACATATTTGGAATTTCTTTGCTAGGTTGTGTCATCCGGGGAGATCTGGCGTTTGGTTCTAATCCAGCGCCCTGAACCATGGAACCTCAGATCTGCCACCCAACGTCGGTTAAAAGGAATCATCAGTGATGGTAACTGTGCACAACAGCGTGTGGCAACTGCTTCCCCCGTGACGTGGATGGCCTTTGTTACAGCTTTGGACCGGACTAGTAACTTGGCTAGCGGCATGTCCTGCAGCGGCGAGCTGAGTGGAGCGTTGGAGTGTAGCCATACTAGTAGAACCCCAGCACATTATGCGGCCAACGTGTTGGTTGCCGCGCTGCCGACCACACCAAAGAGGCAGACCACGCTCTCCTTCGTTGCCACGGCTTCTATAGAATCCAGAATGAGAGCAGTCACATGCAGAGTTCTTCATCGCGGGGTCACATGCAGAGTTCAACGTGTCGCAGCTGAGCAGCCCAGAAGTAGCTACATCCCAGCCGCTACTGCAAATTGCATCGTCAACGTGTGACTTCAAACAGATGGTGTGTGGTCCTTGCTGCCACATTTGGGGCTACGATACACGTGTGAGGCTGCAGGCAACAGGCCATTGTTAACTTCAGCAGACGTTGCAAAGCCAAAAAACCAACCAACAGCCAACAAACCAGGGTTTTTGGGAAGATTTTTCAGCCGTGTGCACCAACAAATGGCTGCGAACGCATAACACTGCTGAAGGGTGTGCCTGAATCTTAGAATTCTCAAACAGTCAATCCTGGGTGTCATTATACACACCATCCTCTGCTCCATATCAGAACTGGGTAGCATGGCGCCAAGGTTGTGGGCGGAATCAATGCAATCAGACGAGCCTGTACCGTTGAACAAAACGCCGTTTAACCCTGCAGCTGAGCAGCCCAGCTGGGGCTACATTCCAGCAGCTTGCACATAGTGGTCCAGCACACTGGGACTCTGAATGCATGTGGTGTGCCTGATGCGGCCAAACGATGAGCAGTTGGTAGATTTGGAGGCTGCAGCGCAGACGTGAGGCTGCAGGCAACACCCTCAAGGGCTGGAGGGTGCGCCTGAGTCATCAGAATCTGAAAGATCCAAGGCAGGGTTTCAGTAGGCACACCATCCTAAGGCCACTGTTAAAATGTTACAGTGTTTTGCAAAGGCGCCAGGCATAATAGCGGGCACACGAGCCTGTACCGTTTAACAACACGCCACTCAGCCCTGCAGCTGAGCAGCCCGGCTGTGGAAATATGCCAGAACCAGGTTGTCAGCATTCAATCACACTGTGGCACCAAGTCGGTGGTGCGCTGCTGGCACTGCCAACCAATGAGCTGTGGGTGGATTCCGGGCCTGCGGTGCAGATGCGAGGCCGCAGCAACAGCCTGGAGGCCTGGGTCAGTATTCATGAGGGTGAGCCTGAAATTCCAGAGTGGCCAAGAGCCAAGCCGGGGTGTCAGCACACTGTGGAGCTTTGCTTCAAACCTGTAGAGCTGCGCTGGGCCCTGCCGACCTACGCTGGGATGCTCTTACACCTGCCATAGGGCACCTGCAGGTTGCGTGCCATGGTAACCAGGTTGAGGCGCTGCCCAGCGCTCCAGATGTGGTGGAGCACTGCATCCCAAGTGGACACACATGTTGCCAAGTAGGCGCTGCAGAGTCAGGAGTAATATCTCGTGCGCCAGGTGCAACGTGGCTAAATAAAACTGCGGCCCACTTCAAACGCGACTGCTTTAACCACGAGCGGCCATCACTGCCCATCACTGAACAGATTCTACAACACACCTGCTTGGCCATCACAACACAGTCGTGTGACACGCACAAGCATGCAGCGCCCTCACGTGCTACTCACGCACTTGTCTGTATTCCAAGCCCAATCACATGGCCTTCATGATCACGTTGTATCTGCAAGGGGTGGCGGCATATGGCACTTGCTGCGATCTGAATTCCTGGTAGGCTCTCAGATTGCGTACGAAAACTCCTCTGTTCGGATGCATGCAACCCTGGCAACAACACCTATGCACAAGCCGTTTTCTGATCTCTGGCGTGCATGATGGCCGACAGGCGGGTCACAACAGAGTGCAGCATAGGAAAGCGTGAAAGTGTCGGACCATCCAACTGCACGCAGTCCACCTCTTCCAAGAACAAGCTATGTTACCACTTCAAGCTGACGCATCGCTTTGTTATCTACACCATTGATTTGGAATACCGGCACACACAGGGTACTAAAACGAGAAACGTTGGCAAAACTATGGACGGGCCCCATGCGGGTGGCGGCGTGCGAGGCAACCGTGTCCCGAGAGGGTCAGGGGCAGTGAGGGGCCGCCCCGGAAACCCCACACCACACCCAGAGGCAGGAGGGCACCAGTACACCAGAGCACTACCAATCAACCCTGCCACTGGTTCACCCACTGGTTCACACACACATGCATCGCCATGCTACGCCGCTTCAGTGCGCCACACATGCGGCTGGGCGCAGCATGACTGAATCACCCAATGCGGGCTTTCGACGCGGCTGCCTCGCATGACCGGCATCACATCGCAAGCATGCATGCTGTGCACGGCAGGTCAGCGCTTCACTGCGGTGATAGTCTTGGATGCCGACGCCAGGGACTTGAAGTGCGGCGCGAGTCCGGCGGCGTCCATCTCGTGGCCAAAGCTGAAGTCAACGTAGGAGCCGTAGTGGGGCTCGTTCATGGCTGAGAATCCGCGAATGTTGCTCAGCCCCAGCCGGTCGCCCTCTTGCACCGAGTCGGTGATGATCAGCACGCCGCCCGGCTTGAGCACCCGAGCAAACTCCCGCAGCGCAGCACGCCGCGCCTCGTCCGGCATCTCATGGAACATGTACACACTGTACACGACGTCCATGCATGCGTCACCCTGCGGCAGCGCCTCGGCCGCACACTGCACGAACGCCACGCTGCCTGCGCTGCGCGCGCTGGGGGAGGCGCAGCGCTGCCAGTACGCCATGTTGGAGCGGGCCTTCTCAAGGTAAAAGGGCGAGAGCTCCGACACGGTGAGGTGCGCACTTGGGTAGTTGTCCCGCACAAACGTCGCCAGCCGCCCCGTGCCCGCCCCCACCTCCAGCATGTCCAGTCCCGCCCCCGTCGACCCCGGAAAGTGCCTGCAGCCCAAAGCACACGTCACAGCACAAAGCACGGCTGCCTGAATCAGGCGGCGCCAAACACTCATGATTCAACTCATTGCTGCACGTGTCATGGCAAGAGAGCGTGCACATGCCCAGAGGCGACCCAGAGCGGGGCGACACCCCGGAGACGGGCCGTGCCAGAAAGAACGATTGCCAGGCCCTGTGGAAGGAGCACCTGTTCAGCGCAAGCAGGGTGCCCCGCTACATAGCGTCCTGCCGGCCGAGGAAGAGCGTCTCTGTCGCAACATCATACGTCTCCGCGGAGCGGGAGCTGAACCAGCCGTCGGTCTGGAAGTGGAAGTTGTTCTGGTAGTAGGCGGGGTACATGTTGCTGCTCTCAAACGGCAGCAGCCCGACCTTGCCTTCAGGCTCCCGCCGCCGGCCAAGAACCTGGGGCGCCTCCTGGAGGTACAGGGCGGCCTGGCGCAGGGCAAAGAGGGGGCTGGACTGGCGGTGGCCAGGGGTCGTCATGTCCCAGGGTAGCTTGTACGCGCCCTCCTTGATGTTGCGGAGGTCGCACTGGAACGCTCCAAACGCCTCGTTCGACAGGTTCTGCACAGCATGGCCGCGATGCCAGTCGATGATTCCATGCCACACTGGACTCCATTGACAGTTGGTGAGGGAGGATGATGCTGGGCGCACTGGGAGCGCGTCACGCTAACCAGGGGCAAGCAACCTGTGATCGCACTATTGCACACGGAGGCTGCACCAGTGGACGGCTGCGCTGTAGTAGTGATGCATGCACAGTGCCTACCTGAGAACACAGTTGCAGGGCATACAGCCACAGAGTAAATTGATGGCTCCACATGCCCTGAACACGGCACGGTCGGCGTCGTCACTGCCAGCAAAAATGCAGTTGTAACATGCATGACAGCCACGAACAACGCACAAGACGGAGCCCCTGAAGGGGGCCACATGTGCAGGGGCGCCAGCATCGACTCCCAGGGCTGCTGGGACTTCACTCTCGGCAGCAGCACGTCTGCTTCTGCCGAGGGCAGGAAGCCAGGAGGTCGTGGCTGGTGTCAGATGTACCACAAGGGCCACAAGCTGAGTCGCACCCATGCAACCGCGCCAAACGCGCTTGCCTCCATTGGGCCACGGGTGAAAGAAAGCTGGCCTTTCGCGAGATCTCCCGTCCGGACTGAAGTCAGGACGACGGAGCTTCCTGCCTGCAGGAGAAAGAATGCCCACCGGGCAGTGTGGTATGCCCAGTACGCTGCGGACGTCGTGTCTTGCAAGGCGTGGGCCTCTCTCACATTCCTAGCTGCCACGGATGCCAGTCCACTCAGATCCGCCATCTCCTCAGCCCGCTTGTTACGACGCTGCCTCCAGTACTCCACGCTCCAGTGCTGTGTGAACCACTGGTCGTCCAGGTGCCTGGCTCGAGGTTGCCCTGCAGCAACGATGTTCTGGACCGTGGTGACGCAGAGCAGTGCTGTTGTTCTTCACAATAACGAGTACTATGGCAGCTCAGGCCGGGCAGTGCTCTCGATGTGAGCAAACTTTCCAGGGCTGCATGAGGTAGCCTGCATGTGCAAGAATTGCGAGATCAAACGGTGCAATTGCACTTCCGCCGTTGGGTGTGCCGCAAGTGAGGCTGAGCGACACTGAGGACTAGGGGCATACCTCACTCTGAGTGCTGCCCACAGGAGAAGCTGGAGCTGGAGAACCTTCCAGATTGAGCGACACCCGGGATGGAGGCTGCGGATCGTCGGTGACTCGCATCGCAGGCTCCACTGCTGCCTTGATGTCCACTGTTTCTGCCTCAGCATGAGGTACCAATCGCTGACCTGCACCACAAGCTGATCACTGATATATTCCAGAACAAGTGAGTGACATTTTCTCGACTCGGTCCCACTCAGAGCTGAAGGCGCTGACGCCATGGCGACGTTGTGACAGGCTGCGAAGGCATATGTGCACGCGGCACAACACGTACATGCAGCGTTGCGGCGTCCGATGTGAGCAAAACATGTATGCGCTTGCTCTGCGACACCAGGTACCCATTTTCGAATGAAGCACGAGTCCACAGTCGCCCTCCAGCCACGTGCTTGTGTTGCAACCAGACAAATCACGGCGCTAAACGAGTGTAGACGTTCGGCATACTCAGACGATCTGGACACAAAAACATTCAGTATTCTTCGACTCTGAGTACCAATTGTTACACACCATGTCTGCCAATCCCGCCCAAGCCGTGTGGACAAATCACGAATGCACGATCCCGGAAGCAGGAATGCGCTCACGCAGAGACACCCCGCTCATGCATCTCGATTGCACCAGGTACAGAAGCAAAGTGCACTGCTATGCTGTATGTCTGGAAACCCGCGTGAATGTTATTGAGCGCATGTCACGCGACGCACACATTCGACCGCAAACACAGTCGTCCTCGAACATGGATGAGGTGTCAACCAGCTGCAGATATCGGACGGGTGCAGTAGGACGTACGTGAGATACTGGAAACGTGGCTGCAGCTGCGGGCACGGAATGGCTTCATGGGCCCTGCGAGGTACATCTGCACTCTGGTACAGATTTGGCTAGCACTGGCTTGACCCATCCTGGTCATCGCAGCAGCAACTCGCCAGCGTCTCACACCACTTGCAGGATGACAGTTAAACAAACGCCTGTCAAATGAACATCACTTCGTGGTGTCTCTATCCTTGCACACAAACCCAAGTAAGTAGTGTGCACAGAACAGGCTCAGCTTGGGCACAGTCCTCCTTGCTTCGGACGACAGTGGAATCGAATACGATCGGGCTCCTGCAACACTAGCGATCAATAGCTTTATATCTGTTGCTTGGAAGCGATCGGTGTCTCCGAAACATGAGGGCTGCGTACGGTGATATCTCAGCATGAGTGTCCAAGGTGTCTCACGCGCGTCTATGCTAATCGTAGCGCTCTCCGGCGCCCGTGGCCGGCGACTTTTGTCTTTCGTTAGTATGTTGGGCCCGTGACGGCAAGCCGCTATACTTGGGTTATCCTTCTGTGACGCCTCAAACATGATCATCTATTCGATCCATGTCCGCAATTTTCCGGCGCAGTAGAATAGTGATGCTTTTCTCAAGACTTTATCGCATCCATTCATCCTCTACAAATGCAGACAAGCGTGCTCATGAATCTGTTGAATCCGTCGGGGCTGCACGGCTGCGGGACTGTATGGACGGTGCTACATTGTCAGACCCGAGATCATGAATCCTGTTCTTTGCAGCGCACCAGAAATGCTTATGGGCGCAAATAATAAGAGTTTTTGAAACAAGGGGCCGCACATCTCAGGCCCTTACGATGCCTCCATTGCCCAAGAGTGTGTGTCACAATGCTACATCCAGTGCTGCAAGTGCATTCAGGCCTTGGACAAGGAACACCATGCAACGACCAAAACCCACTCAAGCGCGATGATGTGACTTATGGACTCATGCGTCAGCAGTCTCTGGTTTTGCAGCGTGGCTTTGCTTGAGGTGACATTTGCAACACCTGTGCATGAGGGCCACGCTACAAAGCAGTGCCACTTGGCAGCACACACTCTGGCTCAGCAGACAGCACGGTACCTGTCCAACACGGACCATGTGCAACCAGGTCTGCCCACGCGCGACAGGCAGAGGTGGACCATCCGCATCATCATCCTTGGTCGCATTCACTGGCAAGTTGCTGTAGGCTGATGTGGTCCTATAGACTGATGTGTTCTAATGTGAGTATGCGAGCTCAGATTGGGCCCCACCGCTGAGGTACCTCCCACATTTCAATCCTGCAGAGTGGCTCTAAAAACCAGGGCCTCGCCGTGCAAGGGCTGAGTGATCATCTTGCATCATCTTGCATTACTGAGACCCATCCTGTTGCGATGTACAGACAGTAGCCCAGACTCGCGTCCAGAATCATACACAATCATACACATGCTTCACGAGGACTGCCCGTGTTGCTCGGGACCTCATCCCCTGTTGTTGCTACGTCCCTAGGCTTCGCGAGGTGACTCCCACAGCTCGATCTGTCGCTTGCTCTCATTGCCCTTAGTGCAAGACACCCCTCCTTGACAGTTGACAGTCCTTACATAGCCAAGGCCGCTTCCATTGACATGTATCTTCAAACTCCTACTCCGCTTCTCAGCTCACAGCAGTGGCTGGGCTGTGGTGCCGCCAGCAACAGTACCATGTTGGTGTAGAGGTCGTTGCTCCTGACAACACTTCATGAGTGATACCACTTGTCTGTGTGAGTTCAGGACGACTGACTCGAATTTGATGCATGGCTAGTGGTACTATATCACGCCCACCCCTCTCCCCCGTATTCGCCTCTTCCTGGATCCTTCAATCAATGGCATACTGCCGGTTTAGATGCTTCACGTCCCTGAATATATGTTGTCCAACGTTTCCACAGTTCAGACAGGCACCTCCCTTTGCATCCAACAACCCATCCTTTACACGTGCACTCTGGATTATTACACAACGCTGCGGGTGTTGGAACACCTGGACTCGAGGCGCAAGCAGCGCAAGCACTCTGGATTCTGCAACCGTACACACGATGCGCATGTGCAGTAGCTTCACGGTGCGTACACGTATAGCCTGGAAATTCACACTGACACCAGTCTAGCCGATCTACGACATCAACCTTCATTGAAACACACAGTGCTGCCCGATTTCTTTCCTATTGCTTTTCCTTGAATTGACCAAGATGTGATGAACCTCTCGCCTTGTGGCAGTGTCCGCACCGTCTCTCCCAGACAGGCCGATGCTCGCACATGCACCTCAACACATGGCTCCCAGAGTGTAAGTCAGCATATGGCGAGGCCTAGAAGTGTGCCAGTCCCACCAAATCATACTTTGCGGAGCTTCCAGGCCGGGAGGTTCTTTGAAACAGAGGCAAGTGACTGGCAGTGAATGTCAGTCGCTTGTCAAGGCCGGCGGCCCGGCGGTGCCTCGCAGAGACATGCGGCTAGCAGCACGGGGCGGTGGCGGCAGTGCTGGCGTCGGCGCGGTGGCGGCTGAGGTCCACTCACGCGTGCCGTCGAGCCTACGCATCAGGGCGGGTTTAGTCTCGTGCTCATAGCGCACGATGTCGCTCAGGGCTCGTGGCCAGTCCACACCGCACAGCCAGACCCCGTCACCACTGACATCCTGCTCTCAGAACCGCGGCGAGCAGCAGCCCTGCAGATCCTTTTCCCCTCGGCGCACAGTCAGCCTCCCCGTTGAGCGCATCTGGACAGCCATAGAATGCACCGACCACAGGGGATGATCCTCGTCTGAACGTTGCCGGCGACTCACTGGCTTGCTTGTGACGACTAGGAGCCAGTCGGCTTTGACCACGTAGTGGTCAGTTACTGCATCCTCCAAGATAGAGAGTACGCCCAATTCCCCTTAAAACTGTTTTTTTTGTGGGGGATCACTGCGTGGCTGTTAGGGTCACACTGGGCACCGTGATCTGGGTCAGGGTCCTGCGTGGCCTGTAGATTGATCACTATCTCTTCACGTGTGTCCCCCCGCAGGGCGTTCCCACCCCCCGGCATGAAAGGCACAGACCCCGCAGGGGGAGGCGGCATGTCTGCACTGGGCTCAGCTCCATGCACAAAAGGCACAAACCCCGCAGATGACCTGGGGGCCAGGGAGAGCCTCCGCGACAGGCGCGTTGCTAAACTCAGAGTCGCGATTGGGAGTAGAGGGAGGAGGCGCCGCGCAGGAGGACCTCGGCCTGAAAACAAAACCTGCGAGTGGAACGACCGGGGCAACAGGGGGCACCGCGCGGGGGAGGCCCTCACCAAAGACTGAAGGCCGCGATGGCCCAGCCGGGGTTGGAGGGGAGTCAGCGCAGTAGGGCCGGGTACCAAAACAGATGGCCCGGGTGGATCTACCGGGAGATGCGCCTCAGAGGTGGCCCTGCATGCTAGGGGGGGACTGCTAAACGCAGCTAGACCCACCGGTCGCTGCTAGACGTGGACTGCTAAACGAGTAGTGTTTCGGGGCCTTGAAAGGTAGTCGTCGTGTACGTGGATGTGGCGCGAAAGGCAGGCGTGATGTACCCTTCGCCGCGCAAAGTGTCCCGAGTGTATGCCCAAAGAGTACCTCACACGTGGATTGGGTGTGTCAAGTGTACCTTTGGGATGTCTCACGTCAAGTATGATCTGCTGTGAGGTACATTTCGCAGCGTAAAAGGGTTGCGGAGTGCCGTGAAAGGTACATCACAACGGTGCAGCAGTTCGTCGCGAGAGGTACATTGCATGTGCCCTTCCTCACGAACGGTACCTGCTCTTGGTAAATCGACCTTTTGACTATCTTTTGACACCCTTTCGTCGTGAAAGGGCGGCAGCATGCACACCCTTTCAGCGCTGATCGTGTACTGCACGGGTACACGATGATGATCAGTCAGTGTTACCATGCAACACTTTCTTTTTTCAAACAAAACTGGTTAACTTGTACACTGTGCAACTTGTCGTGTTCGATCATCGTGCTAGGACAACATCAGCGTGCTGAACAAGTCCTTGACACGTTGAACAACAGACAACAGGTTGCACAGCGTCCACGCTACTGTGTGTCATACACCACAAATTTCAAAGTGCGGTTGGTGCAGTCGTAGCTGCAGTACGAGAGGCGCTGCATGTGCGACGTCTGGTGCAGAGGCCCCGAATATGATCGGCTCACTTGCACTGATGCCATCTCAATCGCAACATGCAACAGCCACAACAATGTCAGACTCACAATTATGTTTAGAAGAGCGACGAAGTCGTCAGCAAACAAGCATACATGCCAAAGCTAACACAGCAGGCTGGATAGCGCAAGTGACCAGCACGTTGCATGGATGACGCAAATTGCACACAGTTCCAGCATGTAAATAGGCATTTAAGTGATAACAACGATTTAGTGCCTTGCGTCAGTGCCGATGAGAGCTCGCAACGTTGAGGCACCTACCGTCGCGAAAACATCAGCACAGCAATGAAAGCCAAACAGGGCATCGTAAGACTGAAGCTCGTACGATGGCAGCATACGGAGCAGCATGGCATGTCCGCATGCCAAATTCGGAGCTGCTACTCACCTGACTTGACCGACGCAACTGACGCAACACTGCTCGGAATGCAAAGGATCACGAATGCTGTAAGAATTGTCATCAACGCGATTCAATGTCGAGACGTCATAATTAACTTGGTTATAATTTTACGAGCTGTACATGATTCGTTCAACGAAGGTTATGTGCAGCAAGGCGAACGAGCTACTGATGAGCTGCGACTCGATTCAAGGTACGTGCAATTTCTGTGTAGATGAAAATTTGAACCAGCGAGGAGGTAACTAGGAGCCACAGTAGTTTCCAGCTTGATCAACCACGGCGCAATGAGTGTGTAGCCGTGAAGGGATTGCCTTGCATTCAATTGATTGCAAATGGGCATGCGTGTTGACGTGCACGTGCACGTGCACCCCTTTGACACTCCGTTGAACAGTCCACCATGATGTATCCAACTGTATGTGAAACGTACACGACGTGTGCATTGCAGCGCGGCACATAAGGAGTACATCTTGAACCACGAAAGGCACTGCGAAAAGTAGTCTGTGCAGATGTACCTTGTACGTGATCTGAAAGGGTTCCATGACATGTGTCGAAACAGTACCTCACTGGTACACGACGTGTACCTTTGCTGCGCGTGACGCAAAAGGTACGCGACAAGGCCGCGACGGGCTACTCGTCGGGTACACTTGCACCGAAACAGGTACCCGATCGAAAGCACCCTTTCAAGTACCTTTCCCATACTGACCCTTTCAAGGGTGTCGGATACGTCAAAGGGTATCAAGATGTTTGCAAACGGTAGAAAGGGCCTGCAACAGTACCCGTACAACACTTTACCATCCTTGTAGTGAAAGGTCCGAGGACTGCGTAGAAACAGGCCCGGGGGGTTGGTGAGCTGTACGCTCGTGACAGTCATCTTCACGTCCCTATCCAAGAGCGGAGCTTGGACTGAGCCTGATGCTGTACACAGGAGCAGGGTGCTCAGGTGGACGAGGGCGGCGAAAAAGGCGACGATGCCAGCCATCCTGCACGGCG
>JAUMHO010000012.1:1803451-1816027 GCA_032360965.1 Ulva armoricana
GTCAGTAGCTTGGAATGATGGTATTGCTCTAGGTGATCCAGTCGGACCGAGAAGGGTTCATTTAATCAATTTCATCAACAAAGTCCACCCACGCCACCCAAGTCCACTTGACCATGCTCTTGCATTAATCTCCATTCCCTGTTGCCTGAATATCTACAAGTCCATGCACTGTCTTCCGTACGTTCTTTACTTCATCGCATTTGCGGCCTGCCACCATTCATCACTCCCATGAGCTTCTGTCATGCTTTGATGCTGAGCCTGCAAGCCCACCGGCTGGTTCACCAGTGTTGTACTGTATCTAGTTGTACCATCGGATCCAAAGGTCTTTGAGGGGAGAGTTGCAGAGGGATCTGCCAGTGTGAAGATTGTGGATAGTCTGAACACATCAGTTGCACATGATATGCTGTCGACAACGTCATGGCCTCAGACGGTTATCTCGATTTGCAACAACAAGTCGAGTTCAGAATGCATTGCCTTGGAGAGACGTAGCACCGGCGGCCCGCGGCATTGTTGGCCTGGTCTCAACACATGCCGGCCACGAGTGCTGAGCCTTGCACCGTGGAGCAGAAAACACCGTGGAGCAGCAAACAAGCTTCGTTCTGGTCATACATGTGCCAGTGTAGCCACTAACATCTGCACCGTGCTTGGTTGAAAACAAGGTTTCTGCAACACAAACTTCACAGTCCTTGATTAAATGTTTCTCTGCATCATTTTAGTGTCGGATTCATAACTTTTATGGAAAGCGCCGGGGGCTGGGTGATCTGCACAGATCATGTGTTAGTACTGTGACCCATTTGGCATTGCCTTCGCATTGTGACAATGTCTGTGCCTTCGTCCACACTGCCTGAATATGACCACTAATACATGAAAGCAAACGGAAGCAGCTGTATCGTGGCTACTGGGAGGCATACAGCATCTCTCAATCCAGCAAGCACCGACCAATGCTGCCTTCACTGAAGGCAAGACGTGCTGTGGCTGTCTTCATGCCGTGACATATCTATACTGTCGTCAACCATGCTGCCGCTCTCGAGCTCGTGCCACAAGGCATAGCTTCCTCTTGGAACCGACTGCTCATTTTACGGATGCGGGCCCGAGCCTGACAAAGCGTGTATGAAGCAGTTACCTGGCACCTTCCCCCTGCACCCGTGTTGTTTTAGTTTGGGAAAACAGAGAGTTTACGGGCTTCTGATCAGAAGCCTCGAGGCAAAATTTTGTGGAAATTGCAAGCAACACTCAGTGAGCTGGCCCAGCCCACCCCCAATACCGCTAGGGTTGCCCCAAACTCATCAGAAACGCTCTCTTTTATCCCTCAGGGCATGGTAAAGTGACCACAGTGCTTGAGGGCAGTACTGGCGCGGCCCCCGTGGGGTCTTTCAGTGGCAGGGAGCATGGGCGTGGCGCTGGAGGCGCTCGCCAGCATCTTTACCGTATGAGTGGCTGAGTGCCATGCAGCGTGGAGCTGTACTGGTTGACGCACAGGTGCGGTAATCATACATACAGGTATAGCCTTGCTCAAAGCACCTAGTTATGACTCGTGGCATATCCCCAACGTCACCTCTGGGGGCATAGGGTGTCCACGCTACTGGTGGACATGGTGTGATGCTGAGTGCGCCCCCCCCTCACGTGCATCAGCATTTCGACCTGGACAGGCAGCGAGTGCTGTTGAGGGTGTGAGCTGCTTGCGAGGCCAGGAATTAAAGGGTACGATGGGAATTCTGTTCTTGTTGCTTAATGTGAATCGATACTGCATTGTTCTTGCCGAGTGACGCCCCAAATGCACTCGTAGCCACCTCTGCCAGATTGATGGATCACGACAAGGCGTGGCCACGTGTGATCGAGGGCACGCACAATAAAAAATATTCTCAGCCTCGTCATGCAAGATGCATCAATCACAGCCACACCCATTTTCGGGACTTGAAATCGCCCGATCGCCCATCATGCTGGCACCCAGTTCTGTGTCCTCGCCAACTTACCTTTCTCGCTTGGAACGGATACGTCCTTTCACCTCCATGCCAGTCGAGTAGTTGTATTTTATCATGAATCTATGCTGCCGCGGAGGGAGTGATCATCCTTGTCCAAAGAGCTCAGTTCTCAAGCCGTGATCACGTTCGGCACGCCAGAGGAGCATGTCCGATAGTGATGCAGAAGAATATGTCTACTACGGAACTCCTCTGGAGCAACAACAGACATGCACCTATTATGCGAGTAGGCAGGTACCAAAGCAAGCCAGTCAGGTTGTGGCTCTGCCAGTGCACCAGCAGGAAGTCCGTGACGCACAAGGGCGGCAACGCCTGCATGGTGCATTTACTGGTGGATTCTCCGCTGGTTTCTTCAACACAGTTGGATCCGAGGCACGTCTTTCGACCGCAACATGCTCATTGTGGCCATGGGGGTTCCTGTCCAGATGGTCTACCCAGGCATCGGCATACCATCATAGCCCATCGTCAGAGTTTCAACTCGGCTGACGCAGCACGACCCTAGATTTGACTCTAGCATGCCAGCTGGCGGTGGATGCAGCAAGGCATCGCATAGTGACCAGCTGTGCTTCTGTCCACCACAACAGGCCAGTGCTGACGGATGCGATACCGGTGCAGGAAGGATTCGAACCCGCAACTTTCACGTCGTCCCGGAAAAATCGCGCTGGACAGCGCCAGCAGGAGGTATCGGATTTCCTAGACGAGGACGAGCTTGAAGACCTAGACAAGAAAGGCTTACAGACACGATCAGAATATGACACGTTCGCATCAGCGCAAGGAGCAGCAGCCCAGGCCGAGGCAGGTCAACAAGCAGCCTCCCGGCATGGCCATGAGGCCCTGAACCTATTCCCACAGGAGGCCCTGCGGCCTGTTGTCAACTCTGTAGGCATCCAATTGCTGCAGAAGATGGGATGGAGGCAGGTGCGTTCCCATCCCTTGCTCCCTACTCACCTCATCTCATACACTCCCGTCGGCGGGTGCATCGTGCGTGACAGAATTGCCCGCTTTGGTGGGCATACAACGGGACCGACATGCCCCAGCCTGCCCACATTCCTGCACTCCATCGCTCTGCACACCTGTCGGCGGCACCCACACAGCGCAGAAGCCAGGCCATGCTGATGCACTGCTGTTCTTGACCACCACTGTTACGGCTGCGTGGCTGTATACCACAGGCACGGATAACCCACGGGTCGGGTGGCGTCACTGCAGTGCCACGTCACATTCTAGACCCGCACACACCGTCCACCACTGGCATCCCGCGTCCACCGCACCCGTCACCACGCAAGCACACCGCTCCCTGCTGCCTCAGGGCCGCGGCCTCGGCTTCCGAGAGACGCAGGCGCTATCACAAATGGGGTACGACGTCTCGGGAGTCGAGCCGGGCACCGACGCCCCCACTCAGAGGCTGCAGCGCCGCAAGTGGGGCCCTCTGGCGGGGCTACAGGCGCACAACGCACAGGTCGTGCGGCCGCGGCCCAAGAGCGATGTGCACGGGCTCGGCTACGACCCATACGCCAACGCCGCGGAATTCCGCACAGCCCGGAAGCATCTACGGGACAACCAGGCACAGCTGCCGCGGCGCGACCGCCAGGGTGCTCCCTCCCCCCTTCACCTGCCCAACACCAGAGCGAGACGACACATGCGGGGCACCTTTGCATGTGCTGCGTCGTATCGTCTGGTGTGCCAGAGCATTCTGTGCCGGAAGATTCTGCCAGAACACCCACAGACACACACGCTCACACCCCCACCACCTCACCTTTCCAAGGCTGAACGAGCGTTCACCCGTGTGCTCATCGACTACAAGATGCAGTATAGTGGCGGTGCGGGGCGTGTGCATGCGGATGCGGATGTAACCTGAGCAGGCATGCTTGCGCTGCCCCCGGCCGCATGCGCTGCGACCGTGGCGTGTGCTGTGAGTGCCACAAGGTGCACAGCATGTGCAGCAGTAGACCGAACAGCTGGGAGTGACGTGTCCGTTCAGGGGTGCGGCAGCGGGGTGTTGCGTTTGCGGCGTCCGTGATCGAAGAGTCTGACGTGTACGGCGGCGATCTTGCGGACTACGTGGATGAAGAGGAGGAGCGCGCCAACCTGCACTTTGAAGTGGTGTCCAGCGACGACGACGAGACTGGCCGTCGAGGCCGCGGGGAGTCTCCCAGGCGGCTAGAGGGGGCAGCTGCGGCGCCCCTGATCAAGGCGCGGCAGGGGACCATGGGTATGGACTCCTTCATTGAAGGGTTTGAGCGCGGCGCGATGGCGGAGCCAGCAGCGGTCCAGGGCACGCCGGTGCCGGCGCGAGGGATTCGGAAGACATACCATCGGTTTGGGAAGCCTTGTGGGCAGCGGCATGGGGCGCCGCGCGAGGACGCGGGGACGGCGGAGGCAGCAGAAGCGCCGGAGGATCCGGACGCGAAGAAGCGCGTCGACGTGCTGGCTGCGGCTGTGGCGCGGGGGGGGGATGAGATGCTGTCGTTTGTTCGGAGCAAGCACCAGGGTGCGGCGGCCCACCGTGTCTGTCCTGTGCCTCGATGCTTCTGCTGAACGCTGCCTGCTCCTTGGTGGTTGTTGTGGTGCGCTCGTGTCCTTCTGGAGAATGTTTGCGATCAGCGCAACGTGCTGTTCCGCACATCACGGCCACTGCCACACAGCACCGGTGAAGGTGCTGTGTCTGCGAGGGGCACTGGCCCGGACAGTCGGCAACGTGGCGGTTGTGTGCGTTCACAAACTTGATCAGGCCGAGCCGAAAAACCAATGCACGGAATGGCCTCGGCGGTGGTGGACCCGCGTGCCACGGTGCGCCGCCCTTCATGCATGCAACCAGGCCGCCCTGCAGGGGACGACGCGTACTCATTTCTGCATGGTGGCGATGGAGCTGCATACTTCCGCCGGCGGGTCAACGACATTCGCAGCGCTCTCATCCGCGCCAACGCGGCGGTGCGGCACCACACCGCTGCTGCGCTGCGGCCACCGCAGCTACAACATGGCGCAGCACAGCAGGGGGGGCCGCCGCGGCTGACGGTGGAGCAGCGGGTGCTGGTGCTGCAGGAGCCGCAACTGCCGGGGGGGCAGGCACCGGCGGCGCACAGGCGGGCCGCAGCAGAGGGGCCGGCGGCGGCGGGAGATACGGCTGGTGGCGGGGCGGCGGTGCGGGAAGCGCTGGTGGCGCGAGCCGAGTCGGCTGGGCTGCTGCGGAAGGGTGGGGCGCTGTCGACGCGGTTCGTGAAGGCCGGAGCGCTGGCGCCGGAGGCAGGCGGGTGGACGAGCGCGGAAGCTGAGGCGGTGTGCTGCGCGTGCTGCGTGCTACCCATGTTCACGCGGTGTGAGACGCGCGTGCTGCATGCCTCGTGTGGTGGTGCGTCAAATTGCTGGCGGGGTGATCAGATCTCTCCCGGTGAAGGCCGTTCGCCGTGGCTGCTGCGGCGGCAGTGCTGACTGGCATTAGACCAAGCGATCACTGTGCTCCCTATGAAGCGAGGTGCTGTTGCATGGCACATGGGTGAGTGCACGATTCTGTTGCAGAGTGGACGGTGGTGACAGCTCATCGTGTGCATGGTCCTTTGTCACCCGTCACCGCTGCCTGCAGCTCATGCATCGGCATGCTCTGGTCGATCTGTGCGGCCGAATCCAGGTGCAGCATGATGGAGTCGCCGTGTGTATGCATGAGCAGGCAGCATGCGGTGCAGGCAAAGAATCCGGTCGAGGCGGACACCCCAGAGGCTGCAAAGGCGCCGGTGCGGACGGTGAACGAGTGGCGGCCGGAGCCGCTGCTCTGCAAGCGCTTCAACGTGCCCGACCCGTTCCAGGGCAAGCGAGAGGCGTCCCATGCAGCCGCGGGCAGCATGGGGGAGCAGCTGCTGAGCGTGCCGAGCGAGGAGCGCGGCCATGTGTACGCCGCTGCGCTGCCAGAGCACATGCGGCCGGCGGCTGCGGAGGCGGCGCCGTTGGCTGCGCAGCAGGGCGGCTGGGAGGAAGAACTGCCACCGCCGCCGGCGGTGGGTGGCGGCGCGCGGCGCGGTTCGGGGGCGGCCGCTGCGACAGGGCCGGGCGAGCCGGATTACCTGAGCCAGGTTGCAGACGAGATCCTGGCCAGCGTGGATGCTGATTTTGCCAGGCATGTGGAGGAGGTGTGCTCACGTCTCACGCGGTCGCTGTCGCCGGCAACCTGGATGTGTACTTTCGTGGTACACCCACACAGCTGAGGGCGGCATCATGTGGGCACCATCGGTCAGCCCATGCGGTGACGTGGAGCGCACGCACTGGCCGCCGACTGTGCCGCAGCCACTGCAGACCGGGGATCGCTGCCGCGGTGTGGGATATGCGACGCTTGGAGGCTTTTCTCTGGCCTGTTGCATGGTTCGAGCGTGTTTGCTTGACAAGGTGTCATCATATTCTGAGCGCATGGCGGTGCTGCATTGCTGAAATCCACCCGTGTCCTTGATGCCTGCCCTCTGGCTGCAGCTCCCATAGGCATGGAGGCAGCAGTCAGGCACAGTGGTTTCGCCGATTTGCGGGGTTGGGACAACCGGTTCTTGTGAATGCTCCGCTGGGTTTCCGTCATGCTCGCTTGGTGGGCACCACCGCCAAACAGGCGTCATGTGCAGTGCCTGTAGTTGGACCGCCGTTTGTGACTGCAGGCAGCGCCGGCCCCGGAAGAGGTGCCTTTGGACAAGCCCATCAATGTCTTCCAAGCCATCTTTGCTGACAGCTCGTCGGAGGACGGGGAAGCGGCAGAGGTGCCGGGCGACGCACCTGCCGCGGACGCGGCTGCACCCACAGGAGGTGATGGCGGTGCCGACTCGGCTGCTGTAGGGCTGGAGGTGGCCGATCCGGCGGCTGCGCGGCCGCGCAATGCGGCGGCAATGCTGCAGGAGGCGCAGGCTCGGATTGTGGAGCGGGGGCGCCACGCCGCAGCGGCCGCGCTTGCTGCGCCAGGCGCTGCGGACACTGCAGTGCGAGAGGGGTCTCCAGATCGCGGCGCAGGGTCTGGGGCGGGTCTGAGCGGTGATGAAGAGGGCGGCAGGCGCGAGCGCAGGGGCGGGAGCAGAGAGAGTGGCGAGCGGGGGCTCCCGAGGCGGGGGAAGCGGCGGCGGGAGGGCAGCGGAAGTGATGGCGACGGCAGGGAGCGGAGGAGTTCGAAGCATGAAAAGTCGGAGCGGAAGAGGGAGAGGGAGGCGGAGAAGAGGCGGAGGCATATGGAGAGGAAGAGGCTTGACGATGTGGCGGAGAGAGCTGCAGAGGCACTGCGGGACGAGGCGATGCAGCAGAAACTGAGTACGGAGGAGATCATTGCGATGGCGAAAGAGCTGAAGCGGAGGAACAAGGAGAGGGAGCGTGAGAAGCGGAGCAAGCACAAGCACCACAAGCACAAGTCGAGTAAGCACCGCCGCCGCCGCTCGCGCAGTCCCAGCGTATAGGTGTTCCGTTATGGGTGTTCCCGGGTGATGCTGAGGTTTGTTCGCAAGTCCACATGCTAGACATTTCCCCGAAAGCACAGCTATTGAGAGGCTCGCAGCTGCTCATGAACGACGGTGTCTCTTTGCTAAGTTTCGCATCGTCTTTCCCGTGTTGTTCGAGCAGTCAGATGGGTAGTGGCTTTGATGAGACTGCTGTGAAATGCCATGTGGTTTGTCCCATTGTCATGCTGCCAATGAAACTTGCTTAAATATGTTGTAGACCTTGCCAGCTGCATGGTTGGTCGTTTGCGAGTCGTGATGCCCTTTGTAATGGGTGAGGCGGCGGTTCATGCATACAGTGCGCTCCTCGAGCCTGCCGTGACATCCGATCAACGCAAAACTGTGATGAAGATGCTGCGGAGCAGCGACGTGTTTTGGGAGCAGAGGTGCGGTGCAATTTCACACTTGACATGAGCTTGTGCCACATGTACTCAAGAAGTTATGGGCAAGCAGGATTGCTGCGCCCCCTGGCGTGATCAGCCGCATCCAACAAACGTACGAACGCTCAGCAAATGCATCAGAATGTGAGCATTTTCTGAAGCCATCAGCAGAGCCTGAATCAACGCTCAGCTAGTGACGGGTTGCACTATCAGTGGGTCCATCCAGGTGGCCAGTAGCCACACTGCTATGCGCAACGCAACATGCAGCACCAGCATCGTGTAAGAGTGCACTTGGCCGCACGTGTGGCAGGTAAGACGTGTCAGGGAGACAGCTTGCAGATCCATGTAGGCAGGCCATGTGCAAGAGCTGCAAGACCGTTGTGATTCTTCCGCGCAGCTAGTTCCGGACGCTGCCGTCTTCTCGGTTCGTGTCCAGGTGTTACAATAAACTCCATCAGGATGTGAACATAGTTGACATAAATAAGGTCTGGTAGGTGTTATGGTGCATTCAGTCTGCACACTCCAGAGTTCTGGACAGGGCGTATGCCACAGCGTTGCCGCGCACTGGCTCCAACCCCGCAAGGAAGGGCGGTTCCCCAACCTCATCGTGATCCGAACGACAGAGCTAGCGGTTTTTTCTGTTCGGAAACATAGAGTAGCCTCCAGCAGCAACAAGGACGGTTCAGATGCTCCGCATGTGCCCCGTCACACTCTCGACCTGGAATTCTCGCAGGAGATGTATGGGGAGGTCATGTCCATGGCATGCCTACCCGCCCGACGACAGAATTACCGAGATTCCGTCGTTGTAGCCTTCGAGTCGGTGTGATCTTTGCCGCCCTGACAGTGTAGGGCTGTGGTGTGCACTTGTGGAGAAGCCCTGGAGCAGCACAGCATTGCAACCCGACCATTCGTTGCACAAAATTTACAGCTCGAGTGAACTACAGGGCCAAGTCAGTGTGCTGGCATGGGATGTGAAGAAACACTGTCCTGTACCCACCAGCCTGCACATGTTCAATGTTCGCCAGCTACCTATACGAAGCAAGACAATGGCACTGGTGCCACCCGTGGCCGTCGCAGAGCCGTCAGGCCGCTGCGTGGCTGTTCTCATGCACCAAAGCGTTCTTGCAGTGCTGCCAGCAGTTTCTCCGGGCGTCAGCCAGCAGGTCGCCTGCATGCACTCTGCTGCAGCAGTCGGGAACTCCTTCGTGATCGACCTGGCCAGCCACGGCATTCGAACAGCCCGGGACGTGGCATTCCTCCACGAGTATGGCCTTCTTCCACTGCCGACACTCTGTCCTCAAACACTGCTGACCAGGAGGCAGCTGTCACAGTGTGTGAGAGATCGAGGAACACGGTCACTGCCAGTCAGGCAGAGTCGCGATCAGCAGCACGATCTACCATCATGCACTGTTGCCTTGTCACCGCCCGTAGCTGAGAAGTAGACGCGGTTGCAGCACGTTCCAGTCCCATCCTCACCGCCATCGTGCCACAGGCTTCTGTACGATGCAGCAGACGCTAGCACTTTGCAGGGCAGATGCTGTTGCGATTGTGCTGTTTGAGACGGACTTCACCTGGGCAGGCTCCTTGCACCGGAAGAAGGACACATGCGCAGTGAAAGCACTGGCAATCAACGCAGCAGGCAAGAAGCAGCCTGTGCTGTGGGCGTCGAAGCGCCTGCCAAGTGACTGCTTCGCCGTGCGGGCTGTTCCCAGCGGCGGGGTTCTCGTTTTCAGCCCGTCGCTGATCATCTTCCAGAACAAGGTGCATCCCCCCAGCCCCAGCGCTGCACTCCCGCTACCACTTCTCTTTGAGTGCATTCAGCTAGGTAGCACGCATCAGCTGTTGAAGGTGCAACAGCGTTGTTGAACTCCATGCTGCAGATGTTGGTGGCGGGTTGAAGCAATTGTGATGTACTCTGAGATGCAGCCTGTTGCATAGCTCTATGAATGCAAAGCCACAGCAGGCGTGTTGTGGAGTGGTGGACATACGTCTCCTGCAGGTCCACATCTAGCCGCCGGCACACTGTGCCTCACCCCTACTGCACGTGCCACTGCATGGCAGCAAGCCGCACATCGGCTGATCAGAGCCGTGGCGGCTGTAGCCATCTTGGCGCTCGAATGACAGCTGACGTGTGCAGTCCAAGCGCATCAGCCTCGCGACGGGCGGCTCAGCCATCCCAGGCGCTGTTCCGGACACCATGGACGCCCTGCTCGACACCCAGGAGCTCGCCGCGCAGCAAGCAGTGCAGCTGGCGCAGAAGTTTGCCACCAACGTGGCTCCCGCCGTCGTGCCCGAGGCAGCCGGGCGGGCGCGCCTGGCTGACCTGCAGGCCGACCTCGGACAGAGCCGCCTCGCCTTCCTCAGCACACACACTGCCCTCGTCGCACTCGCGAGCGGCCGCCTCCTGCAGCTATCCCTCCAGGTGCCCCCACCTCTGCGTGCCCTTGCTGTCCTGCACCTGCTGCTCTACAGCGCTCGCGGCCATGGGCCCGTCGTGTATCCACCTGGTCGTGCCCGGGGTCCGCCAGTGACCAGACGTCATCGCGCCCCCAGCCGTCCTCGCTTGCGTGTGTCAATGTCGTCGCACTGGGGCCCGGACAAGTAGCATCCTGCT
This sequence comes from Ulva armoricana, assembly GCA_032360965.1. NCBI lineage: Eukaryota > Viridiplantae > Chlorophyta > Ulvophyceae > Ulvales > Ulvaceae > Ulva > Ulva armoricana. Next base: position 1,813,872 of record JAUMHO010000012.1, read on the forward strand.
GATCTCGCCGCGTGGTCGCATGCATGAAGGCGGCCGATCTGATCTCGCCGCGTGGTCGCATGCATGAAGGGCGGCCGATCCGCTGTCGCCGCGTGCGACCACGGCCGCTTCCCTCTGCAGTCGGCCACCCTTTGTCAGTCGGTGACTCGAGCATGCAGCAGCACTCGCGCCCCAAGCATCTGGAAACCTCCAAGGACTCCTGGAGTGGCGTGCAGGTGGAGGCCGGCGATCGTGTCTGTGGTATCACCCTCAAGGCCGTCGGCAACGCGTCTCCACCCTCGACAGTGTCGTACCTCACGCCGTCGCTCATCTTCCTCGGCTCCTGGCTCGGCCACTCGAATGTCGTGTCCTTTGAGTTCAAGTCCACCGAGCCGCAGTCACCGCGAGAGCGCGCAGCGGCGCCCCCTTCCCCCGCCTCCACCACAGCGGCCCCGGTCGGCGACACAACCGCCACCACGCCACTGCCGTCGTGCACGGTGGAGCCGTCTGCGGACGGAGCGCCCCCTGCGGCTGCCGGCCCGGATATGGCGGCCGCGGCAGCCGCGGCGGAGCAGGATGCAGTGATCGCTGGGGCAGCAGACGACTCGAAAGAGACCGCCGGCGCCGGGCTGGACTCACTGCTGACCCAAATGCAAGGGCTGCAGGGCGCGGTAGGTGTGCCGGTCGATGTCCCAGACACCGCGGCGAAGCGCGAGCGGGTGTCAGACGATGCGCCGGAGAGCGAGGCGGCGGCGGGCGAGGTGCAGCCACCGGCTGTCAAGGCGGCGCGGGTGGAACCGGCGGGGGCCGGGGGCGGGGCAGCGCCAGCCGCGTCGCAGGCTGCGCTGCCGCCACCGGCAGCGCCGGGGAGCCCGCGCAAGGGCATGTTGCCGGGGCTGCCGTTTGCGGGGCTCGTGAACTCGGCGGTGCCGGGATTGCCGGGGCTGGGACTCGCCGGGAGCACACCGCTCGGGGCGGCGACATCGAGTCAGGTGTTGATGGAGGGGCCGGAGGCGCCGCTCGGGGAGGACAGCGCGCCGTCGTCGGATGACGACAGTGATCTCGAGGCGGCTCTGTACCAGTGCGGCCCGGCCATGTGCTCTTGTCGTGCACCCCATCGCGGTTCAACTCGCGGTCGTTGCGGTTGACAGTGTGGAGCAATTCGTTTCACGGCGTGTTTGCACGGTGAACGCGCTCGTCCAACAGGCGTGCGCAAAACCCACCACACTGCCCGTCTGCGCGGAGTATCGGCGAACAGGCGGTTTCTCTTGGCACTGGGCCGAAGGATGCGTCTGCCTGGCTGATGTCGCATCCCGGCACGAAGCAGCTGGGGGTGTTGGGGGAGGCAGTTGGTGGAGAAGAAGCGGCGGCAGAGCCACCTCGCCGTCTGACCGCTGCGGTATTGTGCAGCCCCCCAGAGCAGGAGCTGCATGCCGGCGGCCGCCTCGACGCGGGCACGCTCTTCCTGTACGGCGAGGACCGCCTAGCGCAGCTGGGGCCGATCGCGGCGATCTCCATCGGCACGCCCGCCGTCTGCGGCAGCCGCCGCGACGGCACGCCCCTTGTGCGCGGCACCCCGCAGCTGCTCGCCTGCGTCGGCGCCGGCCGCTCCGGCGCCCTCGCCGTCATCCACGGCGGCATCCTCCCCCAGCAGGACGCCTCCGTCGACTTCCGCGCCGAGGGCCGCTGCACTGGTGCGCTACCGCATGTGGCCGAGTGCGCGGCTGTCTGGCGGCCATGCCGCCCGAGGTAAACGGGGGTGGATGCAGGTGTGTGGGGCCTGAGGTTCGGGGCGCGGGCGGAGCTGCAGAGCACGGAGCACACGTTCATGGTCCTCGCGTTTGAGCGGTCGACGTACGTGTACCAGTTCTCGCAGGGCCAGGCGCCGCGCGTCGTCAGCGACACGCGCGCGTGCGAGTGGCAGACGGACGCGCAGACGGTGTACGCGTGCACCATGTTTGACGGGGACGGGGTCGTCCAGGTGCGGTGCCCTGCAGGGGAGGCACTGCGCCTCGCCACTCCGCCGGCCTGGCCGTGCGTGTCACTGCCTCGTGTCCGCCTGTCTGGCGACTCTGTGCGCTTGGGGTGAGTGCATGTGCAGCACACACGAGTTTGCACTCGGTGCAGTTGCACACCCGTGTGAGTGGTTCTCCACTCCACAGCCCCGCGTGCGGCAG